>JAAGEH010000392.1:43200-372287 GCA_011751065.1 Lasiurus cinereus
GAGAGAGAGAGAGAGAGAGAGAGAGAGAGAGAGAGAGAGAGAGAGAGCAGGATGCTCATAAACAGAGTCATTCAAGCCAGCTCCTGAGATTGATGCTAGGACAAAATTTAGTTGTTCCCCATGTCCTGCTTTGCCCTTCTGCTATCTGCCAGACTAAGACACTGTTGGGTGCAAGGCCACCCAGACTCTCTTGACTTTTGATTCTGGCTAATGACAGCTAAGTGTGCTAGCTTCCTGAAATCTTCATAGAAGGTAGCATATTTGCAGTTTGCCCTCTCTTTTTATTCATCCCTTCTTTCATTCTGTGGTCTGGAAGGAAGGTCCTGACCAATGAGATTGAGGCCTATTTGCCACGGAGAAGCAGCAGAACAGAGCGTTCTGGACCACCTGCACGAAATTTTACAGGAGAGGGAAACACAGTGTGTCTTATTTCATCCACTATTAAATTGCAGTGGTCATCATTCCGTTGAATGTAATTCTAAAGAACACAGTTTCCTCACCCACATTATTTCATTGAATTCTCCTAAAATCTTGTGAAATAAATTATAGTTATGCCCAATTTATAAGGGAGGAAAGTAAGGCTCAGAGGGCAAGTAACCATCCCAATGCCTGTGCTCTTGACACTATGCCACACTGCCTCTCCGAGAACCATTCATTCATTGGCAAATCATCAGCTATGGCCACAGAATGCCCCACTCGGTGCAAATCAGCAGGGAGGATCATTAACAACCCAAGACAAAGTGAGACTTCCCTGACCCCTTCTGTCTCTAAAAGCCCTGGGAAAGGCTCACTGTGATATATTCTGGAGTTCAGAACACTGAAGAAAGGGTGCTGCTCAGAGCCAAGATCGTTGATGTCCCTGCAAAACATGGTTATTGGCTGTGTGTGTGTGTGTGTATGCATGTTAGTGATACAGCACATGGCAAGCTTCTTAAGATTGTTAATAAGCATGCAAATATATATACATTTGAATGCATACTACAACATTGTTTATAATGAACAAAAGTTGAAAACTCAGGTCTCTCTCTCTCTCTCTCTCTCTCTCTCTCTCTCTCTCTCTTTCTCTCTCTCCCCCCCTCATCCTTCCTCTCTGAAATCAATAAAAATATATAAAAAAAATAAAATGTTATTTGGCCAGGAACTCAGGGGCCACAATGTTTCCCCCCTTCTTCCTGCAGATTCAGGGCCTCCAGTTTCCCACAGAGGGTCAAGGTACCTGAGGGGGTGGGAGCCCCCCTGCACCCTCGGGACACTCGGGGAGCATGGTGAGCTTCTCCCTGGTGCTGCACCAGCAGGAGGGCGAGGGGTGGTCTGGTGTCCATTTCTGCTTCTGGAACAGGTGGGTGACGTTCGGGGACACAGAGGGGACCTTCCAGGGGGTTGAGTTGCCACAGGGATACTCCCTTCATGGAAGACAAGAAAATAGTTCACAGTCAGCCCCAAAGTTTAGAGAAAGCCCTAGAAATGAGGAGTACTGTCTAACCATCTCCTCCCTAGCCTCATCCTCAGAGCCATCCACTTTCTTCTTGTGCTCCAGCCGGAGGTTAGAGGTTAGTTTCTGCTCAAGAAAAATCAGGACTAGGGTGTGCTTTTTATCGACTCGGTGTGGGACTGGCAAAATTATCTAGTTTCTGGGCAGTTTTATCTCTTTTTTTCTCTTCTGGTGGCTCTAGCTGTTGTGAGACAATAAATAAAAGAGGAATTTGAAATTAGCCTAATTTTGGTCCTTATCACCAGCTCTGAAAAAGCTGAATGAGAGAAGCAGTGAAAATTGTATTGACTTTGGAGGACTCTTGGTGGATTTCAACTGCCCTCTAAAACTTCCTTCTCTGTGCACATAGGAATAATCGAAAGTTGGCCACCCATGCGATTAATACCATTGTAGGTCCCATTACAAACTGATAGTCCCCATCTCAGTCCTTCCCCTGTTCAGAGTCCTTCCAAATAAATTGTGGGAAGCATAAATCAACTTAGCATGGGACTTTTGATATTGGGAATTACAAAGATAAAGAGCTGCCCAGTGAAGCAGGGGCTTCCTGAGAGGGAGTGAACCCCTTGGCACACAGGTGTTGGAGGAAAAGCTGGGTGAGTGTTGGGCAGGGAGAGCCATGTGTACAGAGCAGGACTGAGACAGGGCCCATCCCAACCCTGCCCTCTCCATACTCCATCATCTGGGTCTCCCAGGGCAGCTGTCAATGTTCGGGCAGGGGTGTACAGGGACTTACGAAAGCCACTCTTCCTTTAGGCAGCGGTTGCCAAAGCCTGGCTTGTTCAGGAGGACGTCTGCAAGTGCTGCAAGCCGCTCACTGCCCGGCTGGTCCATGCTAGACAATGTGAGAGGGGCTTACTCAATGGGCACGTGACTGGGACAGAGGGACAAAGCAGCCAACATGCGACTCAACAAATGTTTTATTGAGTTGCTACTACATGCCAGGCCTGTACACGGGCACAAGAACGCTGCACTGGGTGGTTATACATCTGGGAAGGTGGTAGCCTCCCCAAACATGCCCAGTGATGGCATATCGCACCTGTGCCCCACAAAGATGAAGCTGCCACCAATCACCTAACCTTGACTTTCTCTTTTCTTACTATTGGCTTCCCTGGTTGTTCACTTGGGCTCACCTTCCAAGTGGCAGGTCCCTTAATTTCCTTTCTGAGGACAGTTCAAGGGCTCCTGCCATGTTGGTGACTGTCCCAGAGAGGGGGAAGGCGAGGGCCCCCATCAAGCAGCATGGGACCCAGGAGCCCCACAACCCATAGGAGCAAATGATAACCAGTGGGGACAGGTCTACACACCTGAAGAAGGTGTACTGGTGCCCATACATCCAGGGGTGAAGGTTCAAAGCAGGGTATTCACCAAAAGGAGGGATGATGATGGAAATCATCAGAGCCAAAAACACAAAAGTGGCTGGGAGCACAATCTGTGGGGAAATAAACATGGCAACATGGGCTGTGGTGTGCAAAAGATACACAAACATATACATGCACACACACGCACACACACAGACACACATGTTCATTCTTTTAAATGTTTAATCTGCAGCCTCATAACTGGCCCTGATGGAAAGTCAGGCTTCTGGGAAACATTATGGGAAGCATGTGCAAAGACAAGACATGTTCTGATAACCACTAAAGAGTGTTGAAGTAGGCCAACACTGAACATGGAGGTAGCCTCAGCCAGGTGGCTCAGTTGGTTGGAGTGTCGTCCTGCACACTGAAAGGTCATGGGCTTGATTCCCAGTTAGGGTGTGTAAAGAAAACAACTGATCTCTCTCTTCCCCTTCCTCTCTCTCTAAAATCAACAAACATGTCCTCAGGTGAGGATTTTAAAAAACAACTACAAAACATTAAAGTAGGCCAGTGTTTAGCTAGAGATCAAGCTGAGTTTCTTTTTCAAATAAAAAACAAACAAAGAAAAAAAAGAAGACAATAACCTTGATATGTAGGGTCATTCCAAAAATAAATGAAAAATATTGTATAAATAACAACATTGACATATTCACTATTATTCATTTTTCCTGCTTAGTGAGGTCAAGTGTTAACCAAGAATCAAAGTAAAGGTTGGCAAAGAGGAAACAGAGGAAACAGAATTAAAGAGCCTGCTCACTGCTGTGCCTGAACTCAGGGGCACAGAAAGCCAGGCAGACAAGGGAGAGGCAGGAGGGGCAGGCAGACTCGGCCAGGAGCCACACAGCACAGCCTGAGACCCACAGCAATACCTGGGCCAGGAAGTCCTTACGACTGCGAATGGAGTGGTGGAACCGCTTGACCAGCAGGGCCTGCACGTGCTGGATGACCAGCCGTGCTCCCGTGTTGCGCCGGCTGCCCTGCTTCTCAGGCTCCTGGCAAGGCTGGCCCTGGGTGGGAGGAGTCGGCTCCATAGAGCAGCTGTCGGAGCCCTGGGGAGTCTGTGTGATCTCCTTGCTAGGACCGGAACAGGGGTGTCGCAGGCTGGCAGTTTCTCTTTTCTGCTGAGTGTTGCCTGAGTGTGAATTAATAAATTAGAAAAGCACCAACAATGTCTGGATCTCATATGCTATTATTTTCTTACTCTATTAAATTTCCCTTCATTTAAATCAGCAACAAAATATCAGGCCAGGTAGGTTAATGAACTTATGTAAATTCTATTGTTTAGTGTAAATCACTTATAGAAAAAATAAGCTGAAATTACTTAAATATTCCCTATAGTAGTTAAATTCACTAAGAGGTTGAAAACATATAGCCAAGTAGCAGACGATCTTAGTAATAAGATTGTATTTATATTAAAGAGCACATACATCATATACAAAGAAATGTGATATTTTTTACACACACACACACATCTGCCAAGCTTCGAGAGATTGCCCATAAACTGTTGACAGAGGTTACCACTGCAGGGCAGAGCTGGATAAGGGGTGAGAGATGAAGTGGGAAGGGTGATTTCAGCCTTTTTTTTTTGTACTACAGTGGTACCTTGAGATACGAGTTTAATTCGTTCCGTAACCTTGAGGCATGGGAAACTATGAGACGCTCGAGTCGCGGTAAGCTGGTGGGTCGTGTGCAGCCGGCCCATCCGCGCGATTACTCGCTCAACTGTTGCTTGTATTTCAAAGCAAAAATCGCTCGATGGCTCGTATCTCAAGAAGCTCGTATGTTAGGGCACTCATATCTTGAGGTACCACTGTATTTAAAAAATGTTTAACAAATATATATCCTATGTAATAAAGACAGCATATGCAGCTGAAACAGGTTTGGCTCAGTGGATAGAGTGTCAGCCTGCGGACTGAAAGGTCCCAGGTTCAATTCCAGTCAAGGGCACGTACCTTGGTTTCGGGCACATCCCCAATTGGAGGTGTGCAGAAGGCAGCTGATCGATGTTTCTCTCTCATCGATGTTTCTAGCTCTCTATCCCTTTCTCTTCCTCTCTGTAAAAAATCAATAAAATATATATATTTTTAAAAAGACAGCCTATGCAAATTGACCATAACTTTGACAAAGATGGCAGTGCCCACAGCCAATAAGGAGGAAATATGCAAATTGATGTGACAAGACAAGAGGCAGAAGGCGGCTCCAGGTCAGAGTGAAGGCAGATGGAAAGGCAGCTCTGAGCTGGGGTGAAGGAAGGAGAAAAAGTGGCTCTGGGCCTGGAGCGAAGGCGGTGCCGGCAGCCAGAGAAGGAATGCCTATTCTTTCATGAATCTTCGTGCATCATGCCTCTAGTGTTCATTTATAACCTGTGTACTTAAAAATGTGCAAGGCAGAGTCAGCTTGTTTTTTTCTGATTTCTTAGAGGCCACTGTGAAGTGGTGGAAAGAGTAATGAACTAGGAATTAGGAGATCTTGGTTTGAATCCTAACTCTTGCTGGATGCAACTTGCCTGAATCTGAGTTTTCTGTTCTGTAAAATGAAATAGAACATTTCACAGTGCTGCTATAACGATCAAATGGGCTAACACATGTGAATGTGTTTATTATCATTGTAGGTTATCAGTTATGTTCAAGCTAGAGTTATCATTACTGTTTAATCTTCATTTGCAGGACATGTTGTTGAACATAAAGGGAGAGCCTGGAGGATCTCCAGTTGGTCCCTGGGTACTTTTTAACCCACCTACTACTATATCTTGAACAAGGCAGCTGCAAAGGAGCAGGGTCAGCTCAGTCATCCTTTCAGCTAGCATTCTCCAGCACCTGTGATGCAACGGGCCTGGCTACTCAGAGAGGAAAGAACTTCTCCAGGCTCATTGACCACAGGGCACCAGAGTCCTGGTTCTTTGGTCTCGTTTCTCCTGATTGGGGCTCACATTTGATGTCTTCAACCCTCTTCTGGGTGCCTGCTGCCTCTCTTCATGTCTATCCCTGATCCCCATGCAGCCTGAGCCCACTCTCCCAGCCAGGGCAAAGTTCTGAATTAGAATCCCAGTTTGTCCCTGGCTCTGCTGCCCTCTAGTGGTAACTGGCTGTGAGCCACCCCTTCAGGAGTGACATTGACCCTCTTGGTACCTTGAAATGTGTGAGTCCAATGGACAGCTACTGACTCCTTCAGACTTTTAGACTAGATCTGAAAATGTCCTCTAAAACTGAGTAAATGCTAAACAAATGCACGTAGCCATCTGAAAAAAATGGGAGGTAGTGAGAGTTTGGCCTCAGGAGTCCTAGATTTGAAAGCCACAACTAGAAAACTAGACTCAGAAGTCTGTGTGACTTTAGGCAAGTCATCTAACCTGTGTGAGCTCAGTTTCCCCGAGGTAGGGCTAATCCCTGTCTTACCCATCTTATGAGATTCTAGTTAGTGACAATCAAATAAAACAATGGGTGTTAATTGCTTTCTAAATTACAGAGGGTTCACAAGTTTGAGGTAAGAGATGTTTTGTAAATGTTGAGATTAGAGTGTCTAAATATTAATCAGAATTGCATATTGTGGAGAAATCCAAGATGGCAGCATAGGTAAACACCTATACTGCTGCCTCACACAACCATTTCAAAACTACAACTAAAAGACAGAACGGACATCATCCAGAACCACAGGAAAGCTGGCTGAGTGGAAGTTCTACAACTAGAGGGAAAGAGAGGGGCTCACAGAGACCCAGAGGAGCTGCAAAAAGCTGAGGTACGGAGACGCGCGCTGAGAGAGCGGGTGCCGGAGTACCTGGCTGGTTTTCTCTGGCGGGAGGGAGATGGAGACTCTCAAAGGCATTGAACCCCTTGTCCTGCGACACTAAACCCCAGATCCAGCTGAAACTCATACGGGGGGAGTTTAGACTGTGAAAAGGGAGAAGTGCACGGAAATTTAGGGGAGTTGCAAAGGATCGGAGGTCTGGTCGCACACGGCACCACGCGGAGGACAGATTGCTGATTGTGCCGCTGGCTTTCGCGAGTGGGCGGGAGACAGACCCTCCAAACTGTGCCACTTCTGACTCCACTAAGCCCCTGTTTTGGGCGAAACCCTGGGGACCTAGACTCGTGTGGTCCTGGTTCGCAGGGGAGCCAGAAAGGCAGCGGTTAGAGGCACTGCGGGTGCGCACACACGCACAAGGACAGCTCCAGCCATTACCCAGTCACGTGAGACTCAGGGGCCGTGGAGGGCGGGGCCGACTGGAAGGCAAGGCGGTCCCTTAAGCCCTGAAACTCCACCCCTCCCAAGCTCAACAGAGGCTTCTTCGGCTGAATCCAGCACAGAAGTTTCCCCAGCACAGTGGAAATGCCGAGACAAGGGAAGGGATTACAAGCAAAATAAATGGAGGAAAAAAAAACAACTGGATATAGAGTTCAAAACCACGCTTATAAGGTTTTTCAAGAATATGCTAGAAAAGATGGATAAATTTAGTGAGACCCAAGAGGAGATGAAAAATACACTGACTGAAATAAAAACTATTATACAGAGTCCTAACAGCAGACTAGAGAAAGGCAAGGATCAAGTCAAAAATTTGAAATATAAAGAAGCAGAAAACATTCAACTGGAAAAGCAAGAAGAGAAAAGAATCCAAAAATGTGAAGATAATGTAAGGAGCCTCTGGGACAGCTTCAAGCGTACCAACATCAGAATTGTGGGGGTGCTAGAAGAAGAGAGAGAGCAAGATACTGAAAACCTGTTTAAAGAAATAATGACTGAAAACTTCCCACATCTGGTAAAAGAAATAGACTTACAAGTCCAGGAAGCACACAGAACCCCAAAGAAAAGGAATCCAAAGAGGACTACACCAAGACACATCATAATTAAAATGCCAAGAGCAAAAGAGAAAGAGAGAATATTAAAAGCAGCAAGAGAAAAACAGTTCATTACCTACAAGGGAGCACCCATACGACTGTCAGCTGATTTCTCAACAGAAACTATGCAAGCCAGACGGGAGTGGCAAGAAATATTCAACGTGATGAATAGCAAGAACCTACAACCAAGAATAATCTATCCAGCAAAGCTATCATTCAGAATTAAAGGGCAGATAAAGAGCTTCACAGAGAAGAAAAAGCTAAAGGAGCTCATCAACTCCAAACCAGTATTATATGAAATGCTGAAAGGTACTCTTTTAGAAGAGGAAGAAGAAAAAGGTAAAAGACAAAAAATTATGAACAACAAATACACATCTATCAACAAGTGAATCTAAAAATTAAGTGAATTAAAAATCTGATCAACAGAATAAACTGGTGAATATAATAGAATCAGGAGCACAGAAAGGGAGTAGACTGATAATTCTCAGGAGGACAAAAATCATAAAGCATCAAACAGACTGAAATTATAGCAGAAAGATTAAAGTTAGGTGAGGTAAATAAGTGATCAATCAAAGGACTTGTATGCATGCTTATAAACATAACCAATGATCACAGACACTGGGGGGTCGGGGTACGCCTGGGAGGGAGGGGGGGCAATGGGGAGATATGTATAAAATATTAATAAAAATTAATTAAAAAAAAGAATTGCATATTGTGTTAAGACTTGGCATATATTAACTCATGTAATTCTCTCAACAATACTAAAAGGTTGAAACTATTATTGTTCCCATTTTGCAGATGAGGAAACTGAGGAACAAAGAGGCTAAGTATTTAACCAAAGCCACTCAGCAACTTGTGAAGCTCAGGTTTGGTGTCTGGTCTGCTGCATTCTAGAGGCTACCATCTTAATCTCTATCCTGACTACCTCTCTGGAACCTTCCATTCAATGCCCAGGCTGGCCAGTCTTCTGTTGTGTAATTTATTCTCTAATTGCTAAGGGAGATTATTTTCTGCAGGTGAAAGACCTCAATTCTAGAGTCTAGCACAGATCTACCTGGGTCATGGAGCACATTTGAGCTGCAAAATTTAACCATTGGAAGTTCTGAGCATAGCTGATAAATAAACTTCTGGGATCATTTGTGAAGTAAGATGAAAACTATATTATCTTAAGAGCTGGCCCCAGAAGCCCCACAGGGAGCAAACAGTTTTTGTTTAGGAAAACACCATGATATGCCACAATGGATAGAAGGAGGTAACCAGTGGCAGGAGCCCAAGGCAGCAAAGGAGAACTGACACACAGCTTCTCAGGAGAGAGGAAAATGAATGGGACAGAGGAGCCAGGGAGAAGGTTTTATCAGTGTGGGTGGATGCCTATTGTTCTTTGTTCTATCTAAAGTAGCCTGTGTCATGGCAGGTAACCCCTGCTGTTTGTCCATCTCCCCACCTTCACCCTCCAAAGTCTACTGTACTCATGAATGCTTTGTGTGGCTTAGGGGTTCTGGTGGAAACCACAGAAGGGGCTAGATGGCATATGTAGAAGAAAGACCCCCAAGAATCTACATAAATGATGGTCCCCACAGTTTCAAATTTCCACGGGGTGCTAAATGAGGGTTCAGAATATCTTGGTCTCAAAGGGGCCAGGAGACCTTAACTGGCATCTGGGTTGTATTTACTGTCACCGTTATCTCTAAGGACTTTGCAGGCTATCACTCACGCAGATAGGAGCTGATCAGAGGCCTGGTGGAGATAAGAGGAGATGAGGATAGAGACCTGGCGGGGGGTGAGAAGCTCAGGTACAGAAGCTGATTCATCCAGCATTCCCATCCACATCTAAGTCCCTCTGCTCTTTCTTTGTCCTTCAAAGGAACCAAGAATGCCAAATGCCTGTTATTTGGATGCCAGATAAATACTGTGGAGGAGTGTTTGCCTGCTTTATCGTCTTAAGAGTTTTTTCTTAGATTCTCAAGAGGGAACATAGAGAAGGAGTGTGGTGAGGGGAAGAGCCACAAACTCCAGCACCATACCAGTGAACAGAGGTCCTGAATCAGAGTCCTCCGTGACCTTCAGAAATATCTGTCAAGGGGGAAAAAAAAAAGAGAGAGAGAATTTGGTTTAGATATTCCCACTCTCAGAAAAAATCTAAGCCAAACTCAATTTTGTTGGGGATTGCTTCAGAATGGGAAGAAAATACATTATGATTCTTTATCTGAAAACATGGTCTTCTATAAACACAAAAGTGTATGCACACACTGACCGCAATTACATAAAATATGTGTGCATATGGACAAAGGCAGGAGGAAGTGAGCCAAAGAATGAAGATAGATGCTATGCTTGGGTGGGGACTTACGACTTTTTGCCTTTACAAAACTTCCCTCTAGTGTGAGACTTTTGCATGTCTTTAATATCTGACAAAACCAGCTGTAACCTCTGCCTTACCTCTTCCAGGGGAGTGTCAGAAATACCAAAACTGCTGAGCCCCAGGTCAGCCAGCATCTCCTCCAGCTCTCTGAAAAGGCTGGCATATGCCCTCTGCTTGAAATTCTTATTAGGAAGAAGAAAGATCAGTTCTTGACCAATGCATTCCACCAGCTTTGCCTCTGGAACATGGTGGCGAACCACCTCCATCAGCTCATTCATGTCCCCTAGGACAAGAAAAAAGACAGAGGCCAACTGTTTTCTAGAACCGGGAAGACTGAGCTTGCCTGGGTCCCCTCCTTTCTTGCAATTTGAGGAAAGGGCATCTTGCTCCTGAGGAGTGATTCTTCCAGAGGAGTAGCACACTTTCATGTCAGTTTTTAGCTTAGTTGGCCCTGTGGTGGGCACTAAGAGGGAGAGGGAGTGGAAAAAGTGTCCTAACTAGCTGGGCACCTCTGGGAGGTCATGCAATGTCCCTGGGTCAATGTTCCCCTTGTTCAATAGAATGTTCTGTCCCTGACAAGTTAAGTAACATTTGGGCAGGTCAAATCCTAGTCTCTTATCTGTGAAAAGAGAAAAGTAATGGCATCAAGTTATGTGTTGTTTGTGAAGACTGGATGAGCTAATTAATATACGTAAGAAACTCAGACAATGCACTTGGTACGCAGATGAGTTAGTGGTTATTATTATCATGAACATCACCTCTGTTGTCCATTCTTATTCACCACAAGCCTGAGGGTTAAGTCAAAGGTGCTTTCATTTTTTCTGGTCTGGCTCAAGCTATAGGGGACTTGCCCAGGATGCATCACTAGACTTGGTAACTGAGTGGGTGAGAACTCCCCTTTTTAATTCACACACCCATGCTACTCTAACTTTTTGGAGGGCTGTGCCAGTTCCTTTGGGATTGCACCTGCCTCTTCAAACAAAACAAGCCCTAATACCCAGCTCACAGCAGATGCAGGAAGGGTTGAGAAGCTGTGGTGATGGACCAGGGGCATGGAGAATGACCAATATCAAGTATTGATGGGATATCCTCATACAATAGGAATCAAATTTTAGGCACAAATATCTTCAACCCTGGCAGGCCATGCAATGTCCCTGGGTCAATTTCCCTCTTTGTTCAATAGCATGTTCCGTCTAATTTTAAAATGTTTAAAGCAGTCATTTGAAGAGGCAGTCCCCTAGCCCATTGTTGTGAGGGCAGGTCAAAGGTAAAGGGATTAGGGGGACTCAAACCCAGCTCTCATGTGCATTTACCCTCACAGTCCTTTCAGATCAGGATACCCAGATTAGGGGGAAAATGTGGTAAGTAGAAAATGTTGTTTTTTATTCTTTTCTTTCTTTGTTTTAGAAATGACCTACTTGGAGGGATTGCATGGCTTTCAACCCAAATTCTCCTGCCTAGCTGGCTGAAAAGCTTGTTTTATGTGAAATCTTCACATTGGACTCAATTGTCTCTAGTTCAGGGATGACTTCATTCAGAGGCTGGAAGCTCCTGGCCTGAGGAAGCAGCTCTACCCTAAAGCTCTCCAGAGGTCACGCTCATTGTTCTCTCAGGAAGGAAGTCCAACTTGAAGTTGCTGGATTCCCAGGGATTGAGTCTCCGAAGTGTGTCAGCCTTTTTCCAGAGTGGTCCTTAGGGGAGCAGGGAGGTCTGGGAGCGAGTTCGTGGTGCAGGGGTGTGGACTGGGGATTAGAATGACTTCTACTCTGATTCCAGGCATAACTAACTTACTGTGCTTCTCACCATGCACAGCATCCCTATTCTAGTGAAACAAAATAAATCTTTATTTAGAAATCAAGGAATATTTTTAAACATCACCTAGGCAGCAGGCTCTCTTTCCAACCTGATTTTGGTGCACCACAGTAATTAGTATTCATTTAAAAAAATTATCAATTTCTTGCCCAAGATTCCTCCTGGGAGAGAACCTCAGAAAGCAGGAGGAACCCACAGCAAAGCCGGCTAGGAAACAGACAAATGTCACCTAAAAGGATGTGTCATGCTCACCACATATTCTGTCAGCGCAGAGTGTGAGATGTGACTCTGGGCATTTTCCTCAAATTTTAAGCATAGAACAGAAGTATTGTCCAGTTTTCTTGTTTCACCAAATGTAAATTCTCAGATTGAGAAAAAAATGTGGTAAGTAGAAAACTTTGTTTTTTATTTGATAAGCAGATACTTTCCTCCTTCCTTAACCCGGGTTAGTCCATAGGTTTAGGATATGGGGATTGCGGATTCCATTTGCAAAGACACCCCAGGGGAGGGATGGGAGGTGGGCATTAATGGAAAAATGGAAAGAGTGATTGGCAAACCGCATCTACAGTGACTGACTCACTCTCTTCAATAGCACCTTTGAGGCGGGATGCCTCTTAACCAGGTTTAATACATCACAACCCAAGGAACAATTACTGTAAAACTGGTAAATTGAGGGGAAAGTTAGGAATGTAGCAGGAATGCACAACAGTCCATAGATACTGAATCTGACTCTCTGGAAAAGTTCACCGTGGTTCTACCAGAATGGAACCTGGCATCTGTAGAAGCCCATCTCTCCCGATGGTCAATCCTGTGGCCTGGAGTCAGGGCAGGAGGACTTCAGAAATGCAGACTCAGTTATGGACAAGGACATGGAGTGAACAAAGATTGATTCCTCATTAAAGGGAGAGGGCCCACAGGTACATGACTTTTCAAATCCTTTTGGGAATGGAGGAGGAGAGGGAAGTTCAAAGAAAAACATGAGCAATTGCATGCCATGGACTTGAGGAACACACGGAATGTTCTCTTCACTCCCATTAAAATGCATAATAGCAGGAGACACACCCAACAATACTGAGAAATGATCGCCAGACAAGAACTGTGATATGGCCTAACCTAGTCCTTACCATCCAAGACTTGTTCTGGAGTTATCTCATCTGCATGGGCTGGACACCTGATGGAGAAACCCTTGGATGCACAGCTGCAGGTCCTCTGCAACAGATGGACACCAGTCACTTCAATGATAGCGTCTCTCTGATGTGGATTGTTGTCACCACCAAGTCTAACTTGTTTCTCACCACTAAGTGTGGTCAACACGTTTTTCTTCACAGGTTTAACCTATTACTTCATCTGAGCATTTTGAAGGTGTGGCTATTCGATCTTATCCTGTGACTCAGGCGCAGAGTAGCAGAGCCTCGAAGGATCCCTTGGCTTGTCATTACTTAATGTGGCTGCTGTAGATCTGACTGTGCTCCTCCCTCCCCTGGGTGCCGTCTAGGTGATGGGAATACACCCAGGACAGGAAAATCCAGAAGCAGCCACTTAAAGGACAGGGGCCAGAGGCATCAATAATGCCACAATATAATAAGTGTGACAGCCTGAGTGCTGTTCATAATACTTCATCTCATTTATCTTCACTATATCCCAAGGACACGGAATCAGAGAGTATTAGTTTCATTTTCTGTATGTAAAAAACCCAACAATGACAAAGAATTAAGTCATTTGCTGGTATGACACCACTTGTCCACCTTGCAGCCCAGACCTGAACCTGGGTCTCCGGACGTGCTGAGGGGGCCTCTGCTGCGTGGCATTCCTTGACTTCCTTATTTTTAGGTTAAGTCCCCAAGGAAGCCTTTTCTTAGCTTTTACTTATCAGTAGAATTTGAGTTTAATTAGGGAACATGAATGTTGGAATAAAAAAAAGGAATGTTAGAATCAAACAACCACTCTCCTATAACCTTGCAAAATAAGACCTACTTTGTATGTTTCACCACACATGTGTCGTTTAGAATTCTGGACTAAGAATCTCGGGCCATTTAAAACTAGTTGTTTCATTTGGGGTAAAGCGTTTCTGTAGGAGGGTTCACAATGTCATTCCATCAGAGTCTACAGATGGTTCCAGAAACAGGGCTGCTCTATGCCTGGAGCCTGGTTTGAGTGGAAATGCCCAGGAAGGCAGTACCGTGCTGTGCATCTCTGCTCACCCGGACGGCTCATGCCCTGGGCAGACACACACCTCACAGCCTGTTCTCTGGCCCTGGACGCTTTTCATCTTGCGCACCAAGGTCAGGTAGAAGCCCGTGCCAAAGCAGCTCTTCAGGAAGAGCGGGGTGCCCACGCAGTAGAGCCTCCCCTGGGAAATGATGGCGATGCGGTCCCCCAGGAGGTCGGCCTCATCCATGTGGTGAGTGGACATGATGATGGTTCTGCCTGCAAGGGTAGGGTAAGGGGAATCACCAGGCAGGCCACAGCCGGGCTGCATGAGAGAAGATGTACAGTAACCTCTGCATTACATAGGTTCAAAACTGGGAGGTAATAAATAAAAGCCAGCATCTGCATAAAGTCTGAAGTAGTATAATAATGCCGATAGCTAACATTGTATGGCATCCTGCATGTTGTAAAGCATTGCTCACCAGGCACAGGACCTGATTCCAGCAAATCATCATGTGTGTGACGTATTCGTTACTGTCAGCTAGTTTCCATTGAGTGCTAGATTTACAGTCTCTGGGTCATTAAGGACTGCATTTATAATCTGTGCAAAGCACACAGTCTCTCTCTCTCTCTCTCTCTCTCTCTCTCTCTCTCTCTCTCTCTCTTTTGCTGGAAATGTCATTTAAAAAAAAAACAGTAATGAGGATTTCAGGTTGGCAAATTGACCACAGGATTGAACCATGATATCACTTTTGTGGGCACTCAGCTGGCTGCCCCTCTGGATCTGCACCCTCTGGTTGGAGGGTGCTAAGATAGATAAGGGAAGTCCCAATTCGAGACATTTCCATCTACAGCAGTTTTCTGGGCACTGGATACTGGCGTGTCACCCTCACACCTGGTCCTGAATGTCTATGGAGTTTCTTGGGACATTCGCAGCGGACTTGTGTCCCCTTAGTCAAAGCAGAGTTTCATCTAGAGCTTCAACCATTGTGTGAGGCAGATGGTTGACAGAATTTTCTAGAATATTTTGGAAACTAGGCTGCTCCATTCCTGACTCCCTGCTTACACTTGTGTAAAGCTCTCAGGAGGCTCCTGCTAGAACTTAGATTCATCCAAGGCACGGAGGAGGCCCCTGTGTGAGTGTAGTCGTGGCTCTTACCATGCACTCAATTCCCAAACCCCAGGTGTGAGAGTACAGGGCACTGCACAGGCCATCACCTGAGCGATACTTCAGGAGCAGGTCCCAGATGGAGCGCCTGGAGTAGGGGTCCACCCCAGAGGTGGGCTCATCCAGGATGACCACCTTGGCGCCTCCTACAAAAGCAATGGCGACCGACAGCTTCCTCTGCATGCCACCTGTGGGTACAGGGTGGGGCGGGGGTCACGGGGGCTGTGGGGGACAGGACAGGAAAGGCCCAGGGCTGGGGTACCTTGGCTCCACAGTGATGTGATACCACCTCCTTAGATGTTTATGTACCATTCAACCCTGGCAGTGCACACACCTCTTTCAATGCAGAAAGGCAGTCTCTGCTTCTTAGGATGAGATCTTTCAAAGGCTGTTTTTACATATTAGTTCCAACACGTAAACATCAGAACAAAGATAGCCCAGGCTGCTATGTCCACATGGGAAATGATCCAGAGAGACTGCTCTTAGATGCTCATAATCACTTTATAGAAGAATTATATCGGCTCTTAGCATGTCTCCTGTTATAAGCCTAAGAACACACACACACACACACACACACACACACACACACACACACACACCGGACAATTGGTATGTATTTTAGCCCTGCCTTTTCCAACGCCAAGCACCTGATAGATCCTGAGCCTCTTCATTCCTCTTGTGATGGAGGCCCGTGTCCTCCAGCATGGCTTCCGCCTCCAGCTGGGCCTCATCCCGCGCCTTCCCTTTCAGCTGGGCGTAGAACAGGATGTGCTCAGCCACTGTGAGGCTGTGGGGACGGGGTAATGAGAAAGCTCAGCAGATCCACCTCCAGCAATTTAACTTACAGAAATAGCTAAGGATGAGCACAGAAGTTTAGCAATCAGGATGTTCATCATGGTATTGTTTATCACACACACACACACACACACACACACACAAATCCAAAGAACAGATTCTGCTGAAATATCTAATAAGAGGTGACAGCTTAAAAGTACATTTATACAATGGCATAGCATGTAAATATTAAAAAATATTTTTAGAAGAATGTGTAATGACTTGAAAAGATAGATGATTTAAAAAAAGCAATAAAATTTTTTAAATGGTAGTTTATAAAATTGTATGTCATGTTTTACTCTTCTCTGTAATTTTAAAGTATATGTGTATATTTATACATGCACAGGAGAAAGTTCTGAAAAACTATCTATACAAGTGTTATCAATGGTTACATCTGAGTGGTGAAATTATAGGTGACTTTAAATATATATATATATATATATATATATATATGTTTTTATTGATTTTAGAGAGAGAGGAAGGGACAGGTGAAGAGATAGAGAAACATCGACTGTAAGAATCTCAACTAAGGATTGAATCTGTAATCCAGGCATATGCTCTGACTGGGAGTCGAACCAGTAAACTTTTGGTGCATGGGAAGATGCTCAACCAACTGAGCCACACTGACCAGGGCTATGGGTGACTTTATTTCCTTCTTTTAATATATATTTCCTTCTTTCCTTTCTTCAATGACTTTCTTAATTCTTTAGATAAGAAATAAAAGTTTGGGAGAAAGCAACTAGTGCCTGGTTTAGAGGGAAAATGAGAGATTGATCTCTTCTCTTGGTAGATGGAGCATTTTAGGGCTGAGCAAAGGGCCCCAAGACCAGCCACCCTTTCAGAGAGAAGAGGGGTCACTTTTATGAGGGAGGAGACCCCAGGTCTGAGTACCATAGGCACACGCCTCATTGCAGGCAGGACAAAGGACCATGAATCCGGGGAAACCAAATAAGGTTATTGCCTCCTGCTTCCAGAACTGGCATCCTTGAGCTGGGCTCTAGAGAACATGCGTATTGGGTACAGGGAAAGAATAACACATGAAGAGGGTCTCAATTCCTGTCCTACTTACTGGCGGAACAGGATGTTGTGCTGGGGACACATGCCAAGGCTCTGCCGGACTGCATCCAGGCTGGTTTCAATGTCCTTTCCCCCAATGAGAACAGTCCCTGATGTTGGCGGCAACAGACCCGTCAGGATGGACCTGCCAAACACAGAAGTGAGTGGCATAAAGGATGGTGTGAGGAGTGCCTTAGGATGGCAACCCCTCCCCCAGGGTCAGTGCGAACTCTCAGGGTAATTCCCGACTATGGCTTTCAGTTGAACCCAAACCATCTTTAGTCCATAGGGACAACAGCTTAGCACCAGTGTGTATGTTCAGGCCCGCCTGTGCCTTCCTCCTCTGCTTCTACTTATTTCCTGATATTCCCAGGCAAGCGCTGACGGGCCTCCAGGATTCGCAGCTGTGGGATGTTCAGTTATACCTGAAGGGTCCTCCTCAGCTCAGCCATTCACTGCTCAATAGAAGGAGTTCAGTACTTGGGCCAATGCTTTGCTGATGTCACTATTGCAAAGCATAGAGAAAGGGTCTTCAGGCATTCAATATGTATTTGTTAATTGATTCAAGGTAGGTATGGGAATGACCACTAACCCCATTGTTTTTGGACCCAAAGCATAAAGAGCCAATAGCAATGTCGGTCTTTTTGAAAAAATGAGAAATAATGACGCCCATCTCATGTAGTTGTTGTGAGAATTAAATGAGTTAATGCCGATAAAGCACTTAGAACAGTGCCAAGATAAAGTAAACCTCAAAAATATTACTTGTATTAAACATTGTGTTTCAACCCCAGGGGAAACTGCGTGTCAGCAGTTGGTGAAGTTATGTGTTTGCCTGTGAGAAGCTCCGGGGCCCTGGGTGGTGTTCTCTGACCAAACTAGTTAGCGAGGAGAGAAGTCAGAGGGGTCTCATGCTGCCCCACCCAGCTCGGGCCCTGAGTTTAGATGCCATCTCAGGCTATCTGAATTTGTATTTAGAAGCTGAAATCTCTGTGGATCAACCACTAGAGGGAAATAGAACCAAATATAATGGCACCAGCCCTGCATTCCATTCATACTAAACCGCCCTCGGAGAACATTCCAGTGCAGGGTGTACACTGCTGTTCCTTCCTGGAGCTCTGACAGAAGCCAAAGGACTTGAGGATGGCGTGTCATATGGGTTCCTGCCTCTTAAGAGGGAATACTTGATGTCTCTGCTGCAACTTGGGAAATCTTAGCTGTCCATGTCCTCCTCCTCAGCATATGGCACTCAGGTCCCTTAGAAAAGTGAGGGGGGCTGAGCCATCTATGCTGAGCTTTCCCCTTCCCCAAACTTGGCCTTTAATCTCTAGGCTGTTACCCTCTAGAGCAGGGGTTCTCAACCTTTCTAATGCCTTGACCTTTTAATACAGTTCCTCATGTTGTGTGACGCCCAACCATAAAATTATTTTCATTGCTACTTCATAACTGTAATTTTGCTACTGTTATGAATTGTAATGTAAATATCCGTGTTTTCCAAAGTTCTTAGGTGACCCTGCTAGCGGTTTTCAACCTGTGGGTCACCGTCCAGCCAGTATAACAGTATGTAAGAAATGTTTTAATAAAAATTTCATAACTTAATTTTTACAATATCCTGTTATACATAATCATTAATAATGAACTACAATGTTCGCTAATGACTGATTACGAGAATTGTGTTGCAGTCATTTCCCTTATGCACCTTACATGCAGGCACACCATTTCTCTCCACTAATACTGACAGAGAATATGTTATCAGCTGATTGCCAAGTCCTTAGTCTTGGCCTGACTTGTTTGGTGTGCACAACAGGAAATATTTCGCTTTCAGAGAACAAGAAAAATAGGTTAATTTGCGTTATGCTTACTAATTTATGCAGTTATTCAGTGTCTGGTAAGTTAATGTACAAGAAAAAATATTTAATTTCTATTAAAATGTTCTATTATTTTATGTTAATGATTACTCATTTATTTCAGCCCTTTGTATTCAGCATATCTCTATGGAAATGAACCTACATTTCTATGAAAATTGAAATTTTTGTTTTTTTGTGGTCCACATAAACTTAAACCTTGTTTATTTGGCCTGTGTTAGCTTCTGAGTTTGACATGCTTGCTCTAGAGACTGCACCCTTTTTACTTTCTTCAGAACTACCGCCATAGGTAGGAAAAGGAATGCTCTTTGAAAATAAGTAAGAACTATATTGACTGTGAGTATATGATGATGGTCATAATTTTATCACTACCACTGATGACAGTAATGCTAGGGGGTTTGGGGGATGGAGAAGGACTTGCACTGTCAGAGACAAGAGACAATTGTGGGGGAACCTGGCTCTTTCCCACTGAACCATTATGACTTGGTGGCTCAGGAAGTCACTTCAACTCTCTGGATGTCTACTTCCTTGGCACACAAAGTGGCAATAAATGTACCCCCACCCCCTTCTGCAACTTCTTGTGAGGATCAAATGAAACTTATACATCAGTGAGCATTGAATACTGCAGTGTGCTTTATACATTCCTGGGACACAAATACAGAGCATATTTTTGTCACTAAAATTCAGTGGGAAAGAGTAGATTGAAGCTAAGAGGGAAAGAATAGAGCTGGAAAATGACAGAACAAATGGCAATACAGCATCTTTATCTGAAGACTCACAAAGTGGTGGTTTTCCCTGCTCCATTGTGACCAAGGAAGGCAGTGATCTGGTTTTCATAGAAATTAATGCTAAGACGGTCCACGGCTGGCGTGCCATAGGGCTCAAAAATCTTTATCAGATTCTTCACACATACTCCAGGAACCAGGCCTGGAAGCTCACGTTCAAAGAAGGAGTCTTGGAAGGAAAAAATGAACATGAGGTAAATATGACGCCTTATGTACATGTTCCCCATAATCCTTTCTTCAGTCCATTCTCTTCTGCCCATAATTTCACCTGCCCTCATGGCTTTAGCTGTGACCTTTGTAAGGATGATTACAGAATAATAATGGTAATAGTAGTATCTTGTATTTATTCAGCAGGCTCTATTTCAAGTGCTTTATATACAACTAGTGACCCAGTGCATGAAATTCGTGCACATTAAAAGGGAATTAATTAGAGGAAATATTTTAATATTGTTATTTTCCCTCTCACTATAATAGAAGTGTCAGAGATGAAAGAAAATTAGTAAAATGTATATGAAAATCTCCCTCCTGTCAGAGTTTGGGGCATGCCATGGGACCCAGAGTCAAGTCCCTGCCCACCTGCTCATGCCTCGAAATCACACCAGACCCAGACCCTGCCAGTCCCACCCCCATCAATCCCTGCAGGACAGGGGGCACAGCCTCAGGTCCCCTGCTGCAGCCTCAGGTCCCCCAGCCCCAGTGCAAGAGCAAGATAACCATTTGCATATTAGCTCTTGATTATATAGGATATCCCATTTCACCCTTTTAACAGCTCCATGGGGTACATATTATTATGCCCATTTCTATAGATGAGGAAATCTAAGACTCAGAGAAATCAAGAGTCCAATCAAGGTCACAAGGTTCATGAGTAGCAGAGATGGGATTTAAACCCACAGTGCACTTACTGTCTATATTGGGAGTCAGCTCTAAACTCAATCTTCAGTCCCAGGCCCTCATTTCCAACAGTCTGTGGGGCAATTCCTCATGGATTTCTGTAGTGCTCGGGCTCCTCTTTTTCCCAAAACAATGCTGTCCTTCAGACTCTCCTATGTCCATCTTGGAGCCATTCTCCTAGTCACCTTGGCTCAAATCTTTTAGGCAACTTGGACAATTCCAGAGTTTCTCCAATGAAGTGGGTAGGTCAGTTCACTTTTCCCCAATACTGTCCCTCAAATTCAACCCCTGCACTTTTCTACTCCCACATGTCCCTCCATCGCAGAACCCTCATGACCGTAGTGTCCGCTTCTCCCTGGTGTCCAGGCTCTCCTTGCTTTAGTTCATCTTATACAGCACTACTTCATTTGCATCTTAGCATTGTAGGTCTGGGCATTTACTCCCCTGCAAAAAAACATCCCAACACTTCTTATCTCTGTTCCTCCTGGCCTTGCCTATAACAGACAGGACCAGCCTCCAGCCCCTTGATTTCAGTCTTAGTTTTTCACTCTGGGAGAAGGGTCTCCCAAGATGTGCTGTTGACTGCAAATCACCTCTCTGAGGAGCTGCAGGCCACTGACCTCAGCCTTATGAAAAGGCACCTGGGGTGGGCCAGAAACACAGAGGCCTGAACCTCTCGTGCAACATTGGGCAAAGTCAGAGGCCAGGCTGCCTCTCTAACCCAGGGTGAGAAGAGCAAGACCATTTTAGCATCCACAGAGAAATGCATATGCTAAGAGAATGAAGAACATTGGGAGAAGCACAGAACTGGTTCAAGAGGGAAGGGAAAGGAGTCAAAGGCCAGGGGAACACTTATAGCCTGTTCATCAACTTGGGAATCATTAGGTAATCTCCACGGCCAGGAAAGGCTTTTGAGGGCTTGAATGAATGGGCATCTAGATTTGTGAACCACAAGTGAAGTCAGCACCACTACACTCTTCCCCCAGCGCACAGAAGCATTTATTTTTATCTTTCCTTATAGCTCATATCCGCCTTAAGTCCCAGTGACCCAAGTTATTGTTCTTGCTAAATCCTCGGAAGTCAGCACATTTGTGCAACTCACTTGGGATTTGCCTAACAAGGCAACATACTTGGTATTTGCTTTCTCCAGGAAATATGCGTTCATGTCTGGCTGGACCATTCATTCCGCAAACGTGCAGCTGGACCCTGGGAAGCTATCAGGGTTAACCCATGTCAACAGAGAGCGCCAGTTTCCTGGGTTCCTTCTCCCTGTCTTTGCTCTGCATTCTTTACTGAGGCTTTTACCTGTTACTCCTTCTGGGTGTTCTGGGTCCTCCATTTCCTCTGTTACGGGTTCTGTCCTTTCCAGGGCCCTTGCTTCTCTGGTTGAACATCCTGCACCAACCAGAAGGCGCAATCACTCTCCTGGTGAGAGCTGTGCACTAGCAAAGGCAGAAAAGGGGGGGTAGGGATGGGGGTAGCATTTCCTCAAAAGGCCAAGTCAGGCCCTACCTGGTTTGGCTCAATGGATAGAGCATTGGCCTGTGGACCAAAGGGTCATAGGTTTGATTCTGGTTAAGGGCATGTACCTTGGTTGCAGGGCTCCTCCCCAGCCCAGGCCCTGGTCGGGGCTCATGCAGGAGGCAACCAGTTGATGTGAGAGACACATTGATGTTTCTCTCTGTTTTTCCCTCTCTTTTCTACTCTCCTTAAAAATTATTGGAAAATATCTTTGGGTGAGGATTAACAACAACAAAAAAGGCCAAGTCAGCATTCCCAGAAACCAGCCCTGAGCAGGGCCCTGTAATTTCTGACCTGCAGTCTGTGAGGTTTTGAAAGTGGCTGGCTGTGCCCCCAGTGACTACACTGTGTGACCTTTGCCCAGCACATAAGGAGGTTTTTTTTTTAACAGTAGTTTCACCTTATCCCCTTAACATGCCAGGAGAGGCCCTGATTTTGGTCGGATATTATGATTAAAACCAGAACTGAATTTGAAGTGGGTTAATTTTCTCTTATCTCACCAGAAGTGCTTTTCACTCCAATCACAAACATTCAAAGCCATGGTGAACTTTGAGGAAAAGTCCATTCAAGGTGATGTCGTGGGCAGCCAGCTTAATGTACAGGCTGAGAAATGGTTTACCAGAGTTGAGCCTGGTAGTGAAGTATGATTTACACACAAGCACCCCATGCATGTCACAGACATATTCTTATACTCATACATACTCTCTCATACCACACACCAACACCCACATACACACACACAGAGGCACTTTTTTGTAACCTTGGCATTTGGTTTAAAAGGACAGCAGGACATCCTAGAAGGGGAAGAGAAACAGGAGAGCCAGCCAGCCAGAGAGGACATCAGGGCAGGAAGAAATCACTGTCACCAAGCTTTTAAGGCTCCTCCTCCTCAAGCACACCCACATGAATGAGGTGAGTTTATGATGCAGCAGCCAGCCAGCGCCTCTGTACACCTGCCCACTGTAGATGCACAGGTGTGTGGTGGAGGGGCAAATACAGGCTTGCTGGTCACTCCAGTACTTCCACTTCTGCTTCCTGAAGGGTTTTTAATCTTTTGTCCACAATTCCTTTGATCATTATTAGTTATGATACTGTACTCTCATGTAATAAAATAGTAGGAGGAAATACTCTTCTAAATACTTTAATCATTGGAGTGAGTTCCTTGTCAGGAAATGTGGTCCCAGTTCCAGACTTTGTCCCACGTGACTAATGGGAATTGGGCAAGACACTGGGTGTCTCTTGGACTCGATTTCTTCATTTGTGAAAGCAGGGGGTTAGGTGGAGAAGCCCAGCTCTCTTCTGATTATAGAGAGATTTTGGAATCTATTTCAGTCTAGTCTGTGAGGCCAATGAAAAATATTTGGCTTCTGTTGGCAAAAATATGTGATTCATTTTTGAAGGAGTACATTTGTTCTAAGATTTTATTTTTATATTTTTGAGAGGCAGAGTATCTGCTGAGATTGAAGAGGGGGATAAAAGTCCACAAATCCTGATATTCATTGAAATCATCCCAGAAACACACACTTGTGTTGAAAATTACAGTTTATAACTTTAGAACATTCCCATTCAAAATTTAATGGATTACAACTTATTATAGTAGAAATTTAGAAGTTTATAGATAGACAAGACAGACAAACCAACATAATGAAAAAATACTGGGCTCTGGAAGTGTTGCTTGTTTGAATCATTAAAAAAAGAAAAAACCTACCCAAGCCTTTTAAAGGCCAGAGGCTAATCCCGTAGAGAAAACAAACACCTATCTTAGTGCTTAAAGGATAAATGCTGGCTCCGGCCCAATAATATAAAGTTAAAAGCAAGTAGATGAGGAATAAACAGATTGGAAAATCTTTCCTTTGTTTCCAGAACCTCCCAGCTTGTGGGGAGGGGAGGTAGTCCTGAGCTCTCAGGTTAGGAATGTTCGCTGCCTTCTCAGAACCTCACAAAGAATCTGGGGCTTCTCTGGAACTCTCTCAGATCTCCTGTCCTGTTCAGTAGGAAAGGCAAATTTTATCGAAGATACATTGTGGCCAAATGCCCTTTGAGCCCTTTTCCAAAACCACCGAGAAGATCAATGCTAGGAGAGCCTGCGATATTTGCCTTGAAGACCACAGCCCCGCCCCAGCCTCTGGTCGAGTCCTTCCCCTAAAAGAATGAATTAGTTCATACTTTGGAAAGGTGAAGAGAAATGGAAAAGCAGGCAGTAGAAGATGAATACAAAGGTTCCTTCAGAATTTGTGGATCTCTTTGCTTTAAATTGAAAAGCTGCAGAAGTCATTTGTACCCTAAAGTGGTTTGGCCTTCTTTTACTAGTGCAGTTTAATCCACTGGGCAAAAATTGTGCAATGCTCAGCCACTCACCGTGGCCCAAACTCACAAAAAGTGGGTTCCCAGAAGCTGTGTGGCTGAGCTCCCAGGAGGTAGCAGAGCAATCAGGAATCATACCCTTGATGTAAGAGCCACCGCTGTAACCTACACAGAGCCCATGTGTAGCCAAAGAAGTTAGTTTCAAACATTAAACTGATTTTTTTTAATTAAATTAAAGAAACTCACCTTCGCCACCAAGCCAATAGGACTCTTGCAGAAGGAAGTACCAAGGAAGTGGTGTTCCATAATCTCCTAAAAATAAGCAAATAAAAAGAGAAAGCACAAGTCATCCTGCCTCACCACAGTTCTAGAAGAGCTAGAATTTATCTAAACCTCCAATTGTCACTATAGATATTTGTAGTTCATAGCCTTCACACAGCTATCCATAGGATACCACAAAGACTACTCCTTCCAACATGTTTTAATCCAAAAGGTCATGATTTTTTTAGGCAGAACCAGCAACACCAAGACTGACGATCTTGGGCGACATATGGTTTTCTAAGAAAACATTTATTATAGAATTTATTCTTGCCCTTTTCAATAATTACCAGGTAATAATAAGGTGACAACCACTAACATTCATTAGATGCTCTTTCTGTGTCAGGCATTACTGTTAGCGCTTTCCACATGTTAAATAATTTAATCCTCAATACAAGCCTAGGAGATAGGTGGGAGTAGTATTCCTATGGATAAGGAAATGGAGGCATACT
This sequence comes from Lasiurus cinereus, assembly GCA_011751065.1. Lineage (NCBI taxonomy): Eukaryota > Metazoa > Chordata > Mammalia > Chiroptera > Vespertilionidae > Lasiurus > Lasiurus cinereus. The sequence goes on from JAAGEH010000392.1 coordinate 68,393, forward strand.
GAGTTTGAGTCATCTACCCAAGGTCATAGCTAATAAAACAGAGTTGTAGGAATTCTAACACTGGTATAGTGGTTCTAATATCACTAATTTACACATCCTCCCCCTTGACATCCCTCCTCCACCGCTGCCCCTCACCCCAGTATGCTGGAACCATCTGGGTTTCAAGGAAAAGGCTCCCAAATTTCTAGTCCAGTGCTCTTAGAAAACTTTGCTCCCTGTGAAATGTTGATTTTGCCAGAATATTATCTTTTCTTACTTAATAGTTACCCCATGTTTTACGGCTGCCATTAGACTATAAGCCCCTTTAGGGCAGACCTGGGTCTGTCTTTCCCACCTCTTTTCCAGAATCTGGTGGTAAATCTAACACTTGGGTGCTTCTTGGTAAATAGTTGAACAAATTAAAGCTTTAGTTTGGCTAAAATAAAGTTCTTGAATTATGCATAAATTTCATTCTCAATTCAGCTAATTTTCACTTATCTCCTTCTAATGGCCCAGGGAGACAGAAAAAACTATAGCTGAGCAAATTCAAGGGTATTGCTCAAAGTCACAGTTAAGGGTTGAATTGTGTAGCCTCCTCACCAAAAAAATGATATGAGGTCCATAGTAGAATATAAAACCTACTTGTTCTTCATTTTCAGTTCCTGGTAGAGCTGAAACCCTTGGACTTGTTATTCATAATGAGCCCAGTTGTCAACCTCATCTGAATTTATGCTACTGATGTGATTCTGTGGGGCCCCTAAATAGCTTTATGATGGGGCTTGGTTACCAGAAAAACCAAATATGTAAAAAGGGGATGGAAACTTTCAGTCCCACCCCCCACCTCTAGAAATGGAGTTATAAAAACTTGAACAACAAAATTCAGGGAGTTTGGAGGGTAGTACACCTGGAGAAAGCAGGGAAACTGCATGAACCACCCCTCCTCTACCTCACCCTATTAATCTTTTCATTTGTCTGTTTCTAAGTTGTATTCTTTATTATGGAGCTGTAACTAAGTAGACCACTTTCCCGAGTTCAGATTGAACCAAGTTAGGAGGGGTCAATATTTGGCCAGCTGACAATAAATACTGAATTTGTAGTCAGCTGGCCCAAGTGTGGCAGCCTGGGCATAGCATTTGCAGGTGGCATCTAAAGTGGGAACAGTCTTGTAGGACTGAACCTGTGGGAATGGCAATAATTCTGAAAAATTACTATCAGAGTTGAATTGAATTGGAGAATTGTTTGGTGTTGGAAACATGATATTTTGTACCAAAGACACCAGAATCCTCAAAACTTGGGTCTTGTTAGGAAATCAAGTCATTGTGCCCTGTTTGGTGTTCTCAGTGGTTAGAGCATCACCCTACACACATAAGGGTCTCAGGTTCGATTCCCAGTCAAGGGCGTGCACCTGGGTTGCAGGATCAATCCCCACCCCATTCAGGTTATATGTGGGATGTTACCAATTGATCTCTCTCTCTCTCTCTCTCTCTCTCTCTCTCTTCCCTCCCTCCATTTCACTCTCTCTGAAAATTAATGGAAAATATATCTTCTGGAAAGGATTTTTTAAAAAAGTGAATAGAATCATTGCAGCTGTGATTAGTTAAGATTAAGTCACACTGCGCTAGGGTGGGCCCCTAATCCAATGTGACTGGTGTCCTTATAAGAGGATGACCACATGAAGATGGACACAGAGAGAACATGTGAAGAGAGAGAATTTTAGCAACTTATCTACAATCTAAGGAATTTCAAGAATTGCTGAGAAAACACCAGAAGCTAGGAAGAGGTAAGGCAGGATCCTTCTCACACAAGTTTCAGAAGGAACATGGCCCTGCCAGCTACTTGACTTTGGATTTTTAGCCTCCAGAATCAATGAGATGACAAATTTCTGTTGTTTTAAGCTCCAGTTAGTGATACTTTGTTATAACAGCCCAATTCAAACCCAGGCCTCCTGACTCAGCCTAATGATCTTTGTCCTATTTCAGACTTGCTGCCTTCATATTTCTGCCAGCAAATGCTGCCCTGAGATGATCTGAGACTTGTCCCTTGCCAAGGACGAGGCTCAGTCTCCCTCTCCCCTGCCAGCTCCCGGCCACAGCTTCAAGAGCCAAGCCATGGATTCCTTAGCACAAGGTGGCTGCTGGTTGGCTTGGAGACCACTCAAATGGAGGTGGGACTTCTCTAGCTACCAGGAAAGATTAATTTGAAGGAAAATCTGATATCTCCAAAGCAAATACAAAAATATGCAAACAGCAAAATTTAATTCAGGAGCTGATTTTCCATAATGAAGATATTTATCTACCCAAAATAGGGTATTATTCTGGGCACTGAAACTATAATAGTGAACAAAACAGACGAGGGCCCTGTCCTCATGGTCCATATTCCGCTAGAAGAGGTTAATACACAAACATAAAGAAATATCATGTCAGATGGTGATTTTTAAAAAACAAAGTAGGATAAGGGAACATTAGCACTAAAGGATTATTAACATTGGGTTAGATATTTAGGTAGTTTCAGTCTGGAAAGATTCCAGTGATAACATAACATGAGACTAGAGACCTGAGCAAAGTGAGGAAGCAAACCTGCAGATGTGTGTGTGTGTGTGTGTGTGTGTGTGTGTGTGTGTGTGTGTAGAAACACTGCAGACACTAAGAACAGCAGGTGCAAAGATCCTGAGGAGGAAATAAACTCAGTGTATTGAAGAACTACCATAAGGAGACTGTGGTTGCTGCAGCAGAGACACTTGGGGGTGATAAGAGATGAGGGAGATAGTTGAGGCTGGTAATGAAGAGTCTTGTAGACTAGGATTAGGATATTGATTTTACTTTGAACAAGAGAAATGCCATTGGAGAGACTTGAATGGAAGGTTAACACTGTGTAACCTAGATTCTGAAGGATCCTGAATACAGTGGGGAGAACAGATTGGTAGGAGGTGGTAGTGGCAGAAGGAGGCCTGGACTGGGAACCTTGTGTAGAGATGGGGACAAGAGATTGAATTCTGGATCTATTTCAATTGTGGAGTCAACTGCATTCACTTGGAGATTTTTGACTTTAGTTTCAAATGCTAGTTCTGAGAATCCAAATTGAAAGAGTTCAGAAAAGATGAGATTTAAACTAAATGAAAAGATAGGGCTGGGATCTGAAGAACTCAATTACTTTTACCCAATGAATAGAAACCCTTACCTGGAAACACCTGGTCAAGGTACCAGGCAAGCAAGCCATACAGAGCAGCATCGAGGAGCATCATCTTCATGGACATCAGAAAACTGAATTCATCCCCTTCCATGGGACTATTCCCAATATTGCTCCACTGCAGCCCCAGGCCTTGCTCCTCAAAGCGAGCCAGGTACTCAGTGCCAAAGCCAAATGCCACAGGAGACAGCAAGCTCTGCAGTGGGGCAAAGAAGGCACATGAGGTGAGCAGAGGGATTCTTACCCAACCTAACAGTACTCAGATGCTCACAAGGTAGCGAGAAGGGCCAAAAGAGGGCCCTCATTGTGTTTAGGTGTAAAACCACCTCATGGAGGGTTTATGGCAGTCTTCCCACAGCACAAGAATCATAGGAATGCCTCCCAGGTCTCAGATACCCCTGTCTACTACCCACTAGTTTCAGTCTATGGAACTAGTTTGATCAATGGAACACAGTTGTTTTATGGAGAAGACAAACTCAATGCACACTGAAAGACCAAAGGTTCTCATATATTCCTCCCTACCATCCCCTCCTTTCTACCCCATTCTTAAGAACAAAGAAGCTAACTTGAGCAGTTTTGTGAGAATCCCATTAGAAGGGTCCACAAAGTCATCGGTTTCTTGGGGCAGGGTAAAGGGCTACTCAAGGGATGGTCTCATGACCTTCTGAGATCTGTCAGAGCCCAGAAAAGTCTCATATAACATTGACTATCTTACCTTTTCCCATCTCCAGACTGGAGAACTCTTTTTTTAGATTCTCTGTGGAGAGTACTAGTCAAGTGAATAGGTACTGTGCAAAGAAGGATGCCTTAAGAGGAAGTTCCCCAGCCACATCCTCACAGTGGCCCCTAACCTGACAGAAAGCACATAGGCATAGGCAGAGGGATGGGCTGTTTCCATTCCCTTTGCTCAGAGGCCTACCCATAGTTTGGAGGACCTAAGGTTGGTATTTTTGTATTTCAGAATGTTTCTCTGCAAAAAAGAAGGTTTTTTTTTTAGCTATATGTTCACATAAATCATTTTGAAAATCTCAGCCCAGCCTTGATCCACACAATTGCCAGAATTAGCTTTCTGGTGGATCCACATACCCAAGAATCTAGCTGTGGTCTCAAAATACTGATCATCTGACCGGTATACCAAGATTGTCTAGCTCTACCACCAGGCAGAATCCAAAGGATTTCTTGCTACTAGCCCATTGTGATTATTTTAGAAATTGAGTGCTATAAATACAGCAATTAGTTTCCTATTTAACACAAAAAATAAAAGGCAGATGCCCTGGCAGCTCTGGAGCCAAATAAGTTTGAATTGTGAGAACTACTTAGTCCTCAGATCTTTTCCCAATGAGAAGCAGGTGGTAGCCCCTTCCCAACTGTACAGCACCAAGAACTGTGGACAGGGAGATTTTGGAGGGAAAATCACCCACAGGGCCCAGAAGTTCTTTAGCCTGGTTAAGGAAAGGGGAAATAGCCTATCTGAAAATGATTAAAGAAAAAACAATAGTGTTTGGGAATCATGAACTAAGAGGTCTCTTGAGCAACCGAAGTCCATTTTCTGGAGACCTCTTCTGGCAAGAGAGCTTGACTCTGGACTGGTTTATTTCTGCACCCCTTTCTGCATGCAATGGTGGAGTATGATAAAGACACTTGGAGAGCTGCTCCAGTTGAAATTCTTTTGGCAAAAAACAAAACTTTTCACTCATGGAAACATCTTTCTGGACAGAACAGTTAGGGGGACAAGCTCCCTTACTTCTGAATCTTGTCAAAGGCCAGGAGAAGAAAACTGAGTGAAATGGGTCTGGCTGTTTTCCACTTGTGGCCACACAAAGGACCTATGAGCTGAACTGATTTTCAATTACTCCCCAGGGCAGACTAATCAAGCAGGTTTAATGGGGGAGGAACTGTTAGGTCACTCCTATACCCAGCATGTCCTTAAACCTTACTACATCCCTTTGAGCCAAAGGCAAAGTGGATCCTTTCAAAAGTAGGGGGGGAGGGGTCAATCCTCTTGGATTGCTATAGACCATCAGAGGAATTGTATCACATGCCAGGGGTGATCCCTGGGTCCCTCACCATAGCCATCTTCAGGTCGGCTGTCATTCGGTCTTGCCAAGCAAAGCAGAGGATGTGAGGCAGGTAGAGGGTGAAGTAGAGGACACCACTGCAGGCTGCAGCCAGACTGGCCCTGGAGAAGAAGGTGCTGAGCAGGAAACACTGCATGATCGTGGCGGTGGAGAAAGCCAGCAGGAACAGAAAGAGGATGAACGGGTTGCTATAATGCAGGATTCTTCCATGCTAAAACCAAAGAGGCCACTTGAGTGAGTAACTTTCATCCAGATGGAGGGCTGACCATCCCTCTCAAGGGATGACCTCAATCAGTGAATCCAGGAACTTCAGAAGCCCTCTGCTCCAGAGGGATCTCTTCTACCAGCCTAAATTTCCATATTTAAAACTCGACATATTGAGTTCCTTAAATTCTATGGATGCCATTTCCATAGGAGGGTAACACATTAACAGTACCAATTAATTATTATGTGTATAATTAAGCAGATTCTTGGTGGGATTTGAGCAGAGGAGGAAGATCTGCATAGAGGTCTTGGACTATCAATTAGCAAATAAGGAACAAAAAAGGGAGATGGAATTAGCCAAGAAACTCATTTTACAGCATATAAAGGCAGCAATGGGTTCATGCTAAAAAATAAATAAAAAGAGGGGGATAAGAGACCATTCAATAAGCTTTTACATTTTGCCTGGGACCTTGCCTACCTAGTAAATCACTTGTACTTGTATTCTAAAATTTGTCACTCACATAGGTGAAAATATCAGTAATTAATCCATATCACTTGAAAGTAGATTAATACCTCCCCATCCATAATAGTATACACATTGATTTCACAGAACCTATGAGTAATACTCAGTATCTTCACATTAATTAATGATTCAATCACTTTAGCTATATGAAGAATAGATCCAAACTAGCTATTTTTAATAAATGGGTTGCTGCCAGTTACATTATAGAATAAACTGAAATGTAAAAATGAATTAGGGCTTCTATAGATTGCCCTGTTCTTCAAAACATAAAGATACAAATAAGATTCATCTCTTGAACTGGTTCTGAATTATTGGTAGTGGTGTCCCACAGCACTAAGTTCCTCTCAGGTGAAAAGAGAGACCAATTAGCAAGATTTGTCATGGGCATTTCAGAGTTGAGTAGAATAAATGTGCTACTTATCTGCTATTGCTACTCTTTCTCTTCCATTCATGCTCTCATGCCAGCTGGGCGCTGGTAGAACAGGTTTTTAAAAATAGAATAAAACAAATGGCAAAGAGAGGTGGAAGAAATTCTTGCTTAACTATAACTAAACTTAGAGGAAATCTAAATAAAAGTCAAGATTAAGACTCAGAGCTTATGATTTTGTGTTGAAGAGGTCTCTACATCACCCTGGAAAGCTCACGTCTTTCCCTTAATCTCCTTAATCACACACAGTGCAATAAAAGCAAGTCCACAGCTAAACCTGTGGCTTTTGGCTGGAAGAATTTTAAGATGGTTGTTGCTATTCTCAGGAGAATGAAATCCATTTCTTATCTCAGGTCAAAGCAAAGTCCTATAAACTTCTAGGGCTTTATAATTTCTCAGGGATTGAAGGCAGAGATGAAATTCACTTGACCAATTCAACAATCATTGGTTTTGGTTTCCTGTAAAAACTACTTTTCTTTTTTGCTCTGAATAGCTTGAATAACAAATGAACCTTCCTATTGTACCAGCTTCCAGCTTCTTTCCTGCATAGCTGAGGTGGGAAGGAAGGACAAGGAAAAGATGGAAGTGTCGTTAAAAGGAAAATCTTATTTTGCTGTAGAAAGCTCTGTTTCCATCATTAGTAGGAGAACAATGTTCTGGTTCTCACAAGGCGGAAGCTTTTTATACAAGCAACTCATGGTGAACAATCTTTACTTCACATCCTAGAAGCTTTGAAGTCCTAATGCTCATTCTTAGGAAGGCAGATCTCAATGTCACCAGCAACAAATCTCATGGTCATTGCATGATGTCATGCAGGTTTATGCATTTTGTGTAAGTTAGATGCTTATGCATTTTAACTCCTTTAGTTCTGAGGACACAAATGTCTTGGTAGTGGGAAAAGTAGTAGACTGAAGGAACAAGGGATGCCTGGAGAAAGACAAGGTGCTCAGCTTTCCCTCAACTCTGTGGATCAGAATGACCTCTACACCAGCATTAATTTTTTGTTGTTGTTTTTAATCTTTACCCAAAGATCTTTTTCCATTGATTTATTTTATTTTATTTTTTTAGAGAAAGTGCAAGAGAGAGGGAAAGACAGAGAAACATCGATATGAGAGAAACACATATATTGCCCAGCCATTTCAGCCAAGGTGGAAGACAGAGAGTCAATATAGATAATCTATGTAGACTGTGGCTCTCTGGGCGGGAAGTAGGAGCAGGGAAGATACTATGACACAGTGGCTTCTTAGGTGAGACTTTGACCAGGGCCTGACTGAGGGAGGAGCCTGCAACCAAGACATGTGCCCTTGACTGGAATCAAACCCAGAACCCTTTGGTCTGCAGGCTGATGCTCTATCCACTGAGCCAAACTGACTAGGGTAGCATTGGTTTTGATAGTGCACTAGTTCACTGGACTTGAGGGCAACACTAAAAACCCCTCAGACCTAGTACATTTTACTGAATAAGGAAGGGATAGGATTTAATTTAAATGGTTATGAATTGGTTGGACAGGATATGTAATGGAACATTCCTGAACTAGATAGGTACCAGGTATGGTCCAACATGGATGGCATGCATTTAACCAGAGTCTGTGGTTCAATTCACATTGCCTAGTGCAATGGGTCACTGAATATGATGATGGTAAAGAGGCAGAATGAGCTTGGTGACATTATATTAGGAGCTCTAAAACTTTTACCAAGTCTTACCAAATAAATACCAAAAACTACCTAAATTTATGTTCTTACACTCTGGAGAGATTAAAAATGAAGGATAATATCATGAAATAATACAAAATTTTATGAAGTAATTGTGAAATAATGAAATAGTGTTTTATTCCCAAGTCTGGCTTGTGAAGGAAGGAACTGCAAATTTGCAGAGAATGGACCTGTGCATGCTGTCAGAGGCCATAAAACTTCTGTCACTGGGAAAGGATAGACTCCTAATTCTATTTTTTGAAACAGAGGTCTTGAAGATTCTGCAGTCAGCAGGATGTTCTGTGGTCAGACCATGAATGACCAGACCATGAAGATAATTAAACACTATAGGTCCCCTCTCTTAATACACTGAAAAGGCTCTCCACATTCCTAATGTAGCTGGTGGTTGGGAATGTAATTCCAAGAGAATATTCTTTGTATTCATTTCTTCTGTGTTGAAAAGGAGAGAGCCCTTTACACATAAAATAACTCTGTGCTGGGCTCTGCTAACAGCAGCTTCTACAGATAGTCCATGGAAAGGGGCTAGATAATCTATGTAGACTGTGGCTCTCTGGGCGGGAAGTAGGAGCAGGGAAGATACTATGACACAGTGGCTTCTTAGGTGAGACTTTGACACTCTGTCTTCCACCTTGGTTGAAATGGCTGGGCAGTTGTATGTCATACAATTCTTGGTGACTAGACTAGGCACAAGTTCATTAACAGGAGGAAAGATGGGAGGAACAAAACTATTCAGGATTTTCTGGGCCTTTTCCATCTGGCTTACCATGATGAATATTGTCAGGAGGAAGATGCTCATTGACATGATAGAGAAGTTGTCCAGGAACCAGGTACACCAAATAACTGTGTTGGAGACACCTTGATTTTTCAAGGTCTCCTTCAGTCTCAACTCCTTCTCCAACACGATGCTCTTTACAGTCATGGAAACAGAATAGATCCAGGCCAGTACCATGAAGATAGGGAAACAGCGGTTCAGGATGATCATAAAACTAAAGCAAGAGGAGAGAAGCAGAATAGTAGAATTCCCTGTACCTGGTAGAGGTAGAGTAAATATTTGTTGAATGAATGTATTAAGAACAAAGCCCTGGCCGAAACTGGTTTGGCTCAGTGGATAGAGCATCAGCCTGAGGACTCAAGGGTCCCAGGTTTGGTTCCAGTCAGGGGCATGTACCTTGATTGAGGGCACATTTCCAGTGGGGAGCATGCAGGAGGCAGCTGATAGATGTCTCTTTCTCATTGATGTTTCTAGCTCTCTATCCCTCTCCTTTCCTTTCTGTAAAAAAATCAATAAAATATATTTAAAAAAAAAAAGAACAAAGCCCTGGTATAAGAAAGGCAGAAAAATATCCAATGGGCTTGAATCTTTAATACATTGCACTTTCCCCTGATTACTTTTTCTTTAGAGCAGGATGGTAGCTTTTTGGTTGGCCCAGATGAATGCTCTGTAAGTAAAATGTGTAAATAACATTGTGCTATATATGTTACACAGTATATATACCTACTTGTAAGATCTTCAAGGAAAGTATTACAGACTTGCTGATGTTGCATGTGACTGGAGTAGACATGGAAGCCCAAGAATATGGACCACAAATAAAGAGAACTGGTGGTGGTGATATCAATACTTGAACTCCCCAAGGGGGTAGCACTATCTACCCTGGAGGATCAAACCCCAGTTATGCAGGAAGATGCACAAAATAACTAATCAGAGTGGCCCTTTCAGAGGACCACCAAAAAATCAGTGATCCAATAGCCACTGACTCCACCAGCCACATACCTGTGGAGTAAATCTATGGATATTCATTCCAGCAAGCAGGGTAGATTCGACCATCTAGAATTACTTTATTGTGAACTTTATACCTGTTTTCCCTGTGCTTGATATGCTAGTAAATCCCTTGGAATTATTGTTTATTGAAAACTATTGGGTGTCACAGGAAGGGCCCAATTATAACATGGGAGGATTTCATTCAAGATGGCCCTAGAGAGAGAATTATAAACTCACAAATCTTGCACTTCTGGAACCTGCCACTAGAGGGTTCTCATACACTGAATGGCCAGCATCCTTACTGTCTCCTCATTGTCTCCTCACTGTCTACCCCACTACCTTACCTGCCACTCCTATTCTGATCCTAAAAGTAGAACTTGGCCTTTTGCCCCTGGCTTCACTTTCCATCTCTGTCTAATGATGCAACCTAAACTAATACAGAATGGTCACTGTTATCTCTGTAGTGTTTTGCAGAGTCAGTCAAGAAAGGAGAATGGATTGTTCTAGGATGTTGAAAGAGGGTTTCCTGTGCCCATACTGGGTTTTATTTTATTGTCTCTTATTGTCTCGCCAGCTGGCAATTCTACTCTTTCTTCAGGCTGTGCATGTTTCTCTCTGCCATAGACACACATGAACACTGTGGTAAACGTCCCCGTTTTTTCCTAGGAGTTGAATCCCTAAGCCAATTGTACATCTCTGCCTCTGTCCTGGGAGCATCCACCATGTAAATGAACCCTCTCATTCCCCTCTGCCTCTCTGTCCCTCTCTTTACCATCCCTCAAATGCATGTTCAGAAAACACCAGGTTACTTGCTTTGCTTGTAATCGGCCAACAAGATGTACAGGCCTGGGAATGGGGGTGGGCAGGCAGGGAGGGCCTAAGCTCATCCAACACATTCCTCCACCTTTTCACTAAGCATACATCATGGGAATGTTAATGAAGGAAGGAGCTGCATTATTCTGAGGCTCCTAGGAACCAGACCTACTTGTAATGCAGAGTTTTCATTTGTTGATTTGGCAATCATTGGGCAAACACTGACCAGAACGCTTCCACATACCAAACATACTATGTAGTAAAAATTTAAAAAGCCTTTATCCCCTCCCCCAACCTCACTCACTTGATTTAATTTTCACCTTCCCTTTCCCTCCCACAAAACCAACTCCTTTCTCCTTGACACTTCACTTGCCCATCTGGCCCTGTCTGGAGCCAGCCTGGGAGAAGCAGACTCCTCAGTCAGAGCTTCATTCTCTCCAACCTGGCCCTAGTCCCTGGGTTTCTCTACAAAGAGACTAAAGCCTGTGGAGCACCCCCCCACTCCCCCCTCTCCCGGAGCAAACTGAGATTTGGAGCCTCCCACTCACGAGTCATCCACGAAGCATGGGTATGGCATCTGCTGGAGGTAAATTCCAACAGGAATCTCAGCCTGGGCCTGACTCCTTGTGATCCCCTGTTCAATCATGTCCTGCAGATAGGCAAACCCTCCCCAGATGTATCGAAAATCTTCCACAGGATCAGCTCTGGGACCAGGATCCCAATACCTAAGAAAAAAACGGAGGGAGGGATGAAGGATGAGAAGGGGAATGGACACCTCACAAGCACAAGGTGACTCAGAACCCACTCTGAAAACCTTTCCCCAATCAAGCTATCCAATTCTGATTTCTAGTTACAATTGAAATCTCATTTATGACTATTAGCCACAATGTGACTTACAACTGCTTTAATTCAAGGACTCTACTTTAGCGTTACAAAATTTTCTATTTTCTCTCATTTAACATTAATTTAGAGAATGAGTCTAGTTTCAATCCCTCATTCTGTACCAAATGTAATTTCTTAGTGACTCTGAAGAAACACCATTTGCAGAATCTTCATATGAAGGTAATTCAGTACCTAGAGGTTTCTATTTCCAAGTTGCATAAAGGCCAGTCAGGGAAAAGTGTGGAGTTGAGGTTATGAAGAGAGGGTATCTGAGCTCTCCTGGCTCCACCAACTGGTTAGTTTAGTTCTTTGATACCAAAGTGTTCCTCTGCCTTTCCAAGTGACTCTCCTGTCCTAGGAGGAGATGGATGGCCCCTCTCCTTGCCTCTTACATCCTTGGGGATGCCCAGGGCCTTCTGAGATTGGCTGAAACCTCACCTGTCTTTGATCTTATTGGTTTTCTCCACCACATCTATGTCCATCCGGATCTTGTACTTCACATGGGGTGGTAGGGAGCTGGTCCAGGGATACATGTCAGGGAATACCACACCAGCCCAGAATCTGTTTTCCTCCAGCAGAGACAGGGCTCGTTGTGTGAGCTGGATCTCATCATCATAGCTTTCAAATTTGTCCAGGACTAAGCACTACAGATAATCACAAAGGTTGGGAGAGTTTGAGGTACACCAACTGCAAAGATTCAATTGCAATAAGGGGCAGAGGATAAAGGCTGTTGCCCCAGGAAGTGGGTCAAATGCAAGAGGATCTATAAACTTACTGTTTGATTAACTCTGAAGTTGGATGTTAATTTTTCAATATGTCTAGATTTGGGGGTGAGAGCGGGCTAGGAAATGCTGACTTGCTTTAAATCCTGGAGATTTAGCCAGGTCTGTACAATCCGGCTGTCCAAGGCTGTCTAAATATGCAAGTTGTCAAAATGACAACAATACCCACAGCTCTCACTGCCCACCATGGGAGTCAAGGGAGTGAAATCATATTGAATACAGGCTGCTTTGAAGATCAGAAAGCCTGCCGATAAAAGAGTTTTAAAAACAGAAATAGTGAACCTTCCTGCCTCTCTGCAAATACGCAAGGAAGGTCAGCTGAAGGGAGAACAAGAAGGGCCAGAATGAGTTAGAGAACTATTTCCAATCACAGTATTATGACAGGTAATGCCAGTAAAGGAGGAATTTCCTGATATATCTTTATTTTCTCCCCACAGAACAGAAAAAAGAAATCGTTACCTATGGAAAACTAGGAACTTCTCTTGATTTGAATATTAGAGGTTGTTTATAAAGTCATTAAAATATTATATAGCACTTGGATCTGCTTTTTCGTAGACCTCTTGTTCCTATAATACACTAGGGTTGCTGTGTTGATGTTTCTTTCTTAGAATGTAGCTCACAAGAGGTCAGATGGCCTTGTCTTGATTAATTTGTTCACCAACCACTTACTGAGAGCCTGCAGTGTGCCAGAACCTGCTTGGCTCCAGGGATACAAGGAGGAAAGATAAAATCTCTTCTCGAAGGAAACTCAAGACCTAATGAGGGAGAGAGTTGGAGCAAACCAATAATCACAATGCAGAATTATTGGGTTCTAATGAAGCAAGCCCAGGTAGTCCGGGAGCCCAGTGGAGGGCTATAACTAAGTTTACCTGGAGGACTGCCTGGAGAAAGGGACTCCTGAGTAGGATGAAATTGATCAGGAATTAGCCAACAGAAGAAACACAAGAGAAAGGTTCACTCAAGCATAGGAAACAAGTGGGGTCTGGAGATCTGCAAGAATAGAGCAGTGGCTCCCATCCTTGGCTGTGCCTTAGAGCCATTAGAGCTTTAAAAAGATGCCCATGCTCAGGCCCCACTCCAAACAATGGAATTAGATTCTCAAGAGGTAGGGCTGGGTATCAGCATTGTATCAAACATACCCAGGTAGTTCCAATGTGCATTGAATTATATAGGTAAACAGAGATGAATGGTGAGAGATGAGCACTAGGAAGGTGAGTGGGGACCAGATGGGTTACTCTGCTAGACTCTCTAGTGTGACCATCTAATGGAGGGGTTTCCTGGGACATGAGGCTCTCCGAGCTAAAACTGGGAGTGTTCTGGACAATCCTTTTATAAAAGCCCCAAGAAGTCACTGTAGGGTTTTAATCAGGGGCATGGCATATGGGATCAAATTGTTTCCAAAAGATCACTGGTGGGGCAAAGGGGAAAGCAGGAAGAGTGGTTAGAAGGCTATTGAAGTCAGTCAGGCTTAAAGGAGCAAATTCACTCTCACAGAGCCTGAGTTACCTGGAATGCTTATTTTATGAAGCATTGCCAGAGGTCAGACAACTAGAACGTGGCAGCCCTGGGTTCCCTCTCCACCCTCCAACACAGGCCCAGATGTCTCTCTCCCTCCCACCCACCACCCCTGCCACCAGGAGCCACAGATATTGCAGGGTCCACAGGCCCTCCACGTGCTCACAACTATTTTGAAAAGTAGGAGACCAGTTATTATTTATCCTCCCTTTGCAGCTCAAAAAACTTAGGCTCAAAGAAGCTGAGTCACTTCCCCAAAGTGGTAGAATGGGCATCAAACTCCAGTGCCATTGCTACAGCAATTACCAGGAGAAATGAAGAAGTGAGAAGGATGGACTGATTGTAAGGACTTGATCAGAGACCCAAGTTCCAGCAGCACTGGTAAGAAGCAGGCAAGACCAAGTCATTCACCAAAACCCCTCACTGCTGAATCCCACGGAGGAGCTAAATTTGAAAGGTTTGGCAGTCCAATCCTCCTTGGCCTTCTGAGCTAAATGTCCCACACCAGACTCCGCATCCTGGGAGCAGGGTCCCTGTAATGTTCTCAGTCTTAGAGATAAAAAGAAAGAAAACAGCCGAGACCGGTTTGGCTCAGTGGATAGAGCGTCGGCTTGCGGACTGAAAGGTCCCAGGTTCGATTCCGGTTGGGGGCATGTACCTTGCTTGCGGGCACATCTCCACTGTGGGGCATGCAGGAGGCAGCTGATCGATGTCTCTCTCTCATCAATGTTTCTGACTTTCTATCTCTCTCCCTTCCTATCTGTAAAAAATCAATAAAATATATTATAAAAAAAAAAGAAAGAAAACAAAGGAATCTTTCCTTTCCTGGCTGATATAGGAAGGAGAAATATGGTACCCAAAAAATCTAGAGAGCTAAGGCTTAGGAACACCACAATGAGAAGATAGTTATTTTACAATGAAATGGAATTGCTATTTTTTTAAAGAATTAAGGGAAATGGAAAATTTTCTTCAGTTAGTTATATTTGCAACAGGCACTGCCCAGCCTAACACTGGCCAGTCCTTAAGTGAGATGAGGACTTAACATGCCTCATGACATCGAAGGTCCTCAGTAAATATTCATTGTTTTTTTCCTAGATAGAAATAATGTAGGCTTACACCACATTCCGAGACCACACTCCCAGTGTTTGTCAGTACTCCCCACGCTGCTGTGGGACAGAGAGCTGGCAGTCTCCTGCTCAAGCAAACAGGTATCAAAGTGGAACTGCTAGAGAATACTTTTTAAAAAAATTAAGTTTCTTTTAGAGAGACCTTGACATTCTACAAAAATGAATAAGGAAATAGTCTCAATTTTTAAAGTCAGTTTGGTGGGTTTAGGGCTGCATAAATAGAATTTTAAATCGCAATTAGAGTGAATCTGCAAATAAGTTCTTAAAATAAAAACAAAATAATTATTTTGGGAGATGAACTTTTCCTTTGTAGTTTCTTTTAGCTGTGGCATATTGTTGTCTCCCTCTTCCCCCATCTACACACACACACACACACACACACACACACACACGCACACACGATGTTCTACCAATTCACTCACAGCCTTACAGGATATTTGGAGAGAAGGAGCTGTAGAAATCTTGTAGTCTGATGTCCTTGCTTTACCCGTGAAGAAAGTGGCATCAGAAGGTCAAGGAGCAAAGAGCCTTGCCCAAGGTCAATATAGGTCAGAAGCAGAATCCGAATCCATGTCTCCAAGTGTGGAGCCTGATGGTGGCGCTATTCCCCACACGTTACTCCAAGGGTAAGGCACACTCCAACCACAAAGAAAGAGTAACATAATTCCTGAAATGGAAGATCTCTTGCCCTACAAGAGCACTGTCCAGTAGAACTTTCTGGAATAGGGAAGTATTCTATACCAATGCCCAATCCATATGGCAGCCAGTAACCCCATTTGGCCATTGAGCATTTGATATGTGGTTAGTGCATCTGAGGCACCGAATATTCACTTTAATTAATTTAAATTTAAAAAGCCACATGTGGCACTAGCTACTGGACATGTCAGCACAGCTCCAGATACAGTGAGTTCCTTGAGATCCGGGCCACACTTGTTCATCCTGGTCTCTCTAATAGCATTTTCTCATGAAAGGGACTCAGTAAGCATTCACTAAATCGAATTGAACTTAGAAGTTTTGAATGTTGCAAGAAATATAGCTTTACTACTGTGTGTTTTGAATATAATCCAGTACTCCCCAAATACATATGATTAACTAGCAAAACACACACACACACACACACACACACACACACACACACACACACAAACAGTGAAAAGTAAACTTTTGCTATGATGTTGATGAGAGCTCAACTCTCATTGAAGCAAAAACAACAAACAAACAAACAAACAAAAAATGTATTTTCATATGTGACTCTTAGATCTGACTAGTCTGTTCCCTTTGAAGTCCCCTTTCATGTCTTAAAGGGAAATTTACATAAGAACAAGCGGCTGATGTTTTTGGTGACATTGTTGAGTCCTGTAGTGAGGTGGGCCCATCCTGGCTGTTTTATCAGGCAGCTTATTTAGTCAAGTTTCCTGCTGTGTCCCCCTAGATTGCTACCCTGATACTCTGGAAAAACAAAACTCAAAAGGTTTGCAAACACTCATTTCTACCCTGAAACATCTGACCTGATTTCAAAACTGGATTCATCTTCGTCATCTTGTAAAGTGCTGTCTAGGATTTAAGAGACAAAGGCCTCGAAGGCCATCCCCACTCTGTAGGTTCCCACCTGTATGGCCTGTTTCCTTCTTTCTGGAACTGAGATATGTCCTACCTCAAATCTGTGTTCTGAGGATCACATGAAGGTGTTTGTGAAGGGCAAGCCAGTGCCTCGTGGAAGAATAAAAGCTGAGGCTTATTGGAGGCTCACCATGTGCTCCAAACTGGCCCAAGAGCTTTGCTTGTATTAGTCCTTTGAAGCCACACAAGCACCTTGGGAAGTCTGTTACAATTTTCATTCCAGACTCACCTATCTCACCTATGAGGCCCAGTGAGCCGCAGTGAACATCCTCTGGATAGAGCCTAGTTCACCACATGGTTAACCACATAGTTAAACTGCCTCAATACAAGCCATTTTTATTACTGTTTTTGTAACATACCCTGAAAGTCAACAGAGTGCAGTGGCTTTTAAGCCTCTGCCAGATTACCTTTCATTCATGACAGCTATTTGCCAGGGGAGGGAGGCAGTTATTTTCTTTCAATAATATGTCTGGGAATACAACCCATCCTGAACTGATCCACAGCTCCTCATCTGGTGAGACCAATGCTATGGACAGAAACCAAAGCCCCACACCCCACCTGAGCAATGGGGGAGAGGGGGGCAACCCAATGACTCGTTGCTCACTGGCCATTAGGTAAAAGTCAGAAAATTCTACCCAGAGAAGGTCTGGTAGCTAAACCAAAGTCATCCTCACAAAATCTTATTTAGGTCAAGGCCAAGCAATTGTGGAAACTGCTTTGGACATTAATCAGAAGTCCCTGGGTCGTCCTCTGAGGTATAACATGTGATGTACCATTAAAATCTAATATGGAGGCCACCTTCTCATTCCTTATTGGTATGTGCTCTGATCCTGGAAGTTAAAAACTTGGCTAATGAGCCTGCCTATTCATGTGAGCATGTTCATGAATGTATTGGGGAGGCAAAAATGAATGACGAAACCCTTAGCCAAGGTCATTGACATACATATTTGGTTTGGTCTGATTAGCTGGTAAGTTGAAATATAGTACATTCTAATGAGGTTGAGGCCATGGAGTCTGACTATAAATGCTATTTGGTTCTACCCAAAAAGAAACTGTGCCATCATGGATGCTAGGAAAGAATGAAGATAGAATAAGAACTGGCCAGTGTAAGAAGCACAGTATAAATATAGCACTACTACTGGGAAAAGAATTTAAAGGGCATTGTCGGTTAATAAAGACATAGTGTCTTATGACCTTAGAGGCAGATTCTGGGCAAATTTTGCAACCAGAGTTTAGCATACCAAAGAGAATCCTATCGTGCCCTACAATTACCAAAGGCAGTCAATGAAGAAAAGGGGTTTTCTTGTCCCGTTTAGTTCCGAACAGTGTTAGCAAAACCCACCGCCATTTGAAGTCCATGCAAGTCCTGCAATTTCTGGCCGGCTGTTTTGCTGATCGTCACCAGGAAGCAGAGTTCATCCTGGTGGAAGAGGCTGGAGCTCTCTCCAGGGCAGGCAGCTGTGCTCAAGACCTCTCAAGGATGTGGTCATTTGTTTATACAGCTAAATCAAACACCATCTTGGGAGGAGAAGCCACGGTAGCAGCAGGCTTCCTTTTTCAACTGTGACCTCTCCGACTCTAATCCAAACACATTAAGTAATAGGTAAATTAAGTTATCTATTAAGTGGGAAATGTTGTCTAGTGGAAGCAAAGAAAGAAAGAAAATCTTTTTGTTTGAACTTGATAATCAAAGGAGATTAGCACACTGTGATGGCATATTTTGACTAATACACCCGGGACCTGTGGGGTGAGTCTTCAGGAATAAGAGATTTTGGTTCTATCATCCTATCTCTTACATCTTTAATTTCCAGGCTCAGGCTGAGCGCTAAGCGGCGATGGATGCCAGTAGAGGCCCAAAGTGGTCCTGCTGGTTTTAATGTAGGCATCTGGGGTTCCCTTTGAAAATGCCAGTGGATATGGGCAAACATCCCAGAATGAATTTCCTCACAGATCTAAACTGCAACCCTTAAGATTCATTTCCCAATACAATGGAAAAAGCCACCAGATAAAATAGCTCTGGGTTGTGAATTGGTTGGGATGGTGAGAGAGAGGCCCAAGGCAGTGTAATAAATTTTTCCAACACATGGGCGGGAGAACAGACATCTGAAGTGTCAACCTCAAAGAGTGAGGAAACACACCACTGACTGGAAAACAAAGGGACAGGAAATGCACAGTTGTTAAAAATGTCTGTTTCTAAAATAAATAAGTACAACAATGAAACAAGTAAAAAAGCCAAGTTGGAGCACAGAGCCTTAACCGGGGCAAAGCCACCAGCTAACGATTGCTGTTTAGCCAGGTCTAAGGGAAAGCAATAAAGAACCTAATTGACAACTGCTGGGGACTTGAGCTCTCAAAGCTTTCAAGCATAATCATTCCAACAATGTTACTATATTAAAAATATTTAATAGTCCACAGAGCTGGACACTCACCAATCTGAGCATATCCTGGCTCACCCACCTGGGCGAACACACCCGGAACTACAGCCCCAATGTTACCCTCATTTTCTAGGTGGTGGGACAACAATGTTGCCCAGACTCAGGGAGCCCATGCATAAGGGCTAGAGATGATGTCCTGTTGCAATAGGATGAAGCTGCTCACAAGCCAGGCCAGCTGACCTTTCTAGTCCCATCTCTGGACACTACTGCTGCTCCCATGCCCATCCACTCCCATGATGCACAGCCACACCCTATCAAGACTATCTGCTTCCCATGAATTTGTCTTACAGGTTCATACCTCTGCACTTTGCAAATGTTCTTCCTTCTACCTGGAGTTTCCTTTCTCCCTTTGCTGAGCCAGCAAATTCAATCTTTAAGGCTCAGTGTTAAATGTATTTTCCATTTTTATTTGACATTTATGGGTGTCTACTTTATGCTACTGAAGCTTTACTAAGGTAAATTGGGAAATCCAAAGATAAATAGGAATCTCAAGGGGTTCAGGTTTATGGGGGTGGGAGGGGTACGAATAAATCATTATCAAGGGCTACAGTGAAGGGGATATGGTGCACAGATGGCCTAGGACACAGGAGCCAAGTCCTGAAGGGGGTGAGGGGTTGAGACGGGAAAGGGTCAGCCAGTCAGCATGCTGGCCATCCCATATAATGTGGAAAAGTCATGAAGGGGCTAGGCTGGATGGGCTTCACCTTTACAGCAGTGTGGGGCTACTGAGGAGTTTTAGGCAAGAACACCATGGCAAGGGTAGGGTTTTAGAAAGATCTTGCTGAAGCCAATGTAGGAACTAAATGGAAGGAGCAAGAGACAGGAGACCCCTAGACCAGCTAGGATGATGGCACAGACCTCTTTAAACAGGGGCCATATGTGGAGAGGAGGGAAGGAGGGATTTTAGAGATACTTTGGAGGAAGAACTGACAATCCTTGGAGGATCTGTGACATTTTGAATTTGTGAAACCTGTTTCTACTCCATCAGATAGAGTTATTGTCCTAGCCATCCTTTGAGATACCCTGCTATAACATTATTTAATAACATGCTTATCTCTCCCCAGAGAATGTGAGCTTTTAGGGCTCAGGGATTGTATTCCGATGTAGGCAGTTCAGTACATACAAATATGGGAATAACTGAATGAACACAAGTCTTTTGGTTTTCTACTATAAATCTAGTTATTTTCAAGCAGAAAAGACCCAATCAGAATAGTGTTGGTTATCCTCAATATTATAAAATAATTGGTGCCTTCATCTGACTCATTATGTAATTTATCCAAACAATTATTAACAAGCCCTCTATTAATATACCCTTCATAATATAACAAAAAGAACATCCTCATTAGAGCCAGACAGGTCTGGATTAGAATTCTGGATCCTGCTTAGTTGCTGTGTTACATTAGGCACGTGAGTTTTTAATTCGATAAAATGACAACAATCATGCCTGCCAGGCAGGTAAGGCGTGGTGCATGAGAGGACATGTCAAAGTGCCCCACATAGTGGCTGGCTCATAGCAGGCTGTACAAGTCCCATTCCTCCACCCACAATCACAGTGTCCCCTCCCCCAACCTGGGCTTTCCTTCCTCAGCCCAGTTCTATGTTTCTGAGAGACTGATGAAGCCTAAAATAAGGTCATTGCATATGAGTTGCCTATGATCCAGTTCATGGCTCTTGAAATAATATTGCTCTCATGGTATAGACTTTTGTATCCTTCCTACCTCTCCTCCAGTTTCTCCCTAGTTTCCCAATGCACATTTTGGAGTCAATGAATCAACAGAAGAAAACAATAGAACAGATATTCTGCAAAAATCTATACATTTGACTCCAAAGTACATGACATGACCCATAGCTTTATCTTCCTAACCCTATTTTTCTTAGGCTAGCTTGAAAAATACACTCCTGAGCATATTCTGATTGGATGGTAGTGGCATGTGGCCAAGAGCATGCAAGGCACAGAAGAGAAGTAGTCCCTAAAACCCTGCTACTAATAATTCATTAACGAGGTAATCACTGTACAGGGAATAAAGAGTTATACAAATACTAGAGGCCCAGTGCACAAAATTTGTGTATGTGTGGGGGGAGTGTCCCTCAGCCCAGCCTGCACCCTCTCCAATTTGGGACCCCTTGAGGGATGTCTGACTGCCCATTTAGGCCTGATCCCAGTGGGACTGGGCCTAAATGGGCGATTGGACATCCCTCACACAATCCAGGACTACTGGCTCCCAACTTCCCTTTCTACAGGCCTGTTTCCCCCACAACTGTCCTCCCCTATAGGCCTGGTCCCCCCCAAATGCTCTCCCCTGCAGGCTTGCCCTCCCCTGCAAGTCTGATCTCCCAACTTCCCTCCTCTGCTGGCCCGGTCATCCCTAACTGCCCACCCTGCTGGCCTGATTACCCATAACTGCCCTCCCCTGCAGGCCTGGTCCCTCCCAACTGCCCTCCCCAACAGGCCTGGTCCCCTCCAACTGCTCTCCCATGCAGGCCTGCTCCCCCTCCCCCAATTGCCCTCCCCTGAAGACCTGATTCCCCAAACTGCCCTCTTCTGCTGACCTGGTCTCCCCCAACTGCCCTCCTCCACTGGCCTGGTCACCCCTAACTGCCCTCTAGATTTGCCTGATGGCCCACAACTGCTCTCCCCTGCAGGCCTACCCCCCAACTGTCCTCCCCTGCTGACCTGGTCACCCCCAACTGCCCTCCTCTGCTGGCTGGTCACCCCTAACTTCCCACTACTGCCTTCCTCTGCAGGCCATCTTATGGTGACCATCTTGTGGCAGCCATCTCATGTTCACATGGGGCAGCATCTTTGACCACAGGGGGGCAGCCATTTGTGTCTTGGTGTGATGGTCAATTTGTATATCATTAGATAGGATATTAACTGTGTTGACAACAGAGGAAAAAGTACTTAATGAATAAATGTTGTTGCTCAGGGCTTTCGGAAGGGGAGTTATGACTGGTTAAAGTACAGTTTTATGCCCTGATCAGAGATATTTCCACATTATAGTTTGGCTGGATTCAACTTCCTGATATGAAATTCAAGATCTGAAGTTCAAATATACTATGAAATTAAAATAACACGGTGAACTCTAAATACTATTCCATATGTGCCAGGCTAAACTCTTCCCTGCCCAAAGAGATCAAAGGCGAGGTTGTGTGTATTCATTTTAACAAAAGAATAATCAGAGGAATACATTATTAATTTTCCTAACTATGCTTTCCTCTGAAGAAAAATATATGTGAATAAAACATGTAAATATGACTATAAAAGTGTACACATGGTAGTTTAAGAGATTTGCCTATATGAAGATACATCTGTCTTCGGTTTCCTTAGATTTGGAAAACAGGATGATCAGAAAACTTGCCAAAATGAATATCTACATGTTAAAGAGGTAAGGTTCCCAAAGTGTCACCATCACCCTTTCCCTAATCCACTAACCACCTGCTGACCAGGAGATCTGCCTTTATTAATTTCTTGTTTCCCCCACTGATGGCAGGACATTGGGGGAAATACAAAGCAAGATTATATGATGAATGGGTTGTAGAAACCCCTTATTGAAGAGGTGCTTCAAGGACAAGAAACGCTCTGGAGCCATTGGACCATCATTCACAGAAGTGCCAGAACGGTGCCCAGAGCCATCCTGCTGGGCTTGGAGGAATGGTCTGACATTCTTGATCCCAAGCCAATTCACTAAGGTTAATGTGAAGAATAGCTTCACAGTCCCTGGCTAATGTTTACACAAAGTTTGGAATCTGAGAAAAAGGAACATTCCTTACTTGGTCTGCGGTTCAGGGGTAGACATTCATGTGGTTCATAGTAAAAGCTGCCATGCATCGAACTTTTCTCCTATGTGCCCAGCCTTCTCCCATTTCATCCTCCCAGCACCTGGAAAGGGTGATATCCCCACCCAACCTAGCATGAGGAACTTGAAGGCAGAGAGCTCACACTCATGCCTAACTAATCAATGGCATCAGTGTGCCAAGTGCACTCATTTTGTCAGCAACAACCCTATAAGGCCCATTGTGTTGCTCCCTGGACTTTACAGATAAGAGAATTAAGTCTTAGAAGGTAAAGTGACTTCCTTAGAGTGACTCAACTCACAAAAAGCAGAGATCCAGGTCCATTTGTCTTCACTGGGTGGGTGGAAAGTTTGCACAAGCAATGGCCTGATGTCGCAAGCAAGTGAGCCAGTAAGGTGGTTCCTGGGGAACAGGACACACTCCAGGCCACTCAATACACTATCCAGTAATTAAGACTTCACTCCAAGCAGAAAGGAAGGGAATTTAGCCTTTCTATTACTTGTAGAGAAAAACCTATTGAATCACTCCTTTTCCCATAATGACAAAAGGCTTAAAGTCTTTCTCTTGATTCTTGGAGCTTCTATTTTTCATGGTCACACCTGAGTGCATTTTGACTTAGTTTTATTTTAAAATTTGTGATGTTTTTGCTTAGTTTTCCTCAAGGGTTTTTTTTTTTTTTCCCTTTTTTGAATAGGTAGGGCAGCAGAGGCGGGCCCAGGAACTTCTTACAGCTCTTAGCACAAGTCGTATTGCTGAAGAAGAAAGCTCAGTCAAGCTGCAGTCTATGAAGGTGCACACTTGCTGTCCTGTCCTGGAGAAACCCATAGAGCCATCAAGGGTGGAAGGGAGGCATTTCATGCCCTGCCTGCCACTGAGCAGTCCTCAGAATGAAAGCTGGGGAGTTTCCAAGGCTTATCCAGACTTCCCAAAACACAAGAACAACAGCAAAAAAATCCAGGACCAATCACAATACTTGGTTTCTTCCTCACTGCACATATGCCCTCCTACTTTCTTCTTGCAGTTCATCTCCTAACCATCTTGCTTTCCTCCTCCCTTCCCGAACTGGCAGGAAGATCAAAAACTTCATCATAATCACCTGCTGAGCTTCTGCAATCATCAAACCCCTTTTAGGACCCCCTGGGGGAAGCCACTGACCTGTGGCCACTTGGCCTTTGCCTGGGAGCACTTCAATAGGCTAATGGGATTGCAAAGCCCTCAGGAAGTGTTGGCGGTTGAGGCTGGATGTAATTACCAGCTTTGTAACCCCTGTAGGTGGATAAGGGGTAGATCCATAGCTGGGCCTGATTTTACTGCCATTTTCTTTCTCCAGTATTTTTTTGTTTGTATTTTTTTTTAAGTTAATATTCACTAAGTTCTTACTATATGCCAGAACTATTCCAAGTGCTTGGGATGAATTAACTCAATTATCATAAAAAGCCTATTAGGTAAGCACTATCAATATTTCCATTAAATAAATAAATAAATAGTATCTAAGGTTATTCTTGCCTTTAGACAAGTTGAGAATAACTTTGTAATGACCTGAAGTTTGGTGTTATGTGATGGGCCTCTTCTGAAGAGCCACCTAGGGAGCCTGTGGTGTCCCTTCCATGGTTCTAGGGAAGGTCCCACACTCTGGGGAAATTCTGTTGGTATCAGAGGCAGCAGGGATTCCTTAAGAACACTGTGGAAACAGATAGGTGTTTTCTCAGTATTTCGTTATCCTCAGGAACCAGGAGTCTGGGGGAAAGGGTCTGCTCTTGGGTGCCTTCACCTTAAGTTCCTCTCTTACTGCTCAGAGCACCCATCTTCTACCTTCTAATGATTCTAAATAACATGAGGCCCAGACCTGACCCTGACATGGCTCATTGGCAGATGTGATAAGCCCTTAGATAGAGATGTTCCCTGGGAATTTGAGATTGAGAATTCAAAAAATACTTAGGATGTGCTTCCTGACCCTGAGTACCTTCAACTTTGCCATTCAGCCAGAGATGGACACATTAGCAGATAACTCAACTCTAACATGGATAGGGTCTAAGAGAAGTGTGAAGAGAAGGCCAGTGAAGCACAGAGAAGTGAATGGCTAAACCTTTATGGAAGTAGAGGTGACATCTGAGAGTTGAATTTTAAAGATTAAGAATGAATAGAAGCTTAACAGATGGGGAAGAAAAAGTCATTTCAGGCTTTTCTGCCTTATGTTTCTTTTTTAGGGACCCTCTTCTATCCTCCGTCCTTTACAGTAATCCTGCTCAGTCTGAGACTCATGTGAAGCTAACTCTGCTTCCCTTTTCCTGTGGTGGGCATATGACCCAGAACCCCATCACAGTACACAATTCCCCAAAGGACTCAGGGACAGGTTGAGTAGCCAGGCCAATCAGAGAACTGTCTAGAAGTAATGCTTACACTCTGCTGGGAAAGCCACTCCCACTTCCTGCAGAATTTTTGGTGTAAAGATGACTACAGAGGGCTGTAAACTGCTGATATGTTTCCAAATAAAGAGGCCCTGGCAAAGATCAAAGAAGACAGAAGCAATGTGAGATGAAAGGTCATGAGGGTTTCATGGTGTCATTCAATTTCTAGATCCTCTGAACTTCCAAGTTATGTCAACCAATAATTCTCTTTCTCTTCCTTTTTCTTACTCTTACTTTTTTTCTAATTCTCTCTCTCTCTCTCTTAAAAGCAAAATGATTCTAATTAATAAATGGGCAGAGAAACAGCATTTGTAAAGGAAGGAATCTGAAGAGGTCAGGATATGCCTGACTATGGTGAAAAGGCCAGAGCAGAGCCAGAAGGTGTATGAGTAGTTGCTGGGAACATGGACTGGGCAGGTTTGGAAAAACTTTTGTTCCTTGGGGACAGAATTATTAGGATTTTAAGCATGAAAGTGATGCTAGCAGATGTGTGTTTGGAATGTAGATCTGGTGTCAGAGTGGACAAATTCCTGAGCCAAAAGAGACTGGACCCTGGAGTCCAGGAGGAAGCAATCAGAACAGGCTGATGGACAGACGACAAGGCCTCTGGTACTCAGAGAGTCTGAAAAGCAAGAGGTGGCGTTAAAAGATATTTAGAAAACAGAGTAGACAAATCTTAATGTGATGCTGTGATTTGTAATAAGAAAAAGATATTTGGTTTTTGTTCCTGTTTCTGGCACAGAACTTCTAAAACCCTTAAAACTTTTTATGTGATGAGCATGCAAAAGGTGTCTTTGTTATATTAATGGTGACTTTTGGAAAGCACCTAAAAAATGAGGGCTGGCTGCCAGAAGAATCACCCTCCTCTGCACACCATGCCCATTATTGGGGTACAGGGGGGCTGGAGACTGAATTCAATCACCAAAACCCAATGATTTAATTGATCATGCCTATGTAATAAACACTCCATAAAAATCCAAAAAAGATGTAGTTCAAGGAGCTTCCAGGCATGATAGATAGCTGATAGGGCTGTAGGAAGGGAAGGGTGGGAAGGAGAGTTACCCACTGAACAAAGAAGTTAGCAGTCTTGGGAATTGCCAAGATAAAATCACCAGAGATTCTCATAAATTCTGGGAAAAGCCACATAATGTAAAAGGGACCTTGAAATCTATTATGCTACCCAAGATATACAACAGAGGAACCTTGAAGACTATTGGAGAAAAAAGTATAAAACCCTCAAATCCCCACCAGATGGGTGCTCAGACTAGCTGAGTTACTCATTTGTGCTTTATGCCAAGAGTACTCTTAATCCACTGCTTCTGTCATGTGATCTGAATTCTTTCTGACGAGCAATGACAAGAACCAAGGAAGGGAGATCCCCCTCTGATTTGAAGGATTCTCCAGTAATATTCTTACACATTTTGCATCTCTCCCATTTGGCTGTCCCTGAGATGTATCCTTTAATAATAAACCAGTAACTTAGCAAGTTTACCTGAGTTCTTAAGCTGATTCAGCAAATTAATCAAACCCATGAAGGGGGTCATGAAAACTTCTAATCTACAGCCAGTTGAACAACCTGGATTTGTGATTGGTGTTTGAAGTTGGAGGATGGACAGTGTTATGGGACTGAATCCTTCATTTGTGAGGTATGATACGATCTTCAGGTAGATAGTGTTAGAACTCGGTTGAATTGTAGGACATGCAGTTGGTATTGGAGAATTGCTTAGTAGTGTAGGAGAAAATACCCACGCATTGGGATTGGGTGAAGAATTATCTTTGGAATTGGACATGACAGAGGCAATAGAGGGGTCATAAGAGTAGGCTCTGAATTCAGGTGCACCAAGATTTGGGTCTTGTCTAACAGCTGTGGGATTCTTATTTGAGCACTCTAAACCTCAGCTTCTTCATCTGTAAAATATGGCAATAATGATACACATTTCATGGAGTAATTGTGAAGATTATATGAGCTAATATATGTGTGGACCTGAGAAGAAAGGTTCATTTGGTGTGAATCCTGAGAAGGAAATTATCTGCTGAGGTGGATACCCCATGGTCAACTGAGGACCCAAATTTTGTAAGTAATAGTGTTACTATTATAACTAGCTAGTTGTTAATAATAGGAAAGGAGCAAAAGGGAGGTCAGATATTATAAGCATTATTACCAGAAAGCTGCAATTTTATACTCCCTAGGGAACCACCGGTTCATTCCCTGCAAATCACTGGGGGAAGGATCAACAGAGGAGAAATGGATGCATGTGCAGAGAAGTTGGGGTGATGCAGGAAACGTGCCTATCAGTCTAACCTAGGAACAAAGATAATTGGCTAGAGGAGGCAGAGACACTGTAAGCATGTAAAATATTAGAAGGTTAAAATCCCCAGACAAAAGAATTCTCTTTGGTTCTTCTCTCATTCCCCTAATTTTGCTCCTACTTCCTTGCATTTGCCCATGTTCCTAGAAGCCACATGGCCCATAGTCATGTGTACCCCACAAACAATGGACTGATGGACTACAACTGGGAACACAAGCTAAGCTAACCTGATGCTGAATTGGGCTATGCAAATATGGAAGAGACTGGTTGAGCAATGGCTTTAATCCTAGCTCCGC
Organism: Lasiurus cinereus; assembly: GCA_011751065.1. Lineage (NCBI taxonomy): Eukaryota > Metazoa > Chordata > Mammalia > Chiroptera > Vespertilionidae > Lasiurus > Lasiurus cinereus. Next base: position 96,243 of record JAAGEH010000392.1, read on the forward strand.
TAGGGTCACAGCTATACTTCTCCCACAGTGGGACAGAGGAAGAAGGAACCTTGAAAACCCAGGAATTTAATTCCACAGAAATAAAGCCATCTTCAATATCTCATCCTCCTGTGCAAGTCTCAGAAAACTCCTTTTCTCATGATATCTCAAGAAGCCCGCTTCCCTCAGCAGCAGATAGGGACATGGAGAGCTTGCCACTGATAACAATAGAGTCTGGCAGGGGCTTCTCACATATACTCTATATACTGGGAAGAACATCAGCTGAATTCTCAGCTTCTTATACTATGTCCTGCTCTTTATAACAGCTAAGTCAACTATTATAAGGAAGTTTCTGGTTTCATTTTTTTTTACCAATGGACTAAAACCTGTGCTATCCAATCAGAACTGCTTCATAATGACCAATCAGGGCACATAATGCCAAACTGTGTGACTCAGGCCAATTTACATAAAAGGGACCTAACTGGGAACTTTTACTGAAGAAGACAGCCTCCCCTCTATCTCCACGGAACACAATTAGATTGCTACCTGATCTATGTTTCCTGGGTTATAACTCTTTTTGCCTAAATAAATGCTTTTAAAAATTACTTATTATAATTTACAATTAATTTTGGTTTTCATATGTAAAAGCAATAAACCTAGGCCTTGGTACAAAGTAACGCTCAGTAAGTGATAGCTGTTTTGGGGAATGGGAAGAAGAATGATAAGGAAGAATGACACTAAAATCTCTAGCTTGAGAATTTGGAAAAATGCTAAGGACAAAAATCAGCACAGGAGAACATAAATTTGTTTTTGGACATACTGACTCTAATGGGTCTGCAACACCTAGGGTGAGAGTGTCCAGCAAGCAGTGGGACCTCAGACTTGAGGTTTGGTAGACACTGGCCAGTGACGATCAATGAAGCAATGGCAGACAGAAGAGGGTTGAGGACAGATATAGACAATTCTGGGGCTGCAGGAGAGGAGGAGCCAGGGAGCCGTTGAGGCAGATGATATGAAGAGGGAACTGCTTTAAGTGTGGATAAGCTACTAGAGAACAGAACTCATCTTTGTTTGGGGGCTCTGGGAATTCTTATTTATTTATTTTTGGGGGAACAGGGGAATGAGAGCTGAAACCCAAGACTACTTGACTTGCTAAGATATCTCTGGGTTTATCCGCAGGGCTGTCTTTAATGGGCCCAGTGTGGCCCTTAGGTGGCTTGCTATCTCTTACCTCCAGGTAATGATTAGCCAGGTATAGGGCACGGTTAGTGATGTTAAATATGTCTCTCCAGTCGAAGTTGGCCATGTCATCAGCCCGATTCTCTCGAGGACCGTTGTAGAGGAAGCTCAGCACAGCTTCAGCAGTAATTTCTTCACCAAACTGTCTCTTCAAAAAGCCTTTCACTGTTGGGTTTGCCAGGGTGTCCTTGAGAAGAAGCAATACAGTCACTGCATTTAGAAAAGTCCATAGGATCTTTTAGTCTTGTTGTTGGGCCATTTCCAATTTTTAATGAATAGGAATAGAGACTCTAAGGCTCCCTTAAAAACTAGTGGGTTTTCCTCCATCATAAGGCATACCTATCTATATCCCATTTCCCCCAGATACACAAGTCTCTATACCATAGGGAGGGTTTGTATGTTGGGGTGGGGGCAGAGAGGCAAGGGAAATGTTATATAGGAAACTTTTTTTTTTCTTATGAAATTTTTTATTCTCTTAATTATTCCCACTGTATTGAACCTTTGTCTCCTTGCTCTGCAAAGTTGGGTATCAGAACTATCTTTGCAGTTATAGAGCTGGCTTTTGAATCTGAGGCCCTCAAATGAATTTATAAAAATGAGAAACCTCAGGAAGCCACTGGTCTTGTGGCAATATTTACATTTGCCCAGAATTGAAGAAATATATTTCCACCCGAAGTCAGTGACTCCACTTGGTGACAGCTTCTAGGACTAGTGCCTTTGAGCTCTGCTTATTATTTTTTGATCAATCTCCAATAGTGATTAACCCTTTACTGAGGAAAGGACACAGGTGAAACTTTCTTGGCCCTTCTTCCCCCCTCCCCACTTCTCATCCGTACTCTGATCATGGTCATCTGTATGCTCTTGTCAAAGAAGTACCAGATCTGAGGCCCCACTTCTTCCCAGGCTTTGACCAACTTCCTAATGCGCTCCAGCTCTTCAAAAGTCGAGTTGGCCTAAAACCAGACAGAGATGGGCAGAGACAAGAATGGAGAGAGAAAAAAGTGAGCGAGAACCTTTGGTTATACCTTTCCTGCTCATGTCACTAACCCTCAGTGTTTATAACATGAGCAGGAAAGACATAATCAAAGGCTTTTCAAGGACATGTCTTAATTTTCTCAGTCTACTGATATTTTCCAGAACAATCCGCTATTTCCCAGCTTCCCAGGCTGATAGAATCTATTTTCTTGATATTCCAGAGGTACATGTAATGTTGATGGTGTTATTATCTCCGAACCTAACTAAAGCTGGATTTGGACTCCCCATGAGTAATTGCTCTTCCTCCTTGTCTTTATTTCAGGTAGCCAGGATTCAGAAAACATGACCCTTCCATTAGGGATATAATTCAGGCACTGGGAAAGAAAAACTCATTGTGGTTTGGGCAATGAGAGGAAGGCCCAGGCAGGGGTGTTGGCACAAAGCATTTTGGTAATAGGGGGCAGTTGGGACTCAAGATTCTACTTAGCAAAAAAACAAACAGAAGCCTCACTACCAGGAGAGCACAGTATATCTCTCTTCCTCTTCCTCTCCTTCTCTGCCATCTTCCTCTCTCCCTTTCTCTCCCCGTCTCTCATTCTCCTGGGTGGTCCTAGGTAAAAGGAACAAGGCTAGCTGTGTCCTTACATTCTTCAGTATCTTGCGTGCTGCAGGGGAATCCGGAGTAAAGAGGATTTTTCCCATCAACAGAGGCTTTGCTGCCCTCCAAGCTATTTTGGATAGAGGGTTGGACTCCAGGCTCTGGATCAATGCATTACAAAAGGTCGCTGCCAGGAGAGAAGGGACAGATTTTATAGAAACTCCCATTGCTCAGAGCTAAACACGGTCATTAGTGTGTGCAAATCACATGTCTTATTCAACTCTATGCTGGAGGATTTGACAAATAGGCTGTATCTCATCAGTAACAAGCTCATCATTAATAACTAACAAAATGCCACAGTTCATCTCAAAAAGGGCCTCATCAGAGAAACAAAAGACAAAAGACTGGGCTTGCCCTGTGGTTTCTTCTGCAATAGAAGAAGGAGGCTGAGAAAGCTGCTTGTGATTATTGCAAGAACAGAGGCTATTCTCAGATGAAAGGTATTGAGAGGCCACACAAGGCCTCCCCCTGGAATCTAAGCTTTAGCAGCAATGATTTTCCTTCAATTAGCTGCTCAACTTCTTGGTTGTGTGTGGCTATTTTAGGTCCCAGTGACTTTTGGTGTGTGCCTCGCTGCCTCTTTAATGTTTAACTAGAGGGTTACCTAGTTGCATTTCTTACCTCCCCCCCGCCACTATCCTTTGCCCCATATGAGCCAAAAATAATACTGAAAGGTGGGAAAGAGGACTTGCCAGGGACTTGCCATTGGGAACATAATTCAGTACCAGACACACAGATTTTCAGTGCATTGTGTTCATAAAAACATCCCACAGCCGTGTTTACTTGCCAGGGCCCTTCTGACCTGAGCTTGGCTTGCAGCTCTGGCTGCCTCCTCATTTATCTTTCTTCTCTTCCTCGAGAACATAACCCTAGTTCAATCAGATCATTGGGGAATGTCCTCTCTGTTCCCTTTCCAAGTGGGTCTCAGTTTTTTCCATGGATCATATCCAGAACTCTTTATGGACACCACTTTCCTATAGGGAAATGTTTTTTCTGGGAGGAGAAGCTCTTTGCCCCAGGATCCTCCATATAACCAAGGAAGAGTCAACCCTGGGACTGGTTGCACCTGAAAGTGTCAACCATCAGCCTGATTATATACAGAACTCGGAAAACTTACTTGTTCTTTTGTCGTAAGAATAGATAGGATCTTTCCTCTTGGAGTCAATCCCCAGAAAGGCCTTATAGTTATTATCTTCATACCAGTTGAAGGAGAACACCTGAGAGCCTCCTCCCTCTGGATAGCCACACAAGAGATCAGATAGGACACCAGTCAGTTGTGTGAAGGTCTCTGGACCACCAGTCTGCATGAGGGGTCTGGTCATCCATAGCAAGTCTTGGATACTCGGCTGATGGATGAACTGGAGCAAGGCAAAGGCTTCAGGTTATTTTAAGGTAGTCAGAGTGACAACCTGCTGTGCAATCAAGTTCCAAAATATTGGGGAGATCGCCACATTTAAAAGAAAGCATCCATATTCTCAGCTTAACACTACTGCCATCCACTCAGGGCCTAAGATAAGCCTTAAAGAACATCAAAGAGTGAACTCCAATACATTGTGATATCACTTCTCTCTTCTAGTCCCCTTTACTTGAATTCCTTGGAAATGTGTCTTTGACGAAGTGTAGAGAATATTTCTCTGGAAGCCAGTTATTGGAGTCTGTTACTCCACCAATATGGGGTTACTGGGGAAAATTTGATGGAGGAATGGTTCTGTCTAGAAAGGCAAGGTCAGAGCAAATTTCTTTGGCCAAATAGTTTAGAATTTAGTTTCTTATAATTCGAAAATTGTGATCTTATTAGCTTGATTTTATCAAATATGAACTCTTTAGTTTTCCTGAAATGTGTGTGGTTTGTGGTTTCTGTGAGTGTGTGTGTGTGTGTGTGTGTGTGTATGTGTGTGTGTTTTAAGATACAAGCAAATATAGAACAGGTAAAATCTCCATGCTTGGAAAAACACTTTGTAAAAAGATAACACAACAGTTTTTAATTCTGCATCCAACTAAGAAGAAACTGGTGGGTCTCTTCTCTATATGGGGACCTGTAGTGCTCTGTGGCCTCATCTTTTGAAGGTAGGTCTGCAATGCTCAGAACTAAGTTGAGGGCTCCCAGAGTTGCCAGAATCTCAGCTCCCACAATGCCATCTGACTTTACTTTAAGGGAAAATATAAAATAAAAACAATGCTGCTTTTATTCCCTCATTATTACTCACTTTCAAAGGCACTTGGGAATTTAAAAAACCATTAGGATTCAATCAGGTGAGACTGAACACAGTTTCCCCATTGCAATAAGTGATGTTTACCTGATGTCCCTTCTCTTTGTCCACATGCCAACACTTGCCCTCTGAAACCACTGAGTGCCGTGTCAGATCTACACAGTGAGTCATGCTTATAATCACAGTCTAGCTTCAATAATAAAGTTAGAATCGCAAATTGCTTCAACAACAGCAGTAAGCCTTATGACAGTCTTGTAAGAGGTTATTATTATGTTGCTCATTTAATCCAAGCACTCAAGAGATGAAGAGGCTATTCCAGGGTCAAATGGTTTCATATCAGTTAATATACCGTAAATGGGGCCATCTGCTTCAACACTGTTCATCAATGCTCAGACTTGTTATCTTAGACAGGCAAGAAACCTTCTGGAACTCCCACAAAGAATTTTGGGAATTTTTTTTGCATTCTCAAACAACTTCAACCTTATTATATGATATGAATTTTTAAAATGCTTATAAATAAAAGAATGTTAAACAGAGACTCCCAGTGCAGTAGGTGGCCTTATTTTTTTAAGGTAGGTCTGCAATGCTCAGAACTAAGTTGAGGGCTCCCGGAGTTGCCAGAGTCAATGGCCCTGCCTCAGTTGAGCCTAGCTTTATGCAAACAGATTCCAACCATGCAGTTTTCCAGCTTGGCTATGCCCTAGTCAGCTGAGAATAGTGGAGGAGGGAAAAGTTCCAGGAAAATTATATTTCATTTTTTGCCTCCCTCAGGATACTCACATATCGAAAGTAATTATTTATTTCACATTGCTCTTCCCCGTTAGGCTGTCTGTTTCACAAGGGCAGTGACCATATCTATTCATCATTATGCCCCCAGCACTTCTCATCTATTGAGTGGAAGATCAGTTTCTATATGGGGAAAGGCTTGTGCAATCAGATGTGAATTAAAATGTGCATCGTCTTTCACAATAACACACAAAAAGTCAATTATACTTTCATTGTGTTGAAATGAGTCAATATATGTCAGATACTTAGCCCTGTTAAGACTATAAATGTGTGCTACTACAATTACGGTATAGATTCGTGTGTACTGGTATTTCAAGAACATAATAGAATAGTGGACCACCTCCGTGCCAGTAACCCTTAGATTCCACTGTGAGTCCACCAATATTCTGTGCCATGCCAGACAAGGTTGCATGTCTTCCTAGGTGTGAAGTCAGAAGGATGGCTCCCTTTTCTTTTCTTTTTTTTTTTGTCTCTGCCTCAGGAGCACAGGTAATTTAGGATATAAACAGGTGCTTTAAAATTGCTAGAAGGAAAGATCAAGTGTATTTCTCTATGAACAGGTTTGAGGTACAATTAAATTGTCTGACATAATAAGTGTGGTAAATTGGTGGAAAGATAAATTATAATTAACTGTCATTGGGCCACTTACCTCTTGAATTCTTGGTGATATATCAGATAATATTCTTCCCCAAGTCCTCAGATTGATACCTTGAGAACTGCTGTCTAGGAGTGTAGGAAGCTGTAATTGATGGGGAAAATATTTGTTAAAATATATAGTTGGCTATACATCCACACATAGTCGCTATCTGATCGCCTGTTTGCTTGAAAAACATTTCCTCTTTTCTTTCTGATCACAAGACCTTTTCTGCAAGTTTGCTTTCAGAAACAAAGTTCTTGTATCTAATTGAGAAAATCAGAGGCTCTTTTTCCAAGTCACCCTGCTGAGCTAGTCAATCACCAATACTTTCAAGGTGACATGAAATACACCAAATGAGCCTGAGTGCTGGTTTAGTGACACCAAATAAGACTCCCGAAAAGGAAGGAAAACAAAGCGTAAAGGAAGGCTGCCTGCTTGGCTCGCACCTGTCCCCCTTGGGCTTTGTATATACTCCCAGGCTTCCTCCTCATTGTTCACGTCTTTGTTCCCTTTGTGTCCCTTTAGGTAGGTTGTGTGGCTTCCTCAGTTCAACATAATTTTCTTATGTAAAAGATTCAGCCAGTTACATCACCTTTCTTTCAAACTACAGCTTCAAAGAGAAAGAGGTTCCCTTGTAGATTGTCCGGTGAGAGCAGAGTCCTGGTGACTCCAGGCCCGTGCCACAACGCAGAGCTGCTCATGCATTTTCCACAGTGTGGGGAACATGGACCTTCACTTGCTGGTTCTGAGTCCCAGAGACTTTCGCAAACACCTTGTTTTCCGGAAATCAAGCTCAAGTCCTGAATGAATGACTTAAATCTTCAGAGTTTCAAATCTGCTTGAATCACTGATCCTCTGTTTTTCAGGACTGAATTCTAAGTTTTAAGACAGTGGTTTTCAAATGTAAGTGTACATTTTGACTAGGCCTGGAAGGGATCTGCATTTTAACCAGCTCGACATGTAATTCTGATTCAAATACTTGTGACCACAAGCCACAACCTCAGCTTCTTACTTGCCAATGCAGTTCCCCTTCTGTGGTCGGCAAAATCATTAGTCAATAGTGCCAAATATCAACAGTACAACGATTGAAATTTCTTTTGAGAGCCGAAAGCCAACTTCTGCGCATGGGCCACGGAGTTTCAATCGCACTATACGTGTGCACCCGCATTTGGTATTTTTTTTTATTGTTTAAAGTATTACAAATAGTAGTACATATATCTCCTTTTTTCTCCCCCTATTGACTTCCCCCCCACCCCGCGCCTTCCCTTCCCCCAGTACATGCCCTCACCTGCCCCTCCCCCCACAGTGTCTTGTATCCATTAGTTATGCTTATATACATGCATACAAGTCCTTCGGTTGATCTCTTACATCCCCTCTCCCCCAACCTCCCTGCCTTCCTGCTGTAGTATGACAGTCTGTTCACTGCTTCTTTGCCTCTGTATCAGTCTCCCCCTCCCCCCATCCTTATTCTTTTCTTTAAAAACATCTTGCCTCTGCAGGCTAGAAATAAACCTATCAGAACAACCACAACAAAATGTTTGAATTCTAATTTCAATGTCCAATAGTTCTGAGTCTCAGTTTCAATGTCAAACAGTTCCTTATGTGTACACATCAGCAATGGTATCTGGATGGTGAACAAATGGTGACAATTTAGGTCCGACCTTCTCTGATTTGGTCCTAGGCATCCTGTAGTGATGCACAGCTGCTGACTGCTAGCACGTGGTATTTTGTGGAAGAGCCACACTCAAGAGGCCAAAGCGCCGCATGTGGCTGGAGAGCCGCAGTTTGCCGACCACTGCTCTAAATGATAAGTAGATGGATCCAGTTGCAGGAAAGCAGAAAAGCAGGTAGAGCTGGGCTTTGACCAGCTTTGTCCCTGTTTCTGCGATACATCCTATACTCCTTTCTTCTACTACAGGTGCAAGGGTGTACTCTCTGACCCTGGTACTGAAGAACAAATATAGGTCCACTCATGGGGCATTTGAGGCTTATTTTCTAAATCTAAAATGAGAGATTTAGTTATGCATGACAACCACATAGCAGGCAGGAGAGAAATTTTCCAGACATAGGAGGAGAAAAGCCATCAATGAAACATACCCTGGAAAGTATCTTTTCTCTATAACCTGAACACTGGGCTAGGCATTGGTCTTGCCAGGACTTATTTGAAATTCCTTGCAAATAGCTTCACTGCATGCTGGGAAAGCATTTTAATTCCTGTTTTTCTCATAGGAGGGTGGGGCTAAGAAGAATAGGTAGGCAGAGACAAGTAAGCAGGTAAAAAATGTTTACCATTGGCAAGTTATCACCAAGTGCTGTCTATTATTCTCCTAACTTCTGAAATTAAAGTCTATTTGTATAAAAGACAGCTGTCCCCATGTGGGCTCAGATGACAGTCTTTTCTCTATGCTCCTCTGCTCACCTTACCCTCTTCTGCTCTTCCAGGCAGCTTGCTTCTTTCCTTCCTTGCACTACTCACCACTGGTAATTATTCTGCCATATATTTGTCACCTGTCTCTCTTGTTAAAGGCTAAGCTTCATGTAGAAAAGAACCATGTCCTATATACATGTAATGTGATAAATGCTCTTATTATAGCAATAAGCAGACCAATATAATTGTGTATATACATGATATTCCATAAAATGATATGCTTGCTCATTTAGGGCAGTGCATTAGTCAGAGTTCTCCTGAGAAACAGATAAAATGACAACCCACCCCATGCCACCCATCCTCATGCTGCCCCTAGGAGCCAGCCCCTTCACTTCCCAGGAGGCCTTCTTTCTCTTACTATCATGCTCTCCTGTCTGCTTTCCCCATAGGTTAGGTGATCCTCCAACTGCTCCTAGAATTCTCAGATCATTTATATCACTTTTATATTGGTTTGCAATTATTTTTAATGTATCTGTCCACTACACTATAAGCTTGTTAAGCACAGAATAAGCTTTATTTTGCTTTTTTATACTCAGAAGATGCTATATAGCAGGTGCTCAACAAATATGTGTTATATTAATGAATAAATTAACTATAATAAAATAGAAAAGACAGAGTCCAGTGAGGTTCTAGGCTGCATGTCTCTGCAGGTATCATGGTGACTTACAGGAAGAGAGTGAGGTCAATTCCACTTGGGGACAGTGAAGGTGACACTTGAGTTGATGTTTGGAAGATCAGTTGACAATAGTGACAAGGAGGGCAGTGTTTGTACATGGAAGGGGAGGGCCAGGAATTCCTGGTGGAGGGAGGAACGTGAGGAGAGTCAGCTAGAAAGAGTGACTAGAGAGATGATCAGATAAGAAAGAACAGGATCAGGAATGTGCCAAGAGGGAACCAGAGGAACAACAGCTTGAGATGCATTTTTATGTCTTATTAACAGTCTTTTTCAATCTTGTTAATAATTTAATAGTATTTATTAGTCAAATATTTACTGACGTGGTAGTATATCTGCTATTTCTTTCCTACCTCTTTCCAGTGGATGTGATAAAGGATGGGAGTCTTGTACTCACATCTTTGTTTTAGACACCACTAACATCTCAGACCAGTGCCTGTGCTCCCCCTGCCCTCCCCGCAGCCTTCCATATAAACCTCGTCACCAATTCTGAATGATGTTGCCATAAAGTATAAAATGACTTTCCCAGGACTCTCCTTTTCTTTTGGTTCCCCCATTATCTATTAAAATTCTCATGGATTGTTTCTGCCAGAAGAACCAGAAGAGAATGTAAGTTTGAGTGAGAATGTGAAAACATCTCTAGGAAAAAGGTCATATACTGAATGATAAGTATCTCTCTCTCTCTCTCTCTCTCTCTCTCTCTCTCTCTCTCTCTCTCTCACACACACACACACACACACACACACACACACCACTGCTTCCTATGCCAAACAAGTTCTCTTAATTTCCAAAATAACAAGTAATACTTCCATGTCGCCATGGGGCTCAGCACTGCCAACTCAAGTTCATGGTCTGATTAGACCTCCTGAGGCTGTAGATATAAATAGAGCTTTGGAAAGGTTATGTCTCTATCATCTCCCATCAGCTTTGGTTGGTCTGAGGGGGACCTTGGGCCTTGGTCATCATATACCTAAGAAATGGATACAAGGCCCTAGCCAGAATCCAAGAAGATTCTGGTTATTTGAGATTCTGGTTTGGGTTCTCAAGGGACAAGAAATATGCTTGTCCTTTGGGACGCTGTAATATTTTTTTCTGAAGGCAGAATAGAGAATATTAGCTACTAAAAATAATCTTGTTTGCTGATGCTTTGGATCCAGTGGTTTAAGTAAACAGATGCCATGTTGCCAACACACAGAAGGAACATTTTGTGAGTTGAAATTTTTGTTTTACTCTCTCTAATTCAAAGAAGGCCACCTGGAAAACAGTGTTGATTTCTAAGTTGAGGATCTGCGTAACATAAGGGTAAATAGGTAGCCACAGGTTAAAAGTATCTTAAAGGGATGACAGGACCTGTAGGAGCTGGTGGAAGGTTCTGAAGTGAAGGAGAAGCTGCTGTCTCAAAAGCACCCCAAAAGAGGTGAAAGGCAGATGAGGCAGTGGACAGATAGTGTGGCCCCCTGGGCTGCTGCTACAGGAAATCCAGATTTATCCGGGAGGGAAGTTATTGCTAGGCAACCAGGAGAATGTGAATTTAAAGCATGTTTGTTGCAACCTGTCAGTTGTTAAGCATCAGATGAAAAGAGAGGAAGCTGGCTTCAGTAGTGAGGGGGCAACCAAAGGGGACACCCTGAGTACCAGGAAATGCGTCATGAGTGGAGAATTCAGACTAAATCACTCAGAGATGGGGGCCGGAGGAATGCTGAACTGTCTGTAAAGGGAGAGGTCACAGAGACACGCTGTCTCCCAGGACTGGAGGGGACAACGTGTCTGAAGAGAGGGTGGGCTCTGGGGTATGTGAACAGACAAGTTATGGGGCTCTCTGGCTCAACAGAAACTCAGCCTTTTTCTCTCCATTGTGACTTCAGTCTCGGTATTTGTGGTTGATGAAAGCAAAACTGAGTTTGGAATCTCAGGGCAGTCAAAAGGTCACTAGGTGAGAGAGATTTCTTGCCGGTCGGAGGAGCCTGAGGAAGGAGAATACTGCATCTAAATGTTTGAGGAGGACATTTCTGGGAGTGAGACAATGATGGGGGGGACAGTGGAGCCTTGCAAAGTGGCTGTATTCTTGCTTTGGTAAGAGCAAAATGCTTTTTGTTTCAAATCGCTTGTCCATCTCTTCTCTAATGTGCATGTCACTACCATTACATGTAACATAGGCCTTGTTACCTCAATCTTACAAATGGGGAGGCTGAGATCCATTTAAGTGACAGCAAGTTAGGGCCAACCTAGAGCCAGGACCCAGTCTTCTGGCCACCAGGAACTCTCTGTGTGCTCCAGTGGGCTGCTCACTTTCTGCTCTTCTCATCACTGTGCCCCATGCTCAGAGGAGAAGCTGATCACATGTAAATTACAGAAGAATCTGTGGTTATATTGAAACCCTTTAGAAAAGGATGTATATTAATGGTAGGCAGGAAATAAATTTTAATACCAAAACTCTTAAGCTGGTGTCTGGCTTCAGATGTTCCATGAGCCCCCAATTCCTGTGTCTGTTCGGTATTTCTCCAGGGAAAAGGTTTAGGGCTATTGTCAGATTTTCAAAGGTAATCCTTCCTAATCTATAAAAAAAGGTTAGGAACTGCTGTTCTGTAGAGATAAGGAATATGAGTCCAAATTATTCTTCAAACTGGTTTACCCTGGAGAGAAACTGATGCTTAACACATCCATGCTCATTTATGTCTACTGATTAAAGGCCAGGACCCCAGGACCCATTATCCTAAAGGCATAGGGCCTACTTGTGTCCTGAATGACTTCAGTTTTGACCTCGTAGTATATTTTTCTTTTTAAATTCATCAAAACAAATATCTGATCAGTCATGACAATAAGCCCTGACCTACTATAGGCCTAGAGCCTAAAAGAAATCAAATCAGCCAATGACATTCATGCCTGTATGCCATGTACGTTAATGCACATTTAACGTACGTTAATGTTCTTTTCTCCTATTGCCTTTTACTTCTTCTTTATTGAAATCTGTTGACCCAGGGGATATTTTTATTATAACAGACACAGTTTTGTAGATGTAGACAGAAACAAATTCTAACACTGTCAGTCACATATACTTGCTGTGGCTTAATAGTTTCAAAAAACCTATTTTCTGATTTTGCTTTGCTTTTGCCTAATAACCCTGCTGCTTCCCCCTCATGTCATGCTGGTGGCCCTGGGTATCTCTCCTTTCTCTTCTTCCCTCCGCAAACCCTCACACAGAAGTGGGAGAGAGTTGACAGTCCAAAGATCCAGAAATCAGAAGGGAGAGAAAATCATGAAGTTAAGTCATTAATGGAACCTCACTGTAAAATCCTGGAGATATGGGGCTTTTCCAGAGAATTGCGATGTACAATATCATCCGAAAATGGAAAGACATAGTTAAAATTTAGCAAACCGAAATGGATGATCACAGAGAGCAGAAACCATGGCCAGCTCACACCGGGCAGCGGGCAATCCACTCACACTTCTCCCCCATGATTCAGGAATTTAGGTAGCAGAGCCAAGAACAAAGGACATTGAAAGGATCAGGGAGTCTGGACCCCCAAGATTGGGTCTTTTCTTTCCCAGAACGCAGTGTTCAGCCACCTCATAATCAAAGAGACACAGGTAAAATGAAGTCAGAAAAATAAGAAACCGTGACAGGGTAATAGCTGAGGGGAAGGAAAGAAAGCTGAATCATGCCACACTGGAGGGGAAAGGCCTGGGCCAAAATGCTGGGGAGGCCAGATTTCCTCTATCAACATCCATGAGAGGGGGAAGGGAGGGAAACCATTTCCCAGCAGTGTGGCAGGTCTTGGCACCCGCCTCGGTTCCCCTGCCGGACTCTCACAAATAAACATCAGAGCAGAAGGGACAGATTTGCTTCTCAGCAAGATTTCAAAGCTGTGCACCCGAGTTGGAGAGAAAACAGGAAGGATCTAGAGGGAGGAGAAGGAGGAGGAGGGGCATGCTTACCTCAGGCCAAATCAGATGGGAAACGTCCCAACCCCTCACCCGAAACTGACACATCATTCTTTATGAGGTGTGAAACCTTTCAGGTACTGTGGGCCCAGGTCTGAGCTGCTGGGTTTCAAGTTGGGGGCGGTGAGCCCGAAAGACCACACGTGAAGACAAGCTCTTTCAAGCTCTCAATTGAGGTGAAACCAAGAGGGGATAAATCCCCCTGGAGAAAAGCCCTCCACCTGGCTGCTTGCTTGTTCCTCAGCCCACCTGGCTCTGGGTGGCCACTATGTGCAGGAGCTTGAGCGTGTGCTTGCGCTCAAGTGTGCATAAGTGTCTGTATGGGGATGGGCGGGGTGGAGTAAGGCACGGTTCTGCACTTGAATTATTTGAAGATGACAACACTCATTTCTGACTCCAAGGGACTGAGGAAAAACACAGCTGGCCCGGTTGGTGCTAACCCCCAAAGTCCCCCTCCAATTTGCTCAGATCACCCAGGTTTCAGGAGCTGGAGGTTGCACTCTCTCCCCAATCCTCCTCCCCTCTGCCCCCCCTCCCTCCACACACACCCAGCTCCTTACACAGCAGGGGCAGGTGCTGTCACAGTGGTTTGCTGGGATTGTCCCTCTTTCTTTGTTAATAAGCACTGACTTAGCATTTAATAAAACTGTATTTATACACTGGCTTCGTGCATATGAGAAACAGCCCTGGAGAACAGAGGCTCAGCCTGCCCCACGCTGCAGCTCAGCGTGGCTGCCAGCCAACCAGCTGCAATAACAGCCTCATCCCCGCCTCAGAGCTGCCCCTCTCAGAGGGTCTGCCTGAACTTTTCTGTGCCCCCCTCAGGCTTGTTTCTCTAAAAAACACTGTTAGATTGGTACAGGAGCAATAACAGCAAAAATCCTCTCTTAATGCCTGTAATTTCTTTTAGGTTTTCTTATTAGTAATTTTTGTTTAATTTAGCCACTCTGTCCAGTTGTCAAATGGAAAAGCACATTGGAAGGGCACCAGACAGGATGTTTGGCCTCTTTGCTTGGGACACATGTGTCCTGTCTTGGTCTTGTCTTTCCCCAGAGAGATGAGCAGGAGCAGGAGATGGGGGTGGGGGGTGGGGGGAGTCCTCCAGGCCCCTTTCCCATTCAGTTGTCCCTAGGCAGTCTCTGGGCCACTCAACAGCTTTGTAAAGGTAACAGCAGAGAGGATGTTTATCTCCACAGCACCTTGGTCTATGGGTGATCAAATAAAAGTCCTTGAAAGCCTTAGAGCATTTGGGGTACTATTAGTATTATGCTTGTTCTACAGCAGGGATGGGGAACCTTTCTGCCAAGGGCATTTGGATATTTATGACATCATTCACTGGCCATACAAAATTATCAGTTTAAAAAATTAGCCTGATATATTTGATCAAACATTTAATTAACTCACCCCTAATGCCTTGGCAGGGCCAGACCAAATGATTTCTTGGGCCTTACATGGGCCACTCCTGCTCTACAAAAATTGAGACCAAGTATAACTCCTGTGTTTTAGGTCAATAATTCTCACCTCTGGTTGGACTTTGGAATGATCTGGGGAGTTTTGAAAAATACTGAAGTTTCAACTGAATCGGAATTTCAGGGGGTGGGGGCTGGGCAATGGTAGTTTTTTTGTTGTTTGTTTGTTTGTTTTTTAATATATGATGAGAATCATTGATTGGCTGCCTCCTGCACATCCCCTACTGGGGATCGAGCCCGCAATCCAGGGCATGTGTCCTTGACCAGATTCGAACCTAGAACCTTTGAGTCCACAGGCTGATGCTTTATCTATTGAGCCAAACAGGCCAGGGCGCAATCCCAGTTTTTAAAAGTTCCTCCGGTGATTAATGTGCAGCCTGGCTGGGCACCGCTGCTCTAGGGCCCATTGTTACTGGTGTTGGCGTGTCTGAGCTGTGCTGCTGTGGCCTGGCCTGTTTGCAGGTCTTGAGGCTGACAGAGAGTTTGGTGAGGGCGGGAGGGGCACACTTGGAGCCTTGGCCTCAGCACATGCCTGGCTCCTACAGGTGCCCAGTTCCGGTTTGACTGCATGGGCATGTGTACACAGGTAGTGTGCAAGTGTGCAGGATGCCACACAGGTCAGTGAGGGTGATCGGCCGAAGTTCTCCTCTGGTTTTGGAACTCTAGCACTTGCCAACGCAGTGTGTAAGGACAGAAAGACTTTCTGGTCTTTCTTGTCTGATAAAAAATATTGTGAAGCAGTGGCCTGAGTTTGGGTCCAGTCCTAATGAAGTTTGCTCAGGTCCCCTTTACCCTGCTACTTCTAGAACTACTCCCACCCCCCAAGAACTGCTGGTCATGCCCCAAAGACACATTAACCTACATCAGCAACCAAGGTCCTTCAAAAAGAGATGTGAGACCCTGGCCCTTTCCTAGTGACCAGAGGATTACATGGTCTTTGGTGCCAGGGAACCTCAGTTGCTCTGCAAAACACAGGTGCTGTCTCCTGGATGTGCCAGTGTTTGCTGTTTAGAATAAGGGACTGCTATTGCCTGACTCCTCTGTCTGATTCTGCAAACAAATTGTGAGCAGAGAAGTTTAAAGCACACGGCTCTTATTCTCCCTGCAGCATGGGGAGGCCTTTTGGCGGCCCTGGGTTCTCAGTGGAGAAACCTCCATAGCTCCTGGCCCCTCTTCTCAGACTGGAGGCCTACCCAGAGGAGCCAGGAAGGTTGCAATATTCTAAAAGAGTCACACTTTGAAAGGGATGAAGTGTGAACTCTGCCAGAAACTGTGTGGTCCTGTTTTATTTTATTTCGTATTTAAAAGCCTTCATCTTGCTTTTTAAGAAACTATGAGAATGGGTTTTCTGGGACTTGAGAGAGCAACCATAAAAAGGAAAAAAACATTAATTTCTCTACCAAGCTCTCAGTGACTGACACTCCTCACAACACAGTTCCAGAAATTAAAATGTATGTGCGTGCGTGTGTGCGCATGTGCGTGCACCTTCTCTCCCTCCACCCGTTCCGAATTCAATGCTAGAAACATTACATATGTTCCTTTCTCTGAAGGATTCTAATTTCGAGTGTTTCTTAAAGGATGGCCTACAGCGAACCCTTAAAGTAATAGGGCAGATTCTGAGCCTGGCCCAGATCTCCTGAACCAGTCTCTGGGGGTGGAAATGTGGTACTTGCATCTTTTACCAGCTTCCCTGAAGATCGGTATACACTCCAAAGTGTGAGAACTGTTGCTCTATGCCGCCTTTATGTAATTCCCTCTCATCTTACCCTTTTGGCAAAAGAGGAGATATTATCAGTTCCCAAGAAGTGTGTCTGGGTGCAGTTCCGGAACACAGGGTTAGCCAGGTCAGGGCTTTCTAAGCTTTTGAGACTATGCAATTTTCTCTGTCATTTTGTTTTTCCCAGAAGTAGTAACCTTTGGGAACAAGAGCAGACTCATAGCAGGGAGCATGAAGCGCTCATTTATCAAAATGTATTAAGTGCTTTGCATATATTTTTTCATTTTCTTGTACTTGATGAAGCATTATATCTGCTTAATAGTTGAGTGATGTGGGGAGGAAAAGTCACACTATCTTGCCTATGACCACCTTGCTAGAAAATGGTAGGGAAGGGAGTCCAAACAAGCCCCCTTCTCCTTTCTATGCTTCTAAAGGAGGTGGAGGAGATGTACCCCACTTTAGAGGTGGACTCAGACATGCCGCAGCCATATACCCAATGGTGACTCCCAGGAGCCTGGGCCTTTGGAGGCTTCCTTAAGGATTGTCTTGAATACCAGGCTCGTGCCCTCCCTGTCAATGCACGGTTCCTAATGGCCTGCCATCAGGCCCTGCTGCCCCAGGAATTACCTCCCCAGAGCAAGAAACTAAATACCTCCCTTACCACACGGAAGAGTTTGAAGAGGTCCACGTTGGCGTACAGAGTGTCTTCCATCCATTGGAGGGTGCCCTGGGAGAGGGCGCACATGGCCTCACGCACTGTCTGCGCCCCTCGGCGCTGGCTGAAGATTATGAAGCGCTCCAGTAGGGCCTCACTGCAGGCAATGTCCTTCAGCACCAGGCCGGGGACTCCGTGAGCAAACTGCAGGGAGGAGAAGCAACCCTGGAGGACTGCCTGTGGTAGGAGAGCACCACCTCCGGGAGATGTACACGTCCTCTCCCACAGAATCTGTGACTACATTATGTTGCATGGCAAGGGGCATGGAGGGGGGAGAATTGCAGATGAAATTACAGTGGCTCATCAGCTGACTTTATTTTTGGATTATCTGGTTGGAACCCTAAGTCATCACCGGGGTCTTTTAAATGTGGCAGGAGGGAGGCAGCAGAGACAATGTCAGAGTAAAGCAATTTGAGAAAGACATGGTTGGTCACTACTGGCCTTGGAAATAGAGGGAGGCCACTAGCCAGGGGGTGTGGACAGGGGCAGCCTCTGGAAACTGGAAAATGGATTTCCTTCTAGACTCCCTTTTCCCCCTGGAAAGGAGTGCAGCCCTGCCAACACCTTGACTTTCAGACTTCTAGAACCGTAAGATAATACATTTGTATTGTTTTAAGCCATTGCACTTATGGTGATTTGTTAGAGCAGCAACAGGAAACTAATACACTCCCAAGCCTCACTTTATCAGTGAGCCATTTAAAATTTGAGCGATCCCTTCTTAGTCCACCAATGCTTAGGTACCATCAGGACCTACTCCCTGAAGTTCAGAGGGGAGTGGCTGGCAAATGACCAACCTCCTCTCACTTTTCTCACCAGACTTAACCAATAAAAATACTGAATGTCCAATTAGATTTGAATTTCAGATCAACAATGAACAACTTTTAGTACAATACGTCCCAAACAGAGTCCAAATGACACATACTTTTGCTAACATTATTTGTGGCTTATCTGAAATTCAAATGACACTGGGCAGCTTGTATTTTATCTGACCACCCTACCCCCTGCACAAGGCACCTGCCCCAGCTCCTGTGGAGCTCATGGACAGTGACTATTGAAGCACAATCCCCATGATTGCCTCCAGTGGCTAAGGAGGCCTCCGCCCTGGCAGGGACCCCGGCCAAGGAGTACAGAAACTGGCCGCAGGAGGCCTGGGCTCATAGCAGGGGACCAGATCCTGAGCACTGTGAACAGGTTCATGAGCTTCCCTGGTCTCTGCAGCCTTCCCCTGGCTTCCAATTAGCTGCACAGTCCTCTGGGCTGGAGAGCAGAGAAGCCAGGCTCTGCTGCCCCCTGTGTGGAGATTGTCCAGACCACAGATGGAAGGAAGCCTGATCCTTAAATGAGGCACTGGTCTCGGATGATGCTGGTTGGTGTGGACTCTGTCGACCTCAGGGGACTGTCACTGCATATGTATTCCAGCAGAGCCTTCCTGTTGCCTACATTTGACTTCTTACCCCCTGGGCAAATTGCCCCAGTCCTAATCCCAGAGTATAAAACATTTTGAGGTGGAGGGAACCAATGAGCTCATTTTGTGCAAACATCTAATATTCCAGGGGAGAAAAGCGATGGAGATGGGGTTAGGGGATGTGAGAAAGTTACACAGCAGGCTGATGGGAAATCTGGGACATCCCTAAAGCTCCCTGCTCCCTTCACTCAGTCCCTCATTCATTCAGTGCTCACTCACTGAGTTTCCATCCTGCAGGGACTAGACTAATTCCTGGTGATGCAGAGAAGACAAGGTGAGTTTTCTGTTTTCCCAGGAGCTCACAGAAGAGGGGACATTGAGAATAGTTAGTAAAAATAGCCAGTTCTTAACAAGTGTTTACTGTGCTCCAGGCACTGTGCTAAGTGTTTTACATACATTCATTCTTTTAGCTCCCACAGCAACCACATATGGCAGGCACTTTTATGATCTCCATTTTACACATGAGGAGACAGAGGCACAGAGTCATTAGCTAACTTGCTGGAGGTCACACAGTTAACTGTGTGGGCTTGTTGAGATTTGAACCTACAGCTTGTGCTTAACCATTACTTGTTAGCTCTTTATCGAGTGGGGAAGAGGGAGGAGGCAGTGCAAAGAGGGGAGGATTTATGAACAATTTCATTGAAGAGGAAGCATTTGAGCTCGGCCTTGAAGCAAGTCTAGGAGAGTACAGGGCTGGGGGTGGGCAGAGGGCCAGATCAGAGAACTGTACCACTCTCCTCGTCTAGTAACTCCCTAGTGGAGAGAGGAGGCAGTGTGATTCCCTCCTGGGCAGTGCAAAAAGGACAGGCAGAAAAGACAGGAGGAGCAGCCAGTCCTGAGGTAAAGAACAAAATCCCATGTTTGATGAGGATGATCAATTAGAGAGCAGCAGACCACATGTGGCTGTTTAAATTTAAAATAGGTAAAACTAAACAACATTTGAAATTCAGCTCCTCAGCTGCACTAGCTCTATTTTGAGTGCCCACCTGCCACGTGTGGCCTGTGGCTATGGCACTGACAGCTCAGAGAAAGGACGCTGCCCTAGAGGAGGGAGGGCCTAGGGGCGGTGCTGCTAAGGAGCACAGAGCTGGATAGAGACGGAGATGAGGAGCAGGTGCCCAAGCTGGGAAGCAGGGAAGGGACGGGCCGGGGTGCAGAGGGAGCTGGGTTGCCCTGAGTGGCCTCAGAAAGTGGCTCCCTCTTAAGCTCTGGGGTTTGCTGGTTAGAGAAGCATCAGCTAATAAGAGCCAGCCACACTAAGTAAGGTCCCAGCCTGGTGACTGGGACCCTTCTCCCCAAAGGAGAGGCCTCAGCCCTGATGCCAACAGCCCAGCAACTAGGGATGTAAACGTCATACAGTGAGGAGCTGGAAAAAAATTTCCCCTAAATTCCTGCCCTTATCTCCACCTCCCTTTTATTACCAACTGGAAGTCATCAACACAGGCATTTCCAGGACTGGAGTTTTATGAGCTGAAGAGAAGCAGAGGGGAAAATGACCAATCCCTGCTGCTGGCCCCACACCCTCGGGTGGGAGGGAGGGGGAAGGATTGCGGGCAGCAGCACAGCCAGGCATGGCTCCCAGGGTCCTGCCAGGAGCCACACCCAGGATGCTGGGCCAGGAGCCACAAGGCCCCAAACTGAAGCAGTGGTCTCACCCCTGAGCCTGATGAATTGCCTGGAGGGCTGGTTAAAGTGCAGCTTGCAGGTTAGTCCGGGGTAGGGCCTGAGAATTTGCATTGCTAATAAGCTTCCAGGCCTTGGGGATGCTGCTGGTCTGGAACTCTGAACTCCGCTGAGCTGGAGTGAGGAAGACTGGGTTAGGAATGAGAAAACCTGGTTGCCCCTGGAATTTCTAGCTCTACAGCCTCGTGCAAATCACTCAGCGGCCAGCCACCTCATTTCCCCATTTCAGGATTCAGGTGAAGAGATCACAGCTAACAGATGTGAAAGTCACGTGTTAGTGGCAGAATGCTCTGAATAAATATAAGTGAGCCTGGACCTGGAGAAAATTTGCGGGGAGCAGGATGGAGGAATTAGATCAGGTTATGCGAGGTGGGAGAGGAAGAAGCTTGCCTGGCGCCAAGAGGAAATGGTGTCGGAAACAGGTCTGCTCTGTGTGCTGCCTTACCAGGCTCAGTGACCAGGAGTCACTCCGCACAGCCTAGTATCTGCACGGCTGGCTTCTGGGCCTGGAACTCTCCTCACAGTTCTCCTCATGGCCGCCCGCCTTCTGTTCAGTCAGGTTTGCTCAAATACCACCTCCTCTGCAGGACCCTCCCTGACCACCTCACTTAGCACTGCCCCATCCCCAGCTCCCAGTCCCGCCTGAACTCCTGACCCTGCAATTGCCCCCCAGCACCCATCTCAACCTGCTGATTTCACCATCACCTTTGGCCCCTACAGGAAGCTCCCAGAGTTTGGGGTTTGCCCAGATTGTTCCCATGGTGCTCTAGTACCTAACATGTCTCTAAATGTTTAATGAATACGGGAATAAACCTGTTTCCTCAACTAGAAGAGAAGATTGAGCCATGTGATCAGAAACCTCTGAGATGGGTTACAGGGATTTGTCCTGTCTCTGAATCCCAGGAGGGGAACAAGCACCAGCTGAGTAACTCCCAGGTATTTTCTGAACCTGAGGCATGAATGATGGATTCTGAATGTGAAAATAAGAAAGAAAGAAAAAAACACAAAAAACAAAAAACCGTGGTGTTCCTTGCCTTTCTCAGACTCGTGCTCACCCCTCCCTTCCAGAAATCACTGGCTGAGGACAGGAACCAACCTGCTCCGGTCGGACCTGAGAGTTGACCAGAAGGTGGACGACTGAGTCAGTAAGGCCAATGTTTCTCATGAGAAAAAGTGTCAGTGTTTCTTCGTCTCTCAGGATATCCCGAATGCGTATTCCTCTTCCTGTAGATGAATGAGAGAAAGATCAGGGTGCTGAAGGGCAGGTGTGTCAAAAAAGAGAAAACATCTAGAATTCGTTGGGAACATTTTTAACTCTGTTCTTGGGTCCCCGGGAGTGCCTGGAGGTCAGGGCTCCTTCCAGTCAGCTCTCACCCAACACAGCCACAGAGACTGCTGCGGAAGCAGCTGGGCAAAATTTAGTGAGAAGGCACGAAGGCTGGACCAAGTTAGCTCAGGGTCTCAACCAGACTGCATCTCAACCAGATCAGTAAGGAGCTGGAGCAAGGAATTTTTTCCTCTGGGAATATTTGGCGCCATCCGGAGACATGTTTAGTTGTCATAACTGGGAAAGTGCTAGTGGGTAGAGAACAGAAATGGTGCTAAACATTCCACAATGCACGGGACAAACCTGCTTCCCCCACAAAACAAAGAACTATCTGGTCCTGGCCCAAAATGCCAGTCGTGCTAAGGGTGAGAATTGCTAGTCTTGGACTGGGCGATACCCATGTTCTGTCCTCCTGGGGTAGAGGATCCTTCTCGGCGTCTTCATTAAAGCTCTGTCTCAGTTAAGGTTCTAAGCTCAGGGTATTGGACATGAACTAAGAAAGATGGGGCTGTTTTGGTCAAGAAAGGTTTCAAGTGGAAAAAGAGAGGATGGCCTGTTGTCTGGGCTTGCAATTTCATGCCCTTGTGTTCCAGGTCACATTCTTTCTAGCTCCACTCAAAACCTGTTGGAAGCAGACATCTCTTTATGGGAGGCAAAAAGGACTCCTTGAAGCTTAGGTAACCTTGGGGCAGGTGATTGAAAACTACTGTGCATCTGTACTTTCCACATCTACCTCTCGGGATGGTTGTGGGGTAACGAGAGACGAGGAACGCAAGAAGTGCTTGGCTCTCAGGCCTGAAAACAGAGGGCACCTCGTTAATGCTGTTCTGATTGCATCCATAATATTCTTACCCCTTCTGGGAAGTCATACCCCGGGTGCCCATCTCCTCTGCCTGCTTTCAGGACCAACACTCAGTCTCAAGCTGGCCACTGTTACAGTTCATGAGACGCTGGCCAGAGAAGAAGGTTAGGGGCCCGGATACTTGCGAAATCATTTAAACTTAAGGAAAAGCATTAGTGTTGCGTGAAAAAGGCCTATCTCTACATTTCAACTTCTTTGGAGCCTGCCTGACGGCTTATCGCTTCGTTCTTCTTTGATGAGATTTAATCATCAAAGCTCCTTCCAGAGCCCATCTCCTCCCTCCCTAAATTCTTCTCTCACCAAGAGGCCTCTCGGCCTGAGCAGTGACAGCCCTCCCTTCCGTTTTCAGGCAGTGACGCTGCCTGTACAGTGCCTGGGCGTGACATTGCTGCTCATTTCTCCTTGAAAGGGGATGGGTCAGCCACAGGCCTGGCCCTGCAGCTGGGGCAGGGCAACCCGTCCTGAGGCCCCCCACGGTGCACTCACCTCTCTCTCCTGGGTGGGTGCCCTTTAGAGTTGTGCCGCTGGGTAGCTCAGTATCACTACCCTCTACCTTAGGGGAACCTGGCATAGGGAGAAGGGAGGCTGAGGGAGGAGGAGGGTTCTGAGAGAGGCTGTCCTATTAGATGCTTGCCTTCCCTCCTTTTGGATAAGTCCTGTCTCATCTTCCAAACTCAGCTCCTGCCCCTTCTTCCTTCCCCTGGGGAACAGCTGAATTGTTCTTTTCCCAATCACTTCTTTGTGCGCAGTGTTATATTACACACACACACACACACACACACACACACACACACACCTCTCCTGAAAGTGGGGGGTTATGGACTCCACTTTCATTAATACCCCTCATCCGACATAGCAATGCTGGGCACATAAACATAAGCCCTGAAGGCACCTCTGGGACACCCAGCTCTAGAGCCCGACATGGACTCAGAGCCCCATCAATGGAATGCCATGAGCACCCAATAAATACTGTTGTATTGACCCCAAAGTCACGACCCCATTTGACTGTTTATCTCTTTGTTATTCTTTAACCTGACCTTTCATACAAACACCGTGCTGGGGAGAGGGAGATGGGAGAGATTTGCCCTGGTGTCTCCCAGCGGGGAAGCGGCAGGAGCATTCTGGGTTCACACACCTGGGGAGGGGTGGGGGCCACCCTGTGGGGAAAGTGTGGGGCCCAAAATGTAAGAGGTGGCTGATACCAGACAGAGGTTTCACTAGACTCTCGAGGGAGAAATGTGAGCTGGGGGCCTGAGGAAAGAAAAATAAATTTAGCTTAAAATGTGGTTCTTCTTGTTTTCTTCACCCTGGAAGATTAGAAGTGGGGGAGGGGCCGCGGAGGCCCTAGGAGCTGAGGGGAGATGAAGTGGCAGAATGCTTGAGGCTCATGGGAAGAAGGTGTTTAAGATGATTGAGAGACCGCAGAGCTTCCTTGGGGGTGGTGGTGAGGAGGCTTCATGGCTGTCTGGAGCCATCAATCCTCCCTGGTGAGAATGCTGTACCACAGGTTGCTGGAAGGGAAACCCCGCCCGCTCAACATCAGCATGCTTTCCCAGGTGGCTGGGGACTGCCTGGCAAAGTGCACACCCAGGCAGCCTTCCCTCGGCCCGGCTTTGGGCTGCAGATTCAGTGTTCACCTGAGCAATGCCCAGGTGCCTGGGACAGATCTGAGAGTCTGCAGTGTGACGGAGAACCTCAGTCTCCAGCCTGGAATTCCTTCAGAGAGTACCCCAAACACTACCTGGGGGTGGTCCCCTGTCCCTTCTCATGGCCACTGAGGTCAGTATTCTACAGCGTCTCTGTTCCCAGTCCCAAAACTCTTTGGGGAGCCTTGGCTGGCCTTCCCTGACCTGGTCTCCCCAGACTTCGGAAGCGTCTGGCAGGTAGGGATTTTCCTCGGAAGCCCGCAGCCTGCTGAAGGAACCCTGTGCCGAGGCAAAACTCGTCCTGCTTTGGGGTTAGGAACTAGGGATTTGAGTTCTTATCCACAGGCTGTAAAGCTACAGAGAAACTGAGGTTAGAAATGACTTCCTTTACACTTCCTCCCAACCTCCATGCAAGGATCAAACCCCGGAATGAAATATCTGTGAGTAACAAGGTAGGCAGTCACTTGGGGTGGGAGGACAGCCACTTTCTCTTGTGCTGTTTAACCTTAGAAATAAAAAGCCTTCTGCTTGGTGCCCCCACCCTTTTCTCTTACCATTAAAATGCTGACTGTACTCAAAGGACTAAATGCTCAGTCCTTCATGCTCCGGCTCAGTAAATTCTATCCAAAGCAGCAAAAGACAGAGTGTTTATAAATTGGTTTTACTACATAAAGTATACACTTCACTCTTTTTGAAACCATTAGAATGTAATGAAGTGATCCTAAAGTAATGAAGTAATCCCATCTGAACAGACCTTTGGCCTTTATTGCTCCAATGGGGAGTGAAGGGAGAAGGTGGCCACTGGGAGGACATCAGACTCTCCTTAGAGAACTCACCCCTCCTGAAGCCCCTGAGCTCTTGAAGTACCACCTGCCCACCCCTCTACAGGAGGGAGGAGTTGTTGTTCACTCAGTCCTTCCACTTCTGCCCTGGAAGGGGCCCAGCGTCCGACACATCCCCTTCCCGAGGCACTCGCACAGCACCTGGCTCAGGGGTGCTCGCCAAACGTCTGCTGAATGCTGACTGAGCTGCACAGTGAGGCTCCAGGGCTGATCTGCACTATTTGTCAGCTTTCTTGCTTGGGATCCTGAGTAGGGGCTGTTTACCCAGCCTTCCAGTCCCCTTGGCAGACCCTGTCCTCATCCGTGTCATCCTCTAAGGTCATCTTGTGAGTCATCGCTTCCACCCCATCCTAGGAGCAGACATCTCCCAGATCCAAACTGCTTCCTTCACTGGCTCCGAGCCTGACCCCTGGATCACTCTTCCCCACATCAGCAGCCTTTTCTCCTCCCCTGGACTGCGGTGACCCCTGGGGTCCTGGCAGGCCATGCTCCGCTCCTTCCCACCACTCGTTTGCCCCTCTTCAGGGGGATGGTTCCAGCTGAAGCCCAGGCTATCTCCATGCCCAGTGCCTCCGGCCATCTGCAGCTGAGCATCCTGAAGACACAACTACACAGCACCCACTTGTGCATTAAGAAGAGATGTCAGAGTGGCTTCCGGGTTTGGGGTGCTTTTCCCTGAGAGGAGAGACACAGGAGAGGGAGCTCCTCCACCCTTTCTCCTCACTGTTCCTGACTCCAGGAGGCTCTCCTCCCCACACAGCCTCAGTGAGCATGTGACCCACCAGCCTGGCCTCACATTTCGTTCAACTCTTCATCAACTGATCCCTCACCTCTGCTCCACTTCAACCACCATGGCCGTACCTGGGGGCTTGTCCTCACCTGTCCCACCTGCCTTTGAAATCCTAAATTCACTTTTTAACCACAACTGTTAACCCTACTCACTTTCTCAGCCATTAAACAGGGCCATGAAACCTTCTGAGACTTCTAGTTCCCTACCCACCTTTTCCCCCAGTCCTGTTTCGGCACTTCCATCTTCTGGTCCGGCCTTATGCATCCTGGAGCCCATGTGTGTAGTTCAATCACCACCCTCAACCTCCTTGCCTCCTGGACTTTCTATGGCTCCCCCACAAGCCCCTGGCTCTGTATGCCCCCACATCCCACTCTGCACCTTCTCTGCCTCAGGGCCTGGGGTGCTGGATATCACTGGAAAAAATCAAATTGTTGTACATATTTATGTCATGATAAACATATGCACTCTGAGTCCTTAATGCTACTTGGCATTGCTCACGCACATTCCTGGTTAACTTGCTCTTTATGACTCTAGGGATATTGTCCTGTAACTTTACCTTACGCTGGAAACCCTTAATCCCTTGCTTCTAGCACTTACTCTAGCCTCGTGCTCCCCAGAGCACATGCTCTCTGAGGATGCTCCTTTTTGTCTCTGCACTTACCTGAGGTAAGATCTTGCTTTCCCTCCTTCCCAACTTTCTACCTTCTAGGCTGGTGGGAAGAGGAGTCCTCACCACTGCTAGATCCCATGTCCTCCTGCCTCCTCTAATATCATTTCTTACCAAATCTTTTCTGAATTTTTAGTCTCTCTGATGTTTGAGGGAGGTGAGAGGCAAGTGATGGCTGAGAACACTGAGGCCCACCTTACCTGCAATTCTCTCGGGGTGAGTCCGGAGGGTGTCCATGAGTTGGGATAAAGTGCGGAGTTCTGTCCAAATCTGGCCAAGGTGCTGGCTCTCAGGTACATCCACAAGGAGTTCTTGAAAATCACTATACACCCTGGCCAAGCTGGAATAGAGCAATGCTTCATCAATAAACACATAGGTAATAATGATAATACCACCTTGTGCAATTTTTACAAATAATATATGCTTGACCTAGCTACTACATTATGTATCTTTGCAATAGTGCCAAGGTATAAAGAAAATAACATTTTACTTCCTTGTACATGTAAGATAGCAGACAGGGGCACTGAGCAATTTGTTCAGTCTTCCCGCTTTGGCAGGGCCAGGTCACCTCTCATCCCTGCTCTCTAGGTGTCTTCTGTCTAGAGAAGCTTTAAATAGGATGTTAGTAGATATTACTGGAGGTTCTTCCCTGCTTCACCGAGACCCACCCTTCCAGTCGCTTGTAGGGGGAGATTCTGATAGCCGTACTTAATCCACAAATTTCTCCCTGCACGTGTGCACACATACCTCTCTAAGGCTGATTGGGCGAGGAGAATGAAGCCAGGACAACCAGATTTGTTTCCAGAAATTTAAATGATATTCAAGGATGCTCTTTTTGATTGCCCAGACCAAGGTGCTGTGAACTGAACAACCAGCACCAGCCTGGGAGACAATGTCTACAAAGAGGCAAATGAAGTGGATGCCCAGAGAGGTGAAAAGGCTGGACTTTGCAAGTCCAGATAGCACAGAGCAGCTCCTGGCAGCTCCCCAATTCTTCTCCCACCCCTCCTGACACCTGTGTGTAGCACTTTGCCTTTGGGAGAAGGTCTAGTGCCCAAATCATATATTTCCTTCTGGGCCTTAACCTTGTTTAAAGGGGTTTCTGTGCCTTTTACTCAAAACACTCCTAAATAAGCCAATATTTCACCTATAATGTAGGTATGAGATGTGAAACCCAGATTTTCTGGTTCAAATGCTGAGTATAAACTAAATCTGAACACTCCCTCTTCCCCAATTCCCCAACTCTCACCCTTCAATTTCTAGACACTATTGGTACTAGTCCACTAAAGCTCCATCGAGGCTTACTGAGATGTCTCCAAGACTCCCCAGATCCCACATGCAACCCTGGGATCTCCCTAAGTAGGTAGGCATTTCTTCTCAGGTATCTCAAAGAGACTCAAGCTGAAAGTTCAGATTGTAAACGTGTTTGCAGCCATGGGAGCCCAGCTAAGTATCACCTCCTGACTGTCCTGGGAAGACATGTGTCCCTCTCCTACTTTTCCATAATCCAGGGGTCAGCGAACAGCTATTTACTGTAGGCTCCAGGACCATATTTCTGTCATATTACTCAACTCTGTCACTTCTAGGGCAAAGGCAGCCACAGTTTGTTCTCAGGGGGAAGGCTACCTCTAAGCATTAGGCTGACTTACTAAGTGGTGGTTTGTTTGTTTTTTCTTTTTTATTTGAAATTTAGTTTTGTCCTGGAGGAATTCTATCCAGTGGAAAGACTGGAGTAACCAGTTACCTCAGTTTCCATCTGACTTGGTGTTTACACAAGTGGCTAACGCCCGCTCTACAACAAGCCCTTGTTGGTGACTCTGGGTTATAAGCTCTGCAGCCCAAGTGCAGCCCACTGGGTGAAGGATAGCCCTGTCCTCATCCCTGAGCCTGTGTCTATAGGTCATGCTCACATCATGCCTTCCCACCTCTGGAAGGGAACGCTCTTCCTCTGGGATTGGACTTGAAATTCAACCCCAGACCAGAAGTCATTACCTGGAAACAAGTCCCCTGACATCAGTGTAATGGTGTGTGTGTGTGTGTATGTGTGTGTGTGTATGTGTGTTTCATTTTTCTTGGAAGAGGGGCAGGCCATCAGTGTTCATCAGTTTCTTGGAATGGTCTTCAGCCCCACAGGTAAAGAACTACTGCTTCCAGCCAGATCTGAAACTGATGGCATCGGCAAAAGAGGATTTGGAATGTGTCCTTTCCTGCTTGTAAACCTTATTTAGTCCACCCTCAAAATATTTCCGGACCTTTGCCTCAGCCTTTGATGTCCAAGAAGGCTTTTTAAAAAAATCATAAATTTGTGTGCCGTCCTTGTTCAGAGGTCATGCTAATCTCCTCTGTATCGTTCCACTTGTACTATATGGGCTGCCCAAGCAGGCATGGTCCAAAAATGCTTTTTTGTTTGTTTTCCTTTTTAAAAATATTTTTAAAATTAATTTTAAAGAGATAGGGAGAGAGAGAGAGATTAATGTGAAAGAGAAATATCGATTGGTTGCCCTCTGTATGTGCCCTGTTTGACCCAGGATCAAACCCACAACCCAGGTATGAACCTTGTCTGGGAATCAATCCAGCAGCCTTTTTTGTTGTTGTTGTTAATCTTTACCCAAGGATATTTTTCCTTTGATTTTTAGGGAGGGTGGAAGAGAGAGAGAAAGACAGAGAGAAACATCAATGTGAGAGAGACACATCGATTGGCTGCCTCTTGCACAAGCCCTGATCAGGGCCCAGGCGGGGAGGAGCCTGCAACCAAGGTACATGCCCTTGACCTGAATTGAATCTGGGCCCCTTTGGTCTGCAGGCTGATGCTCTATCCACTGAGCAAAATTGGCTAGGTCTCCTGCAACCTTTTGGTGCATGGGAGGATGCTCAATCAACTGAGCCACACCAGTCAGGTTTGAAGAAGGCTTTCAAAGAGTCAGAGATCTGTCAGGGTTGACCAGGGTGGATTGATATAAGGCAACAGAAGGGAGACTGATTTTTTCCACTCAAACAAATGGATGAACTGGGTGCAGTGGACACAACTTAGGGGGATGCTGCCATTAGACTTCAGGTCACATCTTGGAACTATAAGAACCAAGAAATCATGTCATGTGGTCATAGTTTGAAGCTTTCTCCCCAACTATCCTGACAGCTAATAGAATGTTCCAGAGAGGAAACACACCCTGCTCCCATGAGCTTAGGTGTTCAGCAAGCCACAAAAACACTCATTCAGCATTACACGCTCTATATGTACACATGCGCTCCATTGTATGACAGGAATAAGGGGGTGTACAACCTTTTTTCCTTTAGGTGGTAATTTCAACACTTACATGGAGTTGTTATAGTTGGACACAATTCCAGGAGATTCTCCCGGGGTGGGACTTTTGAAACAAGGATTGTTCACATTGCAGAAAATTCCCTGAAGCCATGGCAGAATTCCTGCTGAGGGCATTGCCTTGTTGGGAAAATGGCCTTTAGGAGAGGAAATGAAGACAAGAAGTTAGTCCTCCACATCAAGTGGGATGAAGGCCGTAGGAGCTGGGCCTCTGAGGAAGAAGCCTGGTGCTTTCCTTCATTCATCAACATTTAAGAAGCAGGAGCATCCAATATGCCAGGCCCTGCACTGGGTACCTGGGATAGGGTCTCTTCTCTTGAGCGCCAGTGTGCTGCGGAAGGGAGGGGGGGGGCGGGGAGAGGAAGGGAAGAATGGGTAGGCAAATGCTCTCATAGAAGCACAGAAAGAAGTACAGAGGGAGACCAAAGGGGAGCACATACTTCTATGGTGGGAAAAGTGAAGGGATTTTGGCTCAAGAGGACTCCACAAGGAGACTTGAGGAGAAGAGGTTCACCAGATCCTTCTTTTTTAAAAAAAATCCTCACCCAAGGTTATGTTTTAGTTGTTGTTGTTGTTGTTTTTAGAGAGAGAGAGAGAGAGAGAGAGAGAGAGAGAGAGAGAGAGAAACATCAATCAGTTGAAGTGATAGAACCAGAAACCTAGGTATATGCCTTAACTGGAATCAAACCTGTGACCTTTTGGTGTATGAGACAACACTTCAGCCAACTGAGCCACCTGGTCAGGATTCACCAGTTCCTTCTTATGAACACCTGCCTTCAAGCAGGCAAGAAAGTGGGAGAGGGGAGCAGGGAGAAAGGGGAATGGAAAAGCAGGAGTTTTATGGCCAGGAAGATGATTCAGAATTTGGGGCTTAGAACTCATGAACAAGAGGGTGAGGAGCAATAACAGGAGATAGGACGTGGAGCAGCTTTGCATAACTTCTGAGGTCTCACTTCGCTGCCTGCAGGGAGATGTCATCCTGCCCAGAAACCAGATGAAGGTTTTCCCAGATGCACTCAAAGGCTCACCCTAGATCCCAGGACACCCTGGAGCCCAATAAGTAACATGTAATTAAGCATAGTTGTTATAGCATGCCTTTTCCTTATTTTTCTCTAGCATGATGTATAACATATCCCTAAATTGGTCTCTGAAATATTTAAGAGAACTCAACTATGCTCTGCTTCCTTCAAATACTAGTAAGAGTTTAGGTATAGAAAAAAAATTACAATTCATTAGTAACCACATACAAGTATTTGTATAGAATGTGCAAGAATAAAGCATTAGTTTTGGTAACACTGATGAATCTCTGTTTTCTGTGGTGTAGGCATGAAAAGATAATAAGCAGCTATGATCCAGCACTTCCAAACCCCAAGACCTTTCTAAACAAAAAGATGGGACCTCCGAGTGTACCTGTTATGCTTACATTCATGTTTGCTGTAGAGTGGGTTGACATTCCTTAACCAGATCAAGACCAGAAATAAAGACAAAGGCCACATGAGTTCCACTGCAAAGCGAATCTGGATAAAGAAAACAAAAAGAGAAAGAGCAGTGATGCTAGGATATTATAGAAAACATACCCAGAGCACAGGCACTTCACCTCAGCAGCTGTCTAAGCAATAGGACTTTGGTTGTGGGATATTTCCAAAAGGACTTCCTTTTTTGATCTCCTCTCCCACACTACCCCTACTATGAGATATTAGACCAGTGGTCAGCAAACTGCAGCTCACAAGCCACATACGGCTCACGAGCTGCAGTTTGCCACTCTGTTGACTAATGAGTTTGCCCACCACTGTATTAGACCATCTGGGCTCCTTTCTACCTCTGTTTTAGAAAACTGTGTTAGCTCAGGACTCTCATCAAGGATCATCAAGATATGTGCTTCAGTGCTTTCCAGATGTTGCTCTGCCCATGAATGCAGATTCTGATTCTGTAAGGCCTTCCTAGATTTCACATCTAATGCTGATGCTGCAGGTGGGAAGGATCTCAGTTTAAGCTCTCTTGCCAATAAGGAAACAGAGGCCCAGGGAGGGTGAGTGACCAGTGCAGTGTCACATCAGCAGTGACAGCATCAGGACCAAAATCCAGCCTCCTGTCTTTAGGGTCAATGCCCTGCTCCTCCCACTGCCTTCTAACACTCACTAGACTTTGTATATGTGGTCACTGATGAATGAATGCATGTACAAACAATTCTGTAAAATACTGTGATCTGTGGCAAAGTCAACAGAAATCTGAGTTTACCAACATTTTTTCCTTCACCAAGTCCTTGTTGCTTAAAGAGACAAAGCAGGGCATACTGCTGTGGGTGTTTGCAATACTGGAAGGAAGACATTGCTGACACCACCATTTGGTTGAAAATTGGGATTTAAATTTATGTTTAATTTAGAGTTTGAAGACTCTGGATTCCAAAGGAAAAAGAACCAGTTGGTTGTTGCAGCCCATACTCTGAGGCATTGCATATAAAGGTAGAGGTTGGAGGTGTGGGGTTTTGGGGGGATAGCAGATAAAGGGTATGTGAACTGATGTAATAGTTCATCTACTTAATCCCCATTCCAGAGACCTTAGGAAGGAAACTCATAAGATTTAAAGAACTTAAGCAGGAAGCTAAGATGAGAACCTTAAATATATATAGACTAGAGGCCTGGTGCATGAAATTTGTACACAGGAGTTGGGGGTGTCCTTCAGCCCAGCCTGCTCCCTCTCCAATCTGGGACATCCCTCTCACAATCCAGGACTGATAGCTCCCAACTGCTTGCATGCTTGCCTTCCTAATTGCCCCTAACTGCTTCTGTCTGCCAGCCTGATCACCCTCTAATCACTCCTCTGCCAGTGTGATTGATGCCTAACTGTTCCCCTGCCAGCCTGTTTGCTCCTAACTGCCCTCCCCTGCAGACCTGGTCACCCCTAACTGCCCTCCCCAGCTGGCCATCTTGTGGTGGCCATCTTGTGTCCAAGGAGGGCAGGATCTTTTGACCACATGGGAGCAGTCATCTTGTGTGTTGGAGTGATGGTCAATCTGCATATTACTCTTTTATTAGATAGGATAGAGGCCTGGTGCACGTGTGGGGGCCAGCTGGTTTGTCCTGAAGGTGTCCCAGATCAGGGTGGGGGTTCCCTTGGGGTGTTGTGGGGTGGCCTGGGCAAGGGGCCTGTGTTGTTTTACAGGCTGACCACTCACCCTCAACACCCCCGCCACCACCCCATCCCAGTGATCCAAGCAGAGGCCCTGGTATCTGGGATTTATTTATCTTCTACAATTGAAATTTTGTAGCCTGGAGCAGAGCCAAGCCTTCTGCTGGCTCCATGGTGGCAGCCATTGAAACTTTGTTGCCTTAAGTGGAGGCCTGGGCAGGACAGGTTGTGCGGAAAGCTTGGCTTCCTCTATCGCCTGGGCTAACCCAAGCCTCCGTCCTGTTTTCTCTGTGGCCATAGCCATCTTGGTTGGGTTAATTTGCTCTTGATTGGCTCATGGGTGTGGCTTATGGGTGTAGCAGAGATACAGTCAATTTGCATATTACTCTTTTATTAGATAGGATCAGGTAGGGGTATTCACATGATCTTTAATCCTTTGTTGTTCCTTCCCAAGAAATGTACTTAAACTCTCAATAAAGCGGTGGACACCATACGATGTGCTAATGAGTGTTTATTCCTTTCCCGTGAGTAAGGTCTGCCGAAATCATAACATAAATTGACAAGAAAAATGCACCAAAGAAAAAGAAGCAAAACCTGTATAGAGCACTGGGATATTCTACAGTTGTAACTTATTACAAAATGTTTTACTGAAAATATCTCTAGGGAGGATGTGTTAGAGCAAGCATGTCAAACTCACAGCCTTCGGGCTGTATGTATATGCAGTCCACAATGAACATTTTTTGTGGCCCAGTCAATATAATAGTATGTAAGAAACATTTTGATTAACATTTTGTAACTTAATTTTTATAATATCCTGTTATACATAATTATTAATAACGAACTACAATGTTCACTAATGACAGATAACTATAATCGTCTTGCATTCATTTCCCTTAAGCTCAGGCACACCATTTCTCTCCACTAATACTAGCAGTGAATATTTTAGCAACTGATTGCTATGTCATTAGTCTTGGATTGTTTGGTCTATGCAACAGAAAATATTTCGCTTTCGGAGAACAAGAGCAATAAGCTTATTTGCATTACACTTATTAATTTGTGCAGTTATTCAGTGTCTGGTAAGTTAATGTTCAAGAAAAAGTATTAATTTATATTAAAATGTCATATTATTTTATGTTAACAATTACTCATTTATTTCAGCCCTTTATTCAGCATGTGTCTATTAAAATAAGCCTATGTTTCTATAAAAATTGAAGCTTTTGTTTTTTTGGGGGAAGCCCACATCTTGTTTATTTGGCCCGGGTAAGCCTTTGAGATGCTTGTGTTAGAGGAAACACACAAACAGATATTGTGGGGAAAAGAAAGAGTGATAGATTTTCCTTAAGGCATTCATTTTTCAGGGTTCCCCCTACACATTCTCCCACAAGATGGCAAAACACCAATATTAAACAACTCCCATGCAGCGTTAAAGGGACTAACCCCAGGCACACATGAAAGCCACTGGAATGTGGCAGTTCTTTCTGGGCATGCAAATCAAAGGAGGAAGGGCTGAGCCTCTTCCCCAGGGAGCCCATCTCATTGTTAACACTACTCTTCCCAGACCAGCACAACTGTTCCCACAGCAGCCCACACTTCCCATCCTTATCATTCATCGTATGTGAAGGTCTCTATTCTTTCATGTATGTGGATCCCTCACTGACTGTATGCTTCCTGAGTTCAAGGACCACATCTATCATCATCTACTGTGATTCTAGCACCCAACACAGGGCTGGGCTCATAATGAGTTCCCAATAAGTACGGAATGAGTGAGTCTTTGTCAAGACTGGTCTGGCTACTTCAGAAAACACGAAGAGGGATCCCAGCCTACTGGTCTGGAGGTGACATAGAGGCTCAGTTCCCCAATGGTTTTCAGATTTAACAAACTGCACTGGCTCCACTTCTTCCATCCCAGGTCCTCCTTGTCACTGAGTCAGGTTGGGGAGCAAGTCTGGCAGGATAGTGAAATGATAGGTGCAATCATTAAACCAGTTGTTGTTCCTGTGTTTTTTTTACTAAGGAAATGACAACCAGTCACATTCCACACATTAGATTCTTCATAAGACAACTCCCTGCAACCTTGGCTTTCTATCACGTAAGCCAGCCTCTTTCCATGGAGCAAGTCTATCTGGGAGTAGTCCAGTGTGTTAGACATTGATGCTGGCTTGAGAATGGGAAGATCTGGGTTAAGAATCACTGTTGCTCTTGCCTAATTTCCAAGTCTCAGTTTTCTCATCCATTGAATGGGACCATGTTGCCCTACAGTTTACACTGAGGATTAAGAGTGTGTTAGTACTGAGGTTTATATCTGGCTCTGCTTCCCATTAGCTGTGTGACATTAGGTAAGATGTTCGACTTTGTACCTCAGGGTTTCATCTGGAACCTGGGAGATGATGCCAGGACTCACCTTCCAGACTAGTGAGGGTGAAATAAATTCATATGTGAAACACGGAAAGCAAATTCTGGCCCCACGTAATTAACATTCAGTAAACACAAGCCATTTACTATTGACTCACTTCTCACAAGGATCTCAGGGGCACTGTGGATGACAGTAGGTTGTAAAGGCTGAAGAGCCAGGAGATATAATTAAAATTATCTGTAAGCTCTTAGGCCTCCACTCACATTCATGTTTCCTCCCTTTCTCCCTTTCTGGGTTCAGAACAGCCCATTTGCCAGTTTGGAAATGTGGAGCCTCCTGGGAAACTAACCACCACCTGCCCACTGCTCTATGGGACTGGGACCAGGGGAGGGAACAGCCAGCCTGGCCTACCTGTCCCAGGTAAAATTCCCAACCCCACGCTCATGCATCTCAGTCCTCTTCATAATGTTAGTCCATGCCCTGGCCAGTTTGGCTCAGTGGATAGAGCATTGGCCTGTGAACTGAAGGGTCCTGGGTTTGACTCTGGTCAAGGGGCACATGCTCCATTGCAGGCCCAATCCCAGACCCCGATCTGGATGCATTTGGGAGGCAACCAATCTTTATCACTTTGACATATCTCTCTCTCTCTGTCTCTCTCCCTCCCTGTTACTCTCTTTAAAAAAATCAATGGAAAAATATATCCTCGGGTGAGGATTAACAAAAACACACACACACACATACCAAAAAACAATGTTAGTCACACACTCTCTCATTTACCTACACCCTCGCTCCGTTATTCCCTCATTCATGTGTTTATGGAGTTCTTGGTCTTTGCAAGGCATTGTGGTTTAAAGTCCTCCCACTAGTGGGGCCCAGATCAGAATTCTCCATTCCTCCTCCATTCCTTGCCTGGCCCTAGGACAAGTGCGGTTTTGCAGGTGTTCCTGTTAACCCAGTCTCTGAGGTAGGGCTGCTGTTCTCAGCCTATAATCCCTGCCCCTCACACGACCTCCTTGGTTGACCCAGATCTGCAGCTCTCGTGTGTCTCAGTGCTGGAATCATGTGGGAAGCCTTGGTGAGCCCCATATCAATCACACCCCTGATCCTGAGATATAAGTTTGGTTTTATTGTTTTATTTTTAATACTCTCAGGTAATTCCAGTGTGCAGCTGGGGCTGGGCACCACTGGCCTAGGTAGTGGTTGGTAATCTTTGAAAACATTTGTTGAAAGGTCAATGTTATTGCTCTAACTCTGGGAGCGTTTGTTTTGGAGAGAGTGCTTTTCACACTTTGCTCCCTGCAAAAAGACCACCAGCAATTCTTTTCCTGTCTGGCAGGTCCTCACAACCTCTTCTCCCTCCCCCAGAGTCATGCTCAGCACCCTGGCCCCAGAGCGGCATCCTTGTCCTTGATGCTCTACTGTGCAGGGCATACCCTAGGGGGAAATTCCACAGCATAATTAAAAACATGTTTTCAGAGCAGCTCTGTCTACCCCCACCCCTTCCCTTTAAACATGACTGTAGCTTTAATTAAGCCCAGCCAAACTCAGGAGGGACTGGTGGAAATTTCCCCCCTAAACTGGTATTTCCTTGTTCAATGTATTTTTTGCTTCCCCCCTCCTCTCTTTACCACTTAACCTACTTGGGGTGAGAGGGGTCCCAGGGAAGACAGAGTTGTGCTTCTTGTTTTAAATCTTGGCAAGTTAGATTTTTACCCCCTCCTACTCTGTTTTCAATCGAATGGTGGGCAGTCGAGGCTTGAAATGAGCTGGGCATTCTCACTTCTGTACTCAGAGCCCAGACGAGATTGTTAGCCTGGATGACTATGACCCAGGACTTCCCTGCACCTGACCGGTTCTCTAGCCTAACACTTGGCCTGGGACCAAAGGCCGTCGCTGTACCCAGTGCCCAGGTCTGGGGTCCTGGAAATGATCAGTCCCCTAGCAGGTCTCCCCCAAATATCCTACCCTGACATGAAAGCTGAGACTGGGGAATGCCACCAAGAGGCCCTTAGGCTGTGAGTTCTCAGGGGCAAGATACAAACCTAAGGATCTTTATAACACCTCCCAGCCAGGGCCTGGCCCATCGCAAATGTGGGTGGCTGTGCATTTGTCTTGGGCAGTGCGGAGATCTCTTGTCATTGAACATACCCTTCCTACGGATGAATTCCTCAAGAAGTCTTCTTTCATCTGCTCCCCCCACCCTCCTGTTTCTCCTCGGAGCTCTTAGAACTCATTCTCAATTCCCATCCTGGGCTTTATTCCACTGTTGCTCATGTTATCTTGCTTAGTGAAATTGTGCCTGGCTCCAAATCCCATTAGAGCAGGGCTGGTGCCTACCTCACCTGGCCAAATAGGATGTGTAGAGTTTTCCAGGCCCAGTGTCAGTTTACATCTGTCATCCTGGTGTGATTGTTAGTAGGTTAATAGGCCTCGTTCACTTTCCTAACTGCCTTGGTTTGGGGGCAGAAAGAGATGGCCACCCTATCTTTGTGGTCTCCATGGCCAGATTATTAGGAAGGACTTGATATCTGGGGATGGTGTGGGGTAATGACCATATCTACCTGTCCCGGAATCCTAGGTCCCCCTCCCCTAGTCAGTTATTAACCTTCCGGGAAGCCTCAGTGACCTCATCAATGGGGAGGGTTATAGTGGTGTCTCTTAGGGATTCCAGGTGAGGATTAACTGATGAGACAGTACAGTGCCAGGCCCTTAGGAATACTTGATAAATGTTAACAGAGGAAGAAAAAAAAAAAGGGAGGAAAAGATATCTGAAGATTTTTATCTTATGCCCTCAGGGATTGGGAGGAGAGGAATGGGGAAAATTGGTATCTGTGTTTTCTCCTGCTCATAATAGTAAACACCCAAAAGCATAGCAGTTAGAAAAATTTAAAACCTAGGAGTTATGAGCTGAGTATGTTGTACTTTTTTCTTTTTTTCTCTTGGAGTCACCATCTGTGGAGACAAAAACTTCCAGAAGAACCAAAAGCTTAGGGAAGGGTCCACAGACCCCCCTCCCCCCACTAAGAGATAAAGAAGGCTATGGAGGATGCCTCTACCTTTCCCAGGCATCTGTAAATTCCTGGAATGTGTCAGCAGTGGGGAAGTGGGCTGGAGGCACATCAGACAAGAGATTTCAATTTCTAGGCCATCAGGATGGCATCAAAGGAATGTCAGCCTAGACTAGGTCATCCTGGGAGATTCCCCAGCCAAAGTCTACAGCCTGAATGGCTTCATCTCACCTGAGAAAAGCTGTCAGTGGGCTCTTCCCGAGGAGGAGCAGAGAAGACAGAGTCCCTGACCTGAGGACACCTACCACACCAGGGAAGGGAACAGAGACTGTGAAGGGCTCTGAGCCAAATCCTGTCTTTGCAAATAGGGGCAGCCACAGTCCTTGGGTATGCTTTTGGATGGCTACAAAGAGCACATTGAGAGTAAAATTATGTGAAGATCTTAATTTCTT
This sequence comes from Lasiurus cinereus, assembly GCA_011751065.1. NCBI lineage: Eukaryota > Metazoa > Chordata > Mammalia > Chiroptera > Vespertilionidae > Lasiurus > Lasiurus cinereus. Next base: position 135,214 of record JAAGEH010000392.1, read on the forward strand.
ACTGAAAAGAGAGAGGGAGGAGGGGAAAACAGTTGCATACTAGCTTTTCCTTCGAGTTCCACAGACTGCCATGCAGGCAGGGACTATGGACTATGATTTTCTTGCTTGCCATGGTATACCCAGCACCCAGCAAACAGGAACAAAATGAATGGATTTAACAATGAGTCTTGTTTGAACGTTGTCTGTATTCTTTCTAGAGGGGAAGTTCTCTGAGTACTGCTAGCATTTGGGTCCTGGAGGCAACTAATGACTTGAATGCCGATTTGAAAAGTCACACCAGCTTTGTCAGGGGCCTTTCCCACAGATGAGCAGCTCGTCACTCGGTTTTCCCTCTGCCTCCCTGAGTCCTGTCTAAATCACTCAGAGAAGGACCATCCGTGCATATGGTTGGACTGCCTCTTGCTCCCTTTTGTGGTTATTAAGCCATAGTCCCTCAGTCCAAACCCGCCAGCCAGCCAGGGCTTCCTCCTTAGGGTGTGGACCAGAGACCAGGCACAGAGCCCCAGCATCAGCCTCACAGCACCCCTCTCCACAGGTCTGAGCCTCAGCCCCACCGACGTCTGCTCTGTGTTTCCAGGACTTAATCCCATTTTCCCCCCTTTGTTCTCTCAGCTGCAACTGTGCCATTGCTACCTCCATGACACCTGGGAGTTCTCTTTTACCCTCTCAGTTACCAACTGTGTGCATAGCAAACAGCTTTTCAGAGTAAATTCTCTCCGACTGAGACACTTCAAATGTGCCACCGTTGGCCCCCTTCCTTCTCTCACACTCCTTCCAACACTCAGGAAAACCCTGTCCTGCCTGCGTGAACCCACCTTGAATCAGGACTTGAAACAAATCCATTCTCTTCCTCCTCACATCAGATTTTCCTCCCTGCCCTTTTGCCTTGCCTGGCTCCAGTCTTTCTAAGCTCAGCTCTGCCCACTCCTCGACCCTCCCCGCTTCTTCTTTCAGCTCCTTTAGTCATTTTTAGTCATTTGACATTGGCATGACTCTGCAAGACTGTAGCATAGTGCATGCTTCCCTATAGTTATATATTTAAAACATACTCTGGGGTTTCCCGCTGTACTATAAGTGAGTCCCGGATGAATCTGTGTCTTAGGCTTCCAGCAGCCCCTGGTCCAGCAGCCCGGTGTCTGCTTTCTGAAAGGGCTCGGTGAACGGCTCTGATGGTTAGTTAGTAGTGTCGTATCTCACTGGAGCTAAGACACCGTCATTGTAAGATGTACTGTTGTTCTTTGCACACTACGGAACAAGCAGATGTGTCGGTTTAACTGTCACTTGAGTTTGAGCTGCGTCCCAATCTCAGAAACGTGAAAATGTGAAATCCAGTGTGCCTTGTAGAATCAATGACTCTATTTCTAGGCAGGGAAGCTCTGGGAGAGCGTTGTTTTCTGTTGAGCCTGCTCACCAGGACTTAGGTCCTTCCCACTGCACAGCATGGATGCTCAAGGGTGTGTAGACTGAACTGACACGTTTAAAAACTGGGCCCAGAGAAAGGAATGGGTGGGCAATGGATCCATAGGCAGGGAGGGTGAAATAAGACTGCGATGTAGCCGTGCTGAGCTGTGGGCGGAAAATATCCACCTTAGAACAGGGAAGCACGTCTTTCTGTGAAGGACACTTGGTCAGAGCGGCTCACAGAGCCGCCAGCTGTTGACCACAGCTTCGGTGCTGAGTGGCCACCAGCCCATCCACGGTTCCCGCTGCCCCACCCCATGCTCTCCCCCTGTTCGTCGGCCCCACACCTCACTCGGAGACCACACGCTGCACCTGTTACCTTTTGCCTTTTCCGCAGGGTCCAGTTCTTCCAGAGCAGAAGCTGGGTCTGCCTCGCGAAGCCCATGCTGGTAACCACGGGAGACCAGATCACGAAGAGCGGCAGAGGCTCTGGGAAGCAATGGGCATAAATGCCGCCAGAGCACCTCACGCTCAGGCTGTGTCCTTCTCTGGGTGATTAAAGGCTACTTTCCCCTAGCAAAGCAGAATCCCTTTTAATTATGCATAAGCCTTTGCCGAGGAAAGCAAGTGGACACTCTGCTGGCTCCTTTTTAAGAAGAGACAGAGAACCCTAAAGACACAAGTGGCGGAACACTAAACTAGATGGGGGCAGGCAGGGGTGGGGAGGGCATTTCATGGGAAACAAGATCCTCCGGGTCCCCCCTCCATCAGAGGGTGCTGGGAATCTCTGACCTTAAAATGTGGGATAAAAGCTCTTAGCAGATGGTAAATGGTTCTTTATCTCTTGTGCTAAAATTGATGGGCAACTCATGGCTACCTGGAGCTGTGCTGGAAAAGTCTCTGGCAGTGCCCAGGCTCAGCAGGACAGAGCCCATAGCTGAGAAAACACAGCGGTGCGCCAGCTACTGGCATCCCGGCTCGCAGTGGGGTGCTCCTCGGTGAATGTGTCCTCTGGAGTTGGATCCATGATACTGAGGGACATCACAACTACAAGACACCTTTCACCACTGGGAACTTTTAGTCTCTACTTCTTCAGATCAGAAATGGCTTTTCTTTGAAAGATTCTAGACCCTTAAGACCTTAGTCCTCAGGGGGAATGAGCCCATCATTGGACATAGTATATTTCTTTGAAAATAGTGATGATAGATGAGATAGAAAGTATTATGAATGTACTAGAAGTCTGGTGCATGGAATCTGTGCACTCTGAGAGGGGAGGGAAGGGGTCTCAGCCCAGCCTGCACCCTCTTGCAGTTTGGGAGTCCTCAGGGGGAGAGGGTGGAGGAGAGCCACAGAGAAGGAGTGGATGTGGACTTTCAGGGGCTCGTGATCTGTTTGTAGACATGTTACATGAAGTGAGAGAAATGAAGGAGTGTGTGATGGAAACTGTGAGGGGGTACAGGCTGTGCATGGTGGGGCTCCCAAAAAGAGGAGGATGGTTTCTACTTATGAAATCAAAAAGGCTTTTTTTTTTTTTGCAGGTGGTTGCCTTAAAGATAGGCTTTGATGAATCACAAAATAACATTTTATGATGCTTTTATGGTTTACAAACTGCTTTTGCATGCGTTTTGTCATTTTATCCTCCCCACAGGCAGATCATCACTCCATTTTTTTCAGAGGAGGAGCTTGAAGCCTGGTGGGATTAAATACTTTGCTCAGGGTCACACATGACAACACTGGGTTCCAGCCATTTAATCCCATACAGAGACAGGGAGGCAGGAATAGCTTATCCTGCCCAAAGAAACCACAAGAAGTGAAGCAAGGCTCAAGTGCAGGGTGTGGATGAAGTGCTGAGGAAAGAGGCTAGAATGGGGAAATAGGGACTACGTTCAAGAACTGATGATTATTATGGACTTGATCGAGGTTTGCTGAGCACCTTTGAAGTGATTTGAGTGACCCATGGGTGTAGGGCGCCCACAAACAGAAGCAAGACCTGCACAGAATCATTCAGATCTTATTACATGCTAAAGAGCCTATGTTTTATCATGTAGAGGCAATGGCAGGTTTTGGTCCAGTGGCTGCCGAGAGTAGCAAGTTCACACTGGCAGCAGCATCAGATGGATGGGGGAAGCAGAGAGTTGGCACAAAGGCAGTAATAGGAGACGGATAGGAGTGCTAGAAGGAAAGAGATGCAGTGGCTTATTAGAAATAGGCGAGAAAAAGAGAAAAAGTCAGCTATAATGACTGGGGTTTAGAGCTTGGTTGCCTGAATAGTGAGAAGGTGAGAACTGAGGACAGTGCCCAAGGAGGGTCATGGGGACTGGGAGGAAGTAGGAGAGAAGATGGGCTTGCGTTTGACATCTTGACTTTGAGAGCTATGAGGATATCTGAATGGAGCTATTCAACGGGCAGTTCTGGGGAGGAGACACAGATTTGGGAATGATCAGCATATACATTAAGCCCTGGGAGTGATTAGGCAGAGATTCTCCAGGGACAATGAACTTGCAGAGTATGTGGGTTACAGAGGGGGAGTTACAGCTGGTGAAGGACTATGTCTCTCGCCAAATTCCCCACGGGAAAAAAGATGTAGTCAGCAAATATGAACTATATAAATGGTGTTCTGCCACAGTTTTAAAAATAATCCATTTTCCATTGAGTTACAAAAGAAAATCTTAAAACTATGAGCACTTAGTTATCATTTAATTGATGATACTCCAATAGCATTATTTCCATCTAACGGAAGTTCTTGTCTGAACAAATGTTTTTTGATGTTGACACTCTTTTTCACTGTGGTAAAAATATACATAACATAAAACCATTATAACCATTTTAAAGTGTATAGTTCAGTAGTGTTAAGTACACTCATTCACATTGTTGTCCAACTATCACCACTATCCATTATCAGAACTTTTTCATCTTGCAAAATTGAAACTCTACACCCATTGAACAATAACTCCTCATTCCCTTCTCCCTCTGTCCCTGATAACCACCATCCTACCTTTTCTCTCTGTGAATTAAACTACTCTAGATACCTACATAAATCAAGTAAGATATTTTTCTTTTGCATCTAGCCTATTTCATTTTGCATCATCTTCAAGGTTCATCTATGTTGTAGCAAGTGTCAGAATTTTTTTCCTCTTCAAGGCCAAATAATAGTTCATTGTATACATATGTCATATTTTTGGATCCATCACTGATCCAAAGTCAGCTGAGTTGTTTCCACCTTTTGTCAATAATGCTGCTATGAACATGGACCCACAAATATCTGTTCAAGTTTCTGCTTCCAGTCTTTTGGTATATATACACAGAACAGGAATTATTGGATCAAATGGTAATTCTATTTCATTTTTTAGAAACTACCATATTGTTTTTATAACAGCGATAAAATTTTACATTTCCATCTGTAGTGCACAAGGGTTCCAATTTCTCCACATCTTCACCAACACTTATTATTTTCTGGTTTTCATTTTGTTTTAGAATAATGGGTATGAAATGGTATCTCATTGTAATTTTGATTTGCATTTCCTTAATGATTAGTAATGTTGAGGACACTTATTCTTTAAATATTATAGCTCTATTTAAGTTTGAATTTTCTCTCCTATATAACTATAATTGTTTAAAAATTGTCAAAATGGAAGCCTATGTTTACAGTTATTTAAAATATTTCTGAGAATATGCTGTTAGTCAAGAATGGTGCTGATAATTGCATATTTTATTTTAATGGTTATACCAGTAACACTAATTCAGCAATTTTCAACTAGTGTGCCACAGGAATTTTTAAAACATGTAATACCTGAATATTTACTCTTTTCCCTTAGATTATATATTTAAAAAAATGACAACAGTCAACACAATAGTCTGGTGTTAATGAATCAAAATTATACCTTTTTAATTTTTTCGCCAGAATGGAAAAAATATTTTTTGGTGTGCTACAGAATTTTAGTAATTAGTCTATATGTGCCATGAAATGGGAAAGGTTGAAAATTGCTGCATTAATTGGTTGGGATAAATCTTGTCTTGATGTAAATATAGAAAATTCTGTGGTTTCAGGCTAGAACCTCACACATGGAAAATTATGAAGTCAAGTGACAAGCCATATCAACCCATATTTATCTTCTTAAATACAAAGAAGCAAAGACGAATGGTGATGTTTTTAAGATTTTGCCATTCCTGTTTTTGAAAGTTGAAATGAAGTGATATCAAGGAGGAGACATTTTGTTACTTCTACTGCCAACAAAACTTCAGTAGTGGAAAAAATAAATATAATTAAAAAATTCTATTTGGAAAAATGCTCTAGCAAATGTGTAAGTTAAATGAGTTAGTATAACTGTCCTTTTGGAGTGTACATAGATTTGATAATGAAACTAACACCAATAGGTAGTCATCAGTTCATGTGAAACAGGCTGAGGAAAATTGAACATTTTGCAAGCACATCATTGGACATAGTATATTTCTTTGAAAATAGTGATGATAGGTGAGATAGAAAGCATTATGAATGTATTAGAGGCCTGGTACATGAAATTTGTGCACTCTGCAAGGGGGAATGGGGGGCCTCAGCCCAGCCATGCTTAGTCATTAGATTCAGTTTGTACTTTGTAAGTGAAGGGTGGAATTTGGGTTGAAATCTCACTTTTGCTGACTAAACCTTGGGCACTGGCATAGGATTGCATTTAAGGAAATGAAATATCTTTTTCTTTTCACAAGGGTGCCTTCTGCTCACCAAACTCTGCAACTGTTTGTGCCTTTTCTAATCTACACAAAAGTGCCATGCAGGCTAGCCTAGGTCCCGAGGCTGTGTGCCCCACCACAGGGAGAAATCTGATCTTCAGTGAGAGGGAATGAAGGGAATGTGCAGAGTGAGGCTGAGGCAGACAGCCTAAGTCCCAGCTGCAGCTGTGCTCCTGTTTCCAGCTGTCCTTGTGACACAGCTGCTCCCCTGATTTTCTTTCAGGCAATTTAGCTGTAAGACATCCCAATCCTTCCAATAAAATCCCTTTTTGCCTAACTTAGCTCAAGTTGGGCTTCTATTAATTGCAACCAGAAGATTTCTGACGAATGTGAGTTATACTAATCAAAGAGGATATGACCTGGACTAACTGATATAAGGCAAAAAAAATTTTTTTTATTTTTTTATTTTTAGCCCATCAGAATATATATCTGAATAAGGTTCCTGGGCAGGTACATGACTGCAATATTAATATAAGCAGGAAACTCGGGATAGCTACAGCAAACTTTAAAGATCTTACTGTCGTATCTTTTAAGAATGTAAAAGAACTCCAAAATTTCAATATTATTAATTTTATATTTATTAGAAAAAAGTTGACATTTTAAAAAACATGCTAAGCAGTATAAAGGCATAACAAGTAGGATAATGTATGATAGGTTCAAAACACATCAATCATTGTATATTTATATCAGCTGGGAGTAAAGTACTTCATAATTTATCAAAACATTAAAAATTATATCAACTGATTCTTCAAATACTTTGGTGGCCAATGAATCAAGTGGGATATTTATATTTGTCTCTAGTTCTGAGCCAACTTTTTGTTTAAAATTTATTATTCACTAAGTGTTACAAGAATTTTTTCTAAGGAGACTCAAAATGAAACTGTAAACACATTTTTCCTTTGTTTTTAAAAGTAGAAGCAATACCGCATAGTTTATCATCAGAGAGAAATGATGGATGTTGCAAAACCATTTGGCGCAGAGTATAAGGAATTTCTCCAAAAAATAATCTCTAAAAGTCACATATTTAAAAATGTCTTTTAGATGAAAAAAAAAATTAAAATCATAAGAATTCGGGTAGGGTATTTTTTCCTACCTCCCCAGGATAATATAAAATTCAAATATATTACTATGGATTTCTAACTGTTATTAGATTAAATTTACAGTTTTTTTTCCCTGAGGATGATTATACCAAAACAAAAATAATTTCTGAGTTAAGTAAAGCAACATCAAAATACATAAAAAAATTATTTACTAACTTGAAAAGAGTGTAATCTGTGCTTTTACCTAAAATAGCTGCAGCTCAATTTTATCTTTTAATCAATCTTGACTATTACCTGACATGTCATTAGTGAGTCTTGGGGCTTGGAGCTGCTGCATATTGCTTGGACCTGAATGGTCACTGCAACAGGAATTGGATGTCCATTTTCTACTTTGCCTTGATAGGAACTTCTACACAGGCCCCATCACTCATTATGGTGGAATAGAAATTAATGACCAAACTAATTGAACTTAAGCATTCAGTGGTTTTATAGAATGATTGACCCATACACTGAGAAATTAATTATATTTTACTAATTTTACCTCTCTTACGAGAATCTTGCACATTAGCTGACATTAATTTAATCTTTCATGTAAGAATGAAACTGGGACTCAGAACTGTTGGACATTTAAATTGGGACTTAAACATTTTTTGTTCTTATAGGTTTATTTCTAGTCTGCAGAGCCAAGATTTTTTAAAGAAAAGAGTCGGCGTGGGTGGGGAGGGGAGAGGAATAGATACAGCGGCAAAAGAGCATTGAACAGACTGTCAAACTACAAGGGGAAAGCTGGGGAGGTTGCGGGGGGGGGGGCTGTAAGAGATCAACAGAAGGACTTGTATGCATGTATATAAGCATAACCAATGGATATAAGACACTGGAGCGGGGCGGGGGGGGGTAGGTGAGGGCATGTACTGGGGAGTAGGAGAGGCTGCAGGAGGTCAATGGGGGAAAAAAAAGGAGACATATGTACTACTATTTATAATACTTTAAACAAAAAAAGAATGTTGGACTTCAGATTGCTGTTATTGTTGGGCTAATGTGCAGATATTGAATTTTAGCTTATGAAAATAGTACTATTTGAAAAAATGTTCACCTGAAACATTTCCACCAGCTTCATTCTTGCTTAGTGAGAGGAGACACTGCCCTCTTGTCTAAGCAATCTTGGCCCTTCTACCTCCCAAATATTCTAGAGTTGCCCTGGTAGGACAATGTAGAGGGAAAGGTCTAGGATGGAAATCCAGAGAACTTGCCGCTTAAAAAAACAGGCACAGGAGTGTTTTGTCACACCACACCTTCTAGTAGCAAAACTTGGAAACTCACCAAAAGTCTATAACAGAAAAATGGATAAATGAATTGTGGTGTGAACGAACTATATGTACAGAAATATGGTTAATTATCCAGCCATAGTGCTAAGCAGAGCAAGTCTGACAGAAAGCATTGGCAGTCCATGTTTACCTAAAGTTTAAGCACAGGCAAAAGCCTTTTCTTATGTTTAAAGTCAGGGTGAGGATAGCTACTTTGGGGGGAACATGGTGGCTGGAGTGAGGTACAAAGGTGTTTCTGAGAGTGCTGGAAACAGTTTGTCTTTTGATCTGAGTTCCAGTTACTTGAGTGTGTTCAGTTTATGAACCTGTGAATATATGATTTTTATACTTCTTTCCAGATATGTTATACTTCAATAATAGTTACTTTTTTAAAAAGAAGAAGAAAAAGAACACAGTGAGAAAACAATTGAAATGAGCTAGAGATGATGGGGAAAGTTTGCAGAGGGCTGTCCTGGAAGTCCCAGAAAAGAGATGTTTCAAGAAAGAGGAACTGATCCTCACTACCAGATGGCTCAAGGAAGTTAAGTGGGACAAAGATGGAAAGCGGTCTATGGGATTTAATGACTGACCTCTGGAAGGACAGTTTGAATAAGGCAGAAACCAAACAGCAGAGGATTGAGGAGGAAGATGTGAAGAGCACACTGCTCTGGTAAATAGCTTGACTGTACAGGAAAAGAGAGTGACCAAGACAGTAACTAGAGGGAACAGCCAGTCAAGCAGGTCTTCATTTCCCTGAAGACAAGAGAGATTTGATCACGTTAATATGTGGGAAGGAGCCAGTGGAAAGAAAGATACTAAAGTCCCTGAGGAATGATTGATGGGGCCCCAAGGAAGGGGAGGAGATGGAATTAGCCGTGGGCAGGAGAAAGGGCACTTTGCATTCCACAGACCCTGTGGGAATGGAGGCCAGGAAGGTGCAGCTACAGGATCCTTGAGGAAGCCAAGGCTGGGAGTTGAGGGTGCTCACCCTAGCACCAGCTATCTTAAATAGGGCATAGGAAAAGGACATTGAGATAATGTGAATTACAAATTGGTAACAAAAGCAAGTTTATAGTCTCATCTTGCCTTGTTCTTCTTTGATTTTTGATTAAGCCACGTACATGTCTAGTAAGCCAACTAAAATGGGAAAGTAATTTATATACAGGGTATAGAGATCTCTGGGGCCAAATTATTTCTACACAATCCCCCTCCCATCACACACACACACACACATGCACACACTCGCTATTAAACTCATCTAATTAGTTGGTAAATGATAGGTAAACTTATTATGCAATACAGATGGACAGTTTCGACTAATTAGCAATAGCAACGAAAAGTTTTCTGGAATTCTTTTCCCAGTTACAGTTATTTCTGCTCTGGGAGAACTGGACCCTTTCAAAAGTATGCTGTCCTTGGGAAAGCAAGATTCTAGTTTCTAAGTCTCATCCTTCACCCTAACCTACACTGTAACCCACCAGGGCCCTCTTGGTTTCCCTGTGCTCTTCTCTCTCCTAGACACCCAGCCCTGGTCATATCTCTGGAGTTGGTCCAGTCTCCAGACTGCATGGAGCATCAACTGGCACCCTGACCTTCATCAAAGTCAGGATCAATTTAGGGAAATTGTTCATATGAAAATTAAAGATTTGGACATGTATCTTTGGGAGATGGGGGAGGAGGTAGTCTACACACCCGAATATGAAGAACTTTGTTCTAGCAGAATAACGCTAAATCAAGCCATTATCAAAAGTGAGGAGGCAGTAGAAAGAACTCTCCAAAGATTCATCTGGAACAAAAAAAAGACCCCAAATAGCCACAACCATCCTGAGAAAGAAGAATAAAGTAGGTGGGATCTCAATACCAGATTTCAAGCTATATTACAAAGCAACTGTTCTCAAAATAGCCTGGTACTGGCACAAGAACAGACACGTAGACCAATGGAATAGAATAGAGAACCCAGATACCCACCCAAACCACTATGCTCAATTAATATTTGACAAAGGAGGCATGAACATTCAATGGAGTCAAGACAGCCTCTTCAACAAATGGTGTTGAAAAAATTGGACAGATACATGCAAAAAAATGAAACTAGGCCAACAATTTACACCATACACAAAAATAAACTCCAAATGGACACAGAACTTAAACATAAGATGGGAAACCATAAAAATACTAGAGGAATCCACAGGCAGCACAATCTCAGACATATGCCGAAAGAACTTCTTTACTGATACTGCTCCAAGGGCAATGGAAGCTAAAGAGAAAATAAACAAATGGGACTACATCAAAATAAAAAGCTTGCCAAGATCGGTTTGGCTCAGTGGATAGAGCGTCGGCTTGTGGACTGAGGGATCCCGGATTTGATTCCGGTTGGGGGGCATGTACTTTGCTTGCGGGCACATCTCCACAGTGGGGCATGCAGGAGGCGGCTGATTGATGTCTCTCTCTCTCATCAATGTTTCTGACTTTCTATCTCTCTCCCCTCCTCTCCGTAAAAAATCAATAAAATATATTTAAAAAATAAATAAATAAATAAAAAGCTTTTGCACAGCAAAAGAAACCATCAACAAAACAACAAGAAAGCACACTGCATGGGAGAACATATTTGCAAATGTTAGCACTGATAAAGCTTTAATTTCCAATATCTACAGTCAACTTTACAACTGAATAAAAGGAAGATAAATGATCCAATAAAAAAATGGGCAATGGACCTAAATAGAACCTTTTCGAAAGACGGCAGAAGGAAGGCCAAGAGACACATGAAAACATGCTCTAAGTCACTAATTATCCAAGAGATGCAAATCAAAATGACAATGTGATACCATCTCACATCTGTCAGAATGGCAATCATCAACAAATCAACAAATGACAAGTGTTGGTGAGGATGCGGAGAAAAAGGCCACTGCTCGTGGGAATGCAGACTGGTGCAGCCACTGTGGAGAACAATATGGAGTTTCCTCAAAAACTAAAAATGGAACTCCCATTTGACCCAGCAATCCCACTCTTAGGAATATAGCCTAAGAAACTAGAAACACCAATCAGAAAGGATTTATGCACCCCTATGTTCATAGCAGCACAATTTACAATAGTTACAATTTGGAAACAGCCTAGCTGCCCATCAGCAGATGAGTGGATCAGAAAACTATGGTACATCTACACAATGGAATTCTATGCTGCCATAAAAAAGAAGGAATTCTTACCATTTTCAGCAACCTGGATGGAACTGGAAAGCATTGTGCTAAGTGAAATAAGCCAGTCAATGAAGGAGAAACACCACATGATCTCACTCATTTATGGATAATAAAGAACATTATAAACTGATGAACAAAAAGATAGATACAGAGGCAGTAAAGCATCAAATAGACTGTCAAATTACAGCAGGAAAGTTAGGGAGAGGTCAAATAGATAAGAGATCAACTAAAGGACTTGTATTCATGCATATAAGCATAACCAATGAACACAAGACACTGTGGGGGTTAGAGTATGCCTGGAAGGGGTAGGAGACAATGGGAAGATATGTATACATGTAATATATTAATAAAAAAATAAAAAAAATAAACAATGTGGGGAAAAAAAGTGAGGAGGCAGGTTGCTAGTCCAAGCACATTTTATACATGCACTTCAAAAACTGTTTAGAGTTTTGGGGACTTGACATTTAAAAAACCCATCAGAACTCAGGGATTTCACATTTTCTGGATATTGAGAGCAAGAGAATTGGCCAGATAACAGTTTCAGGGGATGCTGAGGAGTGTTTCATAGCAGACCATTAGTCTGAGCTGTTATCACATGGGCCACAGCAGGGGTTCTGAGCTGCTGGCTGTGCAGACTGGTAACACCTGAGTAACCCTGCTCCCGAGCCAGACCTGCCACTCTGCAATCCGAGGGCATCATGAGCTCAGCCTCAAGACAGGCATTCCAAAGGGCTCTGCCAGAGCAGAGCTACCAAATGACAAACTTGAAAAACAGACTAGAGAGACATTCTGGTGCCAAAAGCAATTTTTGACACTCAAGGACCTGGAATAATTCAGCACAAGTTCTTTGTGGTGGTCCTTTAAGTAAGATAATTAATAGCAGTGTAGAGTACCTGTGTGGAAGGTGTGTGTTACTTACAATGCTAGGAAAGACAGGGCACCTCCCCTCAGAAATTTGCAATAAGGAGGCTGGCAAGTGAAATCTCCACAGACCGGTGCAGGGGGATCTGCTTCACTTTCTACTACAGGTGCAGAGCCTGCATCCTGGGACTGCTTCGCAACAATGATCAGGAGGGCTTGCTTCTACTTCACTTGCCAAGAGGGCAAAACTGCACAACAACCCAAAACGATGTCAGTTCTTCAGTGACTGTTTGACCTTGAGCATGGGGAAGGCAGAGGAGAATAGAAATGGCCTGAGAAGCATTCTGTGAGGTGGTAGAAGTGGTGTGGGAAAATATTTCACGTGGTTGCAGTCTGCTCAGCCACACAAAGAAAGCTTGTGGCTGGTTGTCAGACTCCGTCAGCTAACTCTGTCAAAGGGACAAAAACCTCTCTTGGGTGAGGAAAATCTCTCTCTTCAGCAACTCTATATCACCTCTTCCTTAATGACTCACAGCACCCTGCTCTCTGCCTCCTCCTCTGTCACACCCTTTGGGGCAGGGGAAGTTGGAATGGGAAAAAGGTCCTCATGCTTAGCTGCAAATGGTGAACTGGCCTTCGTCCCTGCCCTGGACTCATCTCTGTGTCGACCCCAGTGGGAGTGTGGCTTTGTCATTTTAATAGAACACAGATAGCCTGGCAACTCTGGGGTTCAAGCAGGCCCCCTTAGCAGTTACCCGGGAGCCCCCTTCAATGGTGTGCAAGCAGCTCTATCCTCATAGCTTAACCAAATTTGGATTCTATTTACTTCTTTTAAATTATTTCAAAAATGCTGTTCCTTGACCTTGTTAGTGTGGTTCAAAAGTTAGAGTGCTAGCCCTCAATCGAAGGGTCATGGGTTCAATTCTCAGGCAAGGGTATATACCTGGGTTGCAGGTTAGATCCCCAGCCCCTGTTGAGGTGCGGGCGGGAGACAACCAATTGATGTGTCTCTCTGGCATGAATGTTTCTCTCACATCCCTCATTCTCCCCCTCACCCGCCCTTGCCTCTTCCACTTTCTCTAAAAATCAATGGCAAAAAATATCCTAGGGTGAGGATTAACAAAAAAAATTTTTTAATGCTGTCCTTCAATATCAATTAATGATGAGTTGAGTGTGAATACTGTGGTAATGTGGAAAACCACAGTATTTGAAATCAGACAGAACTGAGCCATATCTCAGATCTGCCCCTTAGCCATGTGACTGCTGGTGACTCTCTAAACTTCTGTGTGTATTTAAAAACAGGATGTTGCTGTTAAAATGATGAGAGAAAACGTCTGCATTAAACTAGGGGCCCTTCAAGAATGTACCTGTAGGGTTTTGCTTTTTAATAAATGATGCTTCTTTATTTTTCCTTCAACAGCTATTTAAGTTTGTTAGATTATATTTGGAGAAAGACTGAACATGGTTCATCCAAGTCCCTTAGTACAGAGACTGTGCTGCTTTGTGAACATCAGGTCAATATTGGTTTCTCAACACGCCTGGAGAAGCCCCCTTAAGTGACAGCCCTGTCAACAAAGACAAAACAAACCTTGTAGTAAAATAGTTATCACTGGCTTTCAACCATTGGCAGCTAAATGGCAGCTAGAGAATGCAACCACTCAGAGACTAGCCCAGGCATGAATTCCAGCCAGGAGAGAATCCCAGCGGGGCTGCTGCAGACCTTGTCCAGAGCATGTAGGCTTTCCCTCTGAAAGGTGCTGGGTCAGGATTTTCAAGATACCAAAAGTAAGTTCTTGCTTTTCAAACTAGAGACTCGCCCTGTATAGAAGGTGCTTCCATAATTTGTATCCTCTGTGTAATATGGGTTAGAGAAAGAATAAAATCACCCTTTGACTCAGGCTGAGTGCAGTCAACCAGTGTAGGGGAAGTGGGGCATGCAGTGAGCTTTGGGGAAAACGGCAACAGACCTCTTTAATGTTATTATTACTGTTGTTGAAGCCATGGACAGATCTCTAGGATCAGTCAGACACAGCCCTCACAAGTTCCTCTGAGATAAGGCTGTTTTTAAAGAGAGCAAACTTTTATCAGTGCTTCCTAAGAACATTGCCTTCTACCTTTACTAATGACCGGACATAGGTAACACCTGTACATATCTAATTGATTTTGAATTAGCTCACTTTTTATATTTAGCCAAATCTTCAACAATGATCTGGACAACCACAGGATTTTTAAAAAAATATATATTTTATTGATTTTTTACAGAGAGGAAGGGAGAGAGATAGAGAGTTAGAAACATGGATGAGAAAGAGACATCGATCAGCCGCCTCCTGCACACCCCCTACTGGGGATGTGCCCGCAGCCAAGGTACATGCCCTTGACCGGAATCGAATCTGGGACCTTTCAGTCCGCAGGCCGACGCTCTATCCACTGAGCCAAACCGGTTTCGGCACCACAGGATTTTTATGTTATGTTTTTCTAGAGCTCTTAGAGCCCAGCACTATTAAAATACATTGTCCATGGACCACCTAACTACTCTTGTGTCCCGCCAGTAGGCACACCATACTTTGAAAGGCATTTCTTTAGATGGTCAGTATATCATAAAAGGAGTAACTGTTATAGGTATGGGATTAATGCTTATTTTTCTTTTTCTATACTACTTACTAAACATTCACCCAACCTCTTTCTGCCTAAAAAAACTCTTACGTATATAAAAATTCTTTCATGTACACCATCTCACAGGATCCTCACAACTCCCTCTAAGGTAGGCTGGATAAACACTTAGGCTGGCCTGCACTTACAGAGGAAATTGAGGCTCGGAGTTTAAGTTTCTTTCTCAAGAACACATAGCCAGCCCCTATTATGGTAGGGATAAGACCTTATATTTTCAGACACTTCATTAGCCAGTTACATCACACTTCTCTTTATTAGTAAGTTCATGGTTGACAAGGCCCAGGTGTGTGTATATGCATTTAAACCACTCTCATGATCAAAGATAGAAATTTAAGTCAAGGTCAACTTGTCACAGAGATAAGACTTTTGTTTCCATCTCAATGGAAAATAGTGTAGATTCTATTCTCTTCAAGATTTTGGTGGTTAAGGACGCATGCTTTAGAGTCAGACACACTTGGGTTTGAAACTCTATTCCACTGCTTGGTAGGTGCATGACCCTGGGAAAGTTTTTAAAAACTTGATCAGTTTCATCACCTGTACAGTGGGAATAATAACACTTGTTGCATAGAGTTGTTGAAAGTGGCTATTGAGAACCCTTACCTCACTGAGCCATGTTTAACTGAGATGATATGAAGAGGGACCATTGATGGCTACTATTCCTTTGATAAGAAATGTCTATTGTTGGAGAATCCAAGATGGCAGCATAGGTAAACACCTACACTGCTGCCTCGCACAACAATTTCAAAACTACAACTAAAAGACAGAACAGACATCATCCAGAACCACAGGAAAGCTGGCTGAGTGGAAATTCTACAACTAGAGGGAAGGAGAGGGGCTCACAGAGACCCAGAGGAGCTGTAAAGGGCTGAGGTAGGGAGGCGCATGTGTGGAGAGAGCAGGTGCCAGAGTACCTGGCTGGTTTTCTCTGGCAGGTGGGAAACGGAGACTCTCAAAGGCATTGAACCCCTTATCTTACGACACTGAACCCCAGATCCAGCCGAAACTCATACGGGGGGAGTCTGGATTGCGAAAAGGGAGAGGTGCATGGAAACTTAGGGGAGTCGCAAAAGATCAGAGGCCTGATCGCGCTCATGGCACTGCGCAGAGGACAGATTGCTGATTGCGCTGCTGGCTTTCGCGAGTGGGCGGGAGACTGACCCTCCCAACTGTGCCACTTCTGACTCCACTAAGCCCCAGTTTCAGGTGAAACCCTGAGGACCTAGACTCCTGTGGTCCTGGAGCACAGGGGAGCTGTAAAGGCAGAGGTCTAGAGGCAATGCACGCAAGCGCGCTCGTGAACAGGGACCGCTCCAGCGATTACCCAGTCACGTGAGACTCAGGGGCCGTGGCAGGCGGGGCCGACTGGAAGGCAAGGCAGTCCCTTAAGCCCTGAGACTCCACCCATCCCAACCTCAACAGAGAGGTTTCTTCGGTTTTTCAAATTTAGTATCATAAGGCTGAATTCAACACAGAAGTTTCCCGGCATAGTGAAAATGTTGAGACAAGGGAAGGGATCACAAACAAAAGAAATGGAGGAAAACAAACAACTGCATATAGAGTTCAAAACCACGCTTATAAGAATATGCTAGAATATGCTAGAAAAGTTGGATAAAGTTAGCGAGAGCCAAGAGGAGATGAGAAAGGACCAACTAGAGATGCAAAAGATCCAACTAGAGATGGAAAAGGTCCAACTAGAGATGAAAAAAGACCAACTAGAAATTAAACATACACTGACTGAAATAAAAAATATTATACAGAGTCCTAACAGCAGACTAGAGAAAGGCAAGAATCAAGTAAAAAATTTGAAATATAAAGAAGCAGAAAACACTCAACTGGAAAAGCAAGAAGAGAAAAGAGTCCAAAAATGTGAAGATAGTGTAAGGAGCCTCTGGGACAGCTTCAAGCGTACCAACATCAGAATTGTGGGGGTGCCAGAAGAAGAGAGAGAGCAAGATACTGAAAACCTATTTAAAGAAATAATGACTGAAAACTTCCCACATCTGGTAAAAGAAATAGACTTACAAGTCCAGGAAGCACACAGAACCCCATATAAAAGGATCCAGGGAGGACTACACCAAGACACATCATAATTAAAATACCAAGAGCAAAAGACAAAGAGAGAATATTAAAAGCAGCAAGAGAAAAACAGTTAATTACCTACAAGGGAGCACCCATACAACTGTCAGCTGATTTCTCAACAGAAACGATGCAGGCCAGACGGGAGTGGCAAGAAATATTCAACATGATGAATAGCAAGCACCTACAACCAAGAATACTCTATCCAGCAAAGCTATCATTCAGAATTGAAGGGCAGATAAAGAGCTTCACAGATAAGAAAAAGCTAAAGGAGTTTATCAACTCCAAACCAGTATTATATGAAATGCTGAAAGGTACTCTTTTAGAAGAGGAAGAAGAAAAAGGCAAAAGACAAAAAATTATGAACAACAAATACATATCTATCAACAAGTGAATCTAAAAATTAAGTGAATTAAAAATTTGATCAACAGAATAAACTGGTGAATATACTAGAATCAGGAGCACAGAAAGGGAGTGGACTGATAAATCTCAGGGGGAAAGGGGTGAGGGATGTACAGGGAGAGACTGGACAAAAATCGTACACCTATGGATGAGGTCAATGGGAGGGATGAAAGGGTAGAGGGAAGGGTGGGAGCTGGGTGGAGGGGTGCTATGGAGGGGAAAAAAAAGAAACAAATGTAATAATCTGAATAATAAAGATTTAATTTAAAAAATGTCTATTGTTGATAGACTATATAATTTGCTATGTAATACGTTGAAATCAATGATGACATTATTAAACTTTTAAAATGTAGGTCCACCTTCATACATATCCAAATATGCCGGTAATAACAGAGGTCTATGCAAGCATTTACTATTCCCCCTCTAAATGCACTAACATTTTGTGACCCAATAACCATCACCACCTTTCCAAATACCTTTACAGCAGCAAAGATACTTCACATTTTTATAGGGCTTAAAATGTACATGAACTCGGGCATGCTAACTCAAGTCATCTGTCCTTCATAACTACCCTTTGATGCAGATATCATTCTCATTTCACAGATGAAGAAACATTTTTAAAAAGGATGACCTGCCAAGGTCACAGTGTGTATAAATAGAAATGTTGGGATGGAAACATAGACCTTCTCATTCTTTCCCACCGCATGAGTCTGACAAAGCAGGAAGTAAATACATGGTTGAATCTTCCTTTGACTTACATCTTCTCTTCCTGGTGCATAATGTCACAGCCTCTGCAAAAGTTGCCTCATGCCTCTGGGCTTTGGGAAGCACTCCCTTTTCAGTGGACACCAGTATAGGAAGCGGTTCTCAGCTCTTCATCCTAGACCATAGTTTTATCCCTTTTATTTCAACAAGGGATCAGGCAGCTGAAATCCAGTATTTTCTAAAGAGGAAAACTGAGTCATTTGTTTTTTCTACTGATTTCTATTCTAACCACCTACCGTGCTGATAGATGGCAAACATCATCATCTTTTGGTGACTCAGCCGCATATTGGCAGCTTGTCTGGGATTCCAACTCAATTTCAGGATACTAACTTCCTATTTCCTCCCTATTTCAGAAATCATCACAATAGACTGTAATTACCACTGTGAGCATCCAGAGGGAGGAAAAGGCAGGTTGGTTTTACTGTTAGCTCTTTCAAACTCAAAGATGAGACCTTTGGCGGAGAGCCTGCAGGAACAGGCATCATCCAGCTCTCTGAGGTCCAAGAACCCCTTTGGAGGGCTCTGGGCCTCAGACTTCACTTACACTTCAGAGGAAAATTAAGGAAAAGCAAAAATGAGCAGCACTGGAGAGAGGAGGCAAAGGCTAGACAAGTGAAGAGGGACAGAGGGGAGGTTCTCCCTTGAGGTCCCTCTCACGTCACTTTAGCCCACAGGCAGGAAGACCCCGTGGCACTGATGCAGTTGGAAAGAGTAGCTGGTATTCCTCTTCCTCTTGCCTCTCTTCCTCCAAGGCCTCACAGACAGAGTCATCATTCCAACTGATCACTTTTGCAACATTAAGTATTTACTAACTGCTCCCACTATAGAGAACTGTATTGTGTCAGATCACTTAGTAGTATTCTCTCTTGATTAGATTATGAATTCTACCTGAAGTTGTGTTAGTGGCATCTGTATTCTATTTTCATTCAGATTAAAGGGCAGGTTTTGTAAAATACTCCCAACAGCTTTGGTAAAACACTTAATTCACTGGGTTTGAACACATTGGCTCCAAGACTGAATTCAACCAGGAGTAAATGTCTCCAAGGGCAATGTAAGGCTCTTTGCTGTACAAATACATTTGTGAAAAAAACAGGTTTAATAAAAATCATATAATACACGCCTAGCATGGAGAACTCGCATGGTGGCCTAGGTTGTTAACCCTTGCATAGGTTTCTTTTGGCTGCTGGTCATGCAAAAAACAAAGTACAGCCCATAGCGTCTTTCTGTAGGTGTCATGCACACGGCACAGAATCAACCAGGGATGGCTGTGGGCTTGGTGGCCAAGGTACTCAATCAGGATCTCTGGGGTTGAGGCCCAGGAATCCATATTTTTATTTTTTTAAATATTTTTATTGATTTTAGAGAGGAAGGGAGAAGGAGAGAGAGATAGAAACATCAATGATGAGAGATAATCACTGATTGGCTGCCTCCTGCACGACCTCTACTGGGGATCGAGTCTGAAACCTGGGCATGTGCCCTGACCAAGAATTGAATGGTGACCTCCTGGTTCATAGGTCAATGTTCAACCATTGAGCCATGCTGGCTGGGCAGGAACCAGTATTTTTTATTTTTTTATTATTTTTTTTATCTTTCTGGGTCCTTTATTTGTACCCATATATGTCTATCACCCCATGAATGGACCTGGGGGAATCAACTGACCTTGAACATTTCATGCAGTGAGGGATGGGATGAGGAAATAAATAAGTGATTCTGATGCTTGGGTTACCCTCAACTCCTTTCCTGGTGTGGTTGGGTGGGGAGAAGGGTAGTGGGGGCATGATTATCCTAGTAGCTCAGGGTTGCAGAAGACTGGGGTGATAGGGAAGAGCAAATGCCCGGTGGGATTTATGTTAGCGCCTCCCTCCCACAGATCAGGGGGCTCACTCTGGACTTGGGTTTGCCATGACTTCCTTTGGTCCAAGTTTAGACCCTGTGCTTAGTCCTGTGCCCTGTTCAGCTATTGGTCTGGAGGCCTTTTTATGTTGCTGCTGCAGGGCCAGCTGCATGGCCCAGATGCTCAGTGGCCACATGTAGGCCAGAGAGCGGAACACTCGCTTTTGGCAATATGCCTCAAGGGTCTGGAAGCCCAGGCCCAGGCACTCCCACATAGTACGGTAGCAGCCTTCAGCTGTCTGGAAGCCCTCCCAAGTCAGGCTCTGTAGGGAGAGATGGCAGTCACATTAGTTGGCACCCCCTGAATGGTCTCTTTAACTGGACAGCTGGAGGCAATGGGGTCTTTGCCCTCAGGCAGTTCCCAGCTAATGGGGGAGATAAATTTAACCCACAGGCAGGTGACTGAAGGCAAGAGATGGAATGCATGCCAGGGAAAAGAGGGAGGCTTTCTAGGTGAATAGATGGCATGGGTTAGGCAGTACAAATAATTGAGGGCTAAGGAAGTGCTGGGCCATGAGACAGATGGTGGAGAGATGGGGAAGGCAGTGCATTACCTCCTGGATCATGGTGGCTGCCGGCCCATAGACCACGCCCACCCAAACTTCATCAGACTGGACACTGGATCTATCAGGGACACCCTGGGGCTGCATCCCATTCACAGCTCCTATAGGAACCAGTATTTTTGACAAACTTCCCCAGGTGATTATGATGCAGCTTGCATTTGAGAAGCACCCCAGAGATTAGAAAGACAGGATAATATTCCATGAGGATGTGAGGTTTTGCCATTCAAGTTCAGTTAATTCTCACAGTTTTCAGATTACTACAAACTAGTCGCTGTTGTAGAAACCACCAGGAGTGGAATTGGTTTATATTAGAAAATATAACCTTGATTTCCATTATGTCACCTGCAAATCTTTGAGAATTTTAACTTACTGAATCATAGAACTCAGATCTGGGATCTTTTATGTGAAACTCTTATTTTAATGCATGGGTATTTATTCATTTTTAATTCAAGAAACAGAACTCCATAAATTAAAAAAAAATGGTTTATGACAAAGGCATATTCTTTGTGCAGTCTTACATCTTTAGCAACCAGAATCTCCTTACCGAGTGGTTTTTTTGTGTGTGTGTTTTCTTTTTTTACTACAAAAGAGGTTGGGCCTGTCCGGGTTATATCAATAATTCGGTGGGCTCAAATGACACATCTGAACAAGTGCAGCTATGGCTTTGTCAGCATTTTAATTACTTAGAATAAATAAATAAATGGGACTTGATGCAATGACTGCCAATAATGTCTCCAGTGAAGCTCATCTCAAGTCTGTTCACCACTTATGTGAACAGATTCTGAGGGTTGTCTATGTGCCAGGCAATTAAAGAGTTCCTCTCAACTCTCAGCTGTACATCAGAATTACCTGTAAAGCTTTCTCTCTCTCTCTCTCTCTCTCTCTCTCTTAAAATATATTTTATTGATTTTTTACAGAGAGGAAGGGAGAGGGATAGAGAGCCAGAAACATCAATGAGAGAGAAACATCGACCAGCTACCTCCTGCACACCTCCCACTGGGGATGTGCCCTCAACCAAGGTACGTGACCCCAACCGGAATCAAACCTGGGACCTTTCAGTCCGCAGGCTGACGCTCTATCCACTGAGCCAAACTGGTTTCGGCTACCTGTAAAACTTTTATAAAATATTGAAGTATGGGTCCATCCCACATCTACTGAATTGAAACCTTTAGGGGGCAACATCCATATAATTGAATGCACAAACCTCCCCAGGTTCAGAAATAAGGTTCAAAACCATGGTGTTAACAATCCTACCTTTTGAGAATTTCTAATCTATAATATATAATATTGATATAAATACAGTTGTCATAGGACATATAATAAGAACATATTTTAGACAAAACACAATAGCAATAGATAACAACAGATCCAATACAGAAACAAATATACTGTATAGACAAAAGGGTAAGGCCAAAGTTGGCAGAGATTAGAAAAAGCACAGAGATATTTCTGGGCAGACTCTATGACATCTGGTTGATGGGAAGAGGAATAGACTGCATTTGTTCTTTGTGGCAAATTAAAGGCTTATAGTCAGAAAAACTGGATCTAGTTTAAAAGTCAATGCTTCAACTTTTTCATAGTTCTTATATATTTGAAGTTGTATAAAAATTATACAAAGAGTAGTGGAGTATATATAATTTGTATTAAAATTATATGACTTCTAATTTTTATTTTAGGGTAAAGCTATACACAACTAAATTCTACATAAGACTTATATGTTATCAGGAAAAATAAAAGACCAAACCAATATGCTATGATCATATATGAACACATATTACATGTGTATCTAAGTGAATTTCAGGCAGTTGTATAGTATTAAGTGAAAAGAAATCAGGAGTGTGCAGTCCAGCTAATGAGAGGTCCTCTGAAGGGCATTCTGTGGAATGTATTTCTCTTGGCAGTTGCTCTCAGAGTCTAGTGGACTCGATTAAAGTCTAAGCAGATTTCTTTAATCCTTAGCTGTAACTGGGTCAGCATCATCTGATTCTGAGTATTATTACTGGAGACATATGCACGGTGATTATTGAAATAGCTATAATAAGCTAACCTAGAAAGTCTATTTTTCCTTGAAAATGCTCAAAAGATCCAATTCACATAAATTGAAAAGTGTCAAGTAGGACCACCATAATGTAGCAGAGGGAACAAACTGAAGTTCCCTCAGAAGACAAAAATTCCTGAATTTTTGTTTGTTTGTTTGTTTTTAAGCTGCTTAGTAAAAATGCTTAATTTGCCTACCATATTCTCTATATTGGTTCAGAAAGATTCTGTTGGATAATTTGAGGACATGAGCTTGAAGAGTCTTTACAGTTGGGAAGAGAAATCTATTATTTTAAAATCAGAAAATCTAAACAAAAGAGTCAGCTCTGTGGCTACCCCTTACCAGACACCATCAGCAACAGGTGGGACAGTGATACCATTTCAAATCTGGTACCAGTCATTAAGTTAGGGTCCTTATCTTGTACTCCATCATCTCACCAAATTCTCTTATTGTTTGTAGTTTGTTAGGATTCTCTTTGAGGTTTATGTTTGCAATTATGTTCCATGTACAAATAGTGATCATTTTATCTCATCTAAGTATTTTTTACTTCTAAAGTCTTTCTCTTGCTTTATTGTATTGGCCAATGTTCCTAGTATGGTGTTAACTAGTATTCAGATAGTAATAGTAATAGGTATTCTTGCTATGCTTCTCTGTATCAGAATGTCTCTGGTGTTATACGTCCAGTAAGTATGATGCAGACATTTTAGGTTGCCAGCCCACAGCATCCCCAGGTAAAATTATGTTAATAGATTTTTATGTTACAGAACCATCCATGCCTACTTGAGAGAAACTCCAGAGTTTACAAATGTAGAAGGCACTATAGTGGCTGGGCCTAAGGAAGCCATAATACCATTTGCCAATTATCTGAACTAAGGAAAAGGGGATCTCAATTCTGTTTGCTTTTGAGATCTCTAGATTGACAATTCATCACAGGAAACATACTTTATCCATCTCTGTATTCATAAATACTCATTGTCCCAATATGCACTATAGGAAACATTTAAAAGGCCCTCCCATCTCTGTAATTGAGTCTTTGAGTCATAATGCCAGTCTACCTAGAGGAGTTCTCAACCCCTCAGACACTGTCTCTCACCTGCCCATGTAGTGCCTGAGCCACGGGGACTTCTAGTAGTCAGTGGGCTCATCCACTCCACACTATTGCCTGTTTGCACCAGTCAGATTTCTGCCCATCTGTGATTCTACAATAGAAATAGAGCATTTTTTTTTCTTGTTTAATGGTCTTCAGAAGCTCCCTGTGTCTACAGGCTGAGGATCAGCAGTAGGATGAAAAGCCAGAGACCCTGAAGGCAGGATTTTCCAACTCACCTCTGAGCATGCAGTCTGGGGCCATGGGTGTTGGGGAATGGGAAAGGGAGACTAGGCAGGAAGGAAGGAATGACACTCCCATTGATGTTTACCAGTGACAGAAACAGATGTCAACTGACCAGGTAGTTCCATTATGTACTCCAGTTTGGTTGTCTTAAACAATCTGTAAAACTATTTTAAAGTGCATAAACACCTATCCTATATAATAAAAGCGTTGTATGCAAATTGTCCCCTCAACCCAGAGTTTGTCCAGGGAGCGAGCGGGGCCTGCCGGGGGAAGGGAGGGAGAGTACCCAGCCAGGGGCCAGCAGCCACTAGGGACATTTCATAGTAAGATGAAGAATCCTGACTTTATAATCTGCCAGTTCTATGTGTGAGTCCTGCTTCTGTCAATTACTGGTTGTATGATCTTGGACAGTGTCTCAATGAAGACTTAGTTTCCTGGTTTGTGAAACACGGATGATACACTAACCTATTTCTTCAGCTTGTGTGGAAGAAATTAGAGAATGTATGCAGAGTACCTTGTAGTGGCTTGCACATAATAGAGGCGCATAGCTACCATGATTTTCTTTCTGGGTTCCTCAAAGTAATAGGATTCTTTTATGTCTTACAGGGTGAGACTTGAAATCAAGACTCCAGGGCAAACCGAGCAGGCTATTGATTTAACCTTGAATTCTTATGACATTTAGAACTTCCAAAAACATGTCCTCATCTTACAGCCAAAGAATTGATTGAAAATATTGAACCTGACAGTATGGCCCACAGACCTGAATAAAGTGTAAGAGACCATGATTTTAGAGGAGCCTTGAGTCCCAGAAATAGGTTACAAAAATTGAGTTTATATATACATTTATCAGCTATAACAGAGTCATAGAAAACATGTTCTACAGATTAATTTAAATGCAATGTAGACATTTAGATTATTTGGGGCTATCTTATATTCTATTTTAGATGCATCAGTCAAAACTCAGAAGACAGAATTGCTATACGTAAAACAAACACTTATTGGAACAGCAAGGAAATATTTAGCTCACATCAGATCCAGGGCTCAGTAAACTTTTTGTTCTGTAAAGGGACAGCTTTGCAGGCTATAGGCTCTCTGTTCCACCTACTCAACTCTGACGTTGTAGCAGAAAAGCAGGCACAGACACTACTAAATGATGGGGCTTGACTGTGTTCCAACACAACTTATTTACAAAAGCAGGTGGTGGGTCAATGTGGTATGTGTGCCGTAGCTTGCTGCTCCTGCTCCGAACCATATATCATATTCTAAACAATGCGGCTCATTCAATTATTCAGAAACAGATTTAGTCTATTTTCTGTACTAGCTAGTTAACAATTTGTGCACTGTTCACATATGAAGATATATAATTATATATTTAGATATATATTTGATATAAATATATACAAAATTTTAAATGTTTTACTTAATTATGAGAAAGCTTAAAACTGTGTCATATTTCATCTGAAGATATTTTTTCCATTGATTTTTAGAGAGAGTGGAATGGAGCGGGGGGAAAGGAGAGCGAGAGAGAGAGAGAGAGAGATGTGAGAGAGTCACAACAATTAGTTGTCTCTCACATGCATCCTGGCCAGCACTAGGGATTGAGCCCGTGACCCAGGCATGTGCCCTTGACCAAAATCAAATCCGGGACCCATCAGTCCACATATCGATGCTCTATCAACTGAGCCAAACTGGCTAGGACAGTTGTTGGAAAACCCTAATAGTTCATCCCTCTTCCAACATTTCCGCTTTTTTGTACTAGTATGTACACTTTAATTTTTTAAAATTTAGTTTTAATTATAGTTGACTTACAGTATTCTATTAGTTTTGGGTATATAACATAGTGATTCAATATTTATATTCCTTACAAAGTGATCATCACAATAAGTCTAGTAACATCTGTCATAATATATAGTTATTATGATATTATTAACTCTATTCCTATGCTGTATTTTAATCCCTGTGACTTATTTTACAACTGGCAGCTTGTAGCTCTTAAAAGGGACTTAAACACAAGGAACAACAACTGGCTGTAATGATTGGAATCAAGAATCTAGGTAGGGCAACCATCAGTTTGTTCTCTGTATCTATGAATTTGTTTTTCTGTTTCATTTTGTTTTTCAATTGTTTTATTTTTTAGATTCCACATATAAGTGAATACAATTTGAGTTTTTAATTTGTAATTCATTTTGAGCTTTTTTTCACCATTATATAAAATATTTAAGTTTTCAGCACTGAATTTGATTAGAAATTTAAAATTTAAATATACCTAAGACCAAATGATGAAAGACAAACTACCCACATATTCTAAAATCCAAGTAATAAGATTTAACTAAACCACATGATTCAGATGATTTCCACTGGTAAAAACTAAAATGCTTTGGTTGCTACAGAAAAATGTTAGAAAATGAAGCTCTCAACTGTCATTTGGAACATAAAAGCTTATGTTTAACAGGGGACAACTGTTAAAAAAAATTGTCCTCTCTTTTACAACTACTTTATCCTGGAGAGTTTGGGGTTTTTAAAATACATTTTATTGATTTTTTTACAGAGAGGAAGGGAAAGGGATAGAGACTTTAAAACATCATTGAGAAAGAAATATCAATCAGCTGCCTCCTGCACACTCCCTACTGGGTATGTGCCCACAACCAAGGTACATGCCCTTGACCGGAATTGAACCTGGGACCCTTGAGTCCAAAGGCCAATGCTCTATCCACTGAGCCAACCCGGTTAGGGCTGGAGAGTTTTTTTTAACCACTGCAATCAGAAAATTATTTTTATAAGTAAGCACTTAGCTCCACCCTAAAAAGGAAAACTGCTTCTTGCTGAATTTATTAGTTTTACAACTGCATTTTATTGAAGATGTATTAAAAGAGACCATTTTACAGGAGGAAAAAAATCAGTGGAACTTTACAATCAACATGTCATATTTGTAAGTTTCAAAACATGAATTATGATATATATGTGCCCAGAAGTCACTCAGAAGGCTTATCAAACGTCACTGCATGTGTTGGCTGCAATGAATTGAGAGCAGTTCAAGAATTTGAAGCTGAGCAAGATCTAGATATTTGCTGATTATTTTTTAAGAACATTTTGGTCCAAGGTGAAAAACCTGATGTGTGTGTGTGTTTTAAAGGAATTAATTTTTTACAAACTAAACTTGAAGGGCATTTAATTAATAGCCAAGTTTGACTGAGTTCATAGATGGATAACTTTATAAATCAATAGAGACCTCACTAAAGTTTGTTGAGTTAAAGATACACGCAAAGTGCTTGGAAGAGTACCTGATGATGACCAACATTTCTTGCAATATACACACATCATGGGATAGCAGAACCACCACAAGCTTAGAAGTCAGTCTGGCCTAGGTTCACATCCTGAAAAAGGAAGTTACTTAACCTCCCTCGCACAGTTTCACCAGGGGCAAGACAGTGATATTCCAGATTCCGTAGAACACGTCCAAGCTTGTCCTCACTTACATTTCCTGTTTCTGCCACGTGAAGCAGGCTATCTTCAGGCAGAGTTGCAGGGTGAATCAGGGTTTAGAGGGAGTGTATGAGGGGCCCTGGGACATGTTTCATTTTGAGAGAGGAATGATGTTTTGAGCTCTTGATCTATAAGCAGGTATCGATATCAGAGGAAAACCAAACGATATCGAAATCAAGCTTGTGTGGCACTTGATAAAAAAGATGAATTGACAGACTCACCCTCAGAAAAGTAGGGAAATTACATGATTTCATTAAACAAGTTATTCTCATTTTAAAAGATATGTAGGTATTAGTGAATATTTCTTCCTGCTTAGCAGACAAGAACTCTTACCTACCCAATAGAAATAGTTATCCCTAAATTATATTAAAGGATTGAAAGTACACTTTGAATAAAATTATGCATGTGTATATATTAAAATTAATATAATAAACAATTACAAACCACACTGTTAATGTAAAAACTTGTTTCTGTGAATTTTCTTTTATGAAAATTTCAGCAAGTATTTCCATAAGACAAATTCATAAAAGTAAAATTGCTGGGTCAAATTACATTGTCACATTGTAAATGTCACATTACCTTGGTAAATTAGCTTCTGAAAAGTTACACAATTTACACGCCAACCAAATGTAGCTGTGCCCTGAATCCTAAGGCTTTTCCAACTCAATCTGCTTTTCAGTTACACTCAACCTGCAGTGAAAGCATAGAATGTGAACTATCTTAGATGTCTCTCATATCTGATCAACTAATAAATGAACTATAGCATTAATCTTGTCCAACTAATTCAACAGTTGGTAAATTCATTTGCATTTTTATGTACATAGTTGTATCATTTGCAAACATGACTTTTATTTCCTCCTTTTCAAAAATCCTCATGCCTTTTTGTTTTTCTTGCCTTAATGTATGGCTAGAATTTCTAGCATAATGTTGAACAGAAGCAGTGATTTGTATGTATTCCTGTGTTGTTCCTGATCTCTGGGCAAAACTTTAATATTTTACCACAACCTGTCTGTAGTAGACTGCAGTTCTATCAGTTTAGGGAAGTCCCATTAATAGTTTACTAAGCATTGGGTTGTTATTTTTTAAATAAAAAAATGGCTATTGAATTTCATCAAATCCTTCCTTTTTAACTTGCATCTTATTGAAATAACTATATTTTTCTTCCTTTAAAAATGTGGCAAATGTGTTGCTTTTTCAAATATTAAATAAACCACCTTTGCATACATGGAGAACTTCATGTGGTAGTGATAATTATCCTTTTTGATTATTACAAGTTTCTTTTTGATATGTTGTGATGTCCTGGCCAGGTTTTGATATCAAGCTTAGGATGAACACAGATTGTTTGGAACTGTTGCCTTTTCCTGTAACCTGGAAGAATTTATATAAAGTTGGAGTAATTTCTCCATTAAATGTTTGAAAGAATTCACTGGTGAGGTCTTACTTTTCTTTGTGGGAAGGCTTTTAATAACTGATTCAATTTCCATAATAGAAGAAGACTCTCCAGATTTCCTATTTATTTTGTCAATTTAATTTTTGAGGAATTTGTCCTTATTCAAATTTTAAAATTGATATTCAGTTATTTATCATATCACTTTTTAAAAATGTTTGTAGAGTCTATAATATCCTTTTTCATTCCAGATATTTTTATGTTTATTTTTTATTGACTTCTTACTGGAGGTTTATAAATTTTTATAATCTTTTCAAAGAACTAACATTTAGCTTTATTGTTTTTCTTTAGCTTTGTTTTCTATGTCTCTGCTACCCACTGTTTTGTTTTCTTCTTCCTACATTTTTTGGTTTTAACTTACTGTTTTTGTTTCTGGAAATGAAGCTTAATTGATTTTAACCTTTCAACTTTATAGTAAATATAGTTAAGGTTATAAATTTCTCTCTAAAGATTGCTTTAGTGGCAGCACAAAACTTTCAATATGGCATGTCTTTATTATCATTCAGTTTAAAATATTTTCTAATGTCTATTGTTATTTCTTCTTTGATCCATGGGTTATTTAGAAGTGTGTTCTGTTTAATTTCTAGGTACTCAAGGATTTTTCTAGTTATCTTTTGTTACTGATTTCTAGCAAGATTTCCCTGAAGCCAGAGAGAATAATTCAAATTATTTCAATGCTCTGAAATGTTTTGAGGCTTTCTTTATGGCTTGGTTGCTGTCGGTTTTGGTCAACTTTAAATATAGGCTTAAATGAAATATGAATTCTGTCATCACTGACAAGTGTTTTCTGTATGTAAATTAGGTAATTTGTTAACTGTGTTCTTCAGATTTATATTTTTGCTACAGTTTTGTCTGTTCAGAGGCATATTAAAGTAATGCTTCTAATTGTGGATTTGTCCATTTTTTCCTTTTAGTTGTATATTTTGCCTTGTACATTTGAAATGATTTAGACTATCCCACTCTATTTCTACTAATGCTTCTTGACTTAAAATCTGTTTTCTCTGATACTGGTGTAGCTACCTACATAAGGTTTTTCGTTGTAGTTGCATGGTTTATCTTTTTTCATCCTTACAGTTTCTGTGACTTTAAAGATGTATCTCTTGAACATAGGATGTAGATACATTTTGTTTTCTTTCCTCGTCTAATTAGTTTATTGCTTGGAGTATTTAGTCCATTTTCACTTTATGTAATTATTGATTTAGGTGGTTTTATACCTACTATCCAACTATTTATTTTCTATTTGACCTATTGTTTTGTATTTTCCTTCTGCTTGTCTTTCAGATTACTCAAATATTTCATTTCCCTTTCTTTTAACTTATCATTCTTTTTGATATTACAGCACATATCTTAAATATAATACATTTACTTTGATAATGCTAGAACTTTATAATACTCCATTCGTTTTGCCTTTGTCATTATTGTTGTCATGTATTTTAATTTAACTACATAAATTTCAGACTCCATATTACTAGTACCCTATATAATAAAAAGCTAATATACAAATTGTCCCCTTAACCAGGATTTTGACCAGGAGTTCAACCAAGGGGCCAGGCTGGCCAACAACCCACAGTCCCCCCACCCCCACCACCAGCCCTGCCCAATCGGCCCTGATCTAGGCGGGCTGGCTGGACCCCACCTGTGAATTTATGCACCGGGTCTCTAGTTGCTTTATAATAGTCAAAATTCATCTACATTCACCTTTCTGGAGGTCTTCATTCTTGTCTGCATTCCTATATTTACATCTAGGACATTTCTCTGTGCCTAATGACCCATCTACAGGCCTGTTAGTTACTAAATCTCTTTTTTGTTTGTCAAAACATCTATAGTTCACCTTCATTTCTGAAGGATATTTTTACTCTTTATAGAACTTTGAGCTGATAGTCCTCATCCCCCAGCACTTTGACAATGTTTTCTAGATGTGCTGACATTAATAACAGTGACAAAATGAAAACACTGAAATTGCTTAATGCAATACTTTTAGGATTTCTAGCACTTAGACACATGTCAGTCACTTTAAATTCAAGGTCACAGAATCAGGATCAATAGCTTGAAAGACTACAGATTACCTAGTCCAGTGGTCGGCAAACTCATTAGTCAACAGAGCGGCAAGCCACGGCTTGTGAGCCGAATGTGGCTTGCAAGCCGCAGTTTGCCAACCACTGAGCCCATTTTCCTCCCCGTAGATAATCCTTGCAGATAGGTATTTAGTTGTTGTCTTGAACACTTTTTTTTATTTTAGAAACTCACTAAATCACAAGACAATGCATGTTATTTGAAGAAAGTTCTAATCATAAATTGCTTCCTTAGAGACCACGGATATGAAAACTGCCTCCATGCACCTCAGTCATAGGACTTTTGTTCTGCCTGAAGGAGCAAGCAGGATGTTTAATCTTTGGTTTTCACTTTGACATTAGAAGAAAGCTATTAAGTCCATGGCTTCCAGGTTAAACATACCTTTCTCTACCCTTCCCAATTCCACCCTCAACCTTCATTTACCACAACGACACAGATCACTAATCCCTGTCAATTATGTTTCTAAAAATAAATTGGAATGTAGGTCATCATCCCCACAGACAGTGGCTTCATTGAGGGCCCATTTCTCACCTGGATTGCTACCTCTTTTTCTGGTTAGGAGCAGAAGCTAAGAGATCTCATGCAAACCCTATTCTCTCTCTTCTGAAAATCTTCAACAGCTCTCCAGGACAGCATTGTTCTGAGACAGAGTGTGAAGGGGTAAACTTTATTCTGTTACCTGCTCTGTTGTTCTCTCATTATTAGCAAAGTTTATCCCATAAAACCAGCTGTAACCCAGAAAGACTTTGGCAATTTTAAATGCAACAGTTATAACTAAGTGAATAAGCTTTAATACACAAACATTAAAAATGACCATTGAGTTGGGATATGATAACCCTAAACTTCTAAAGTATTCTAGCAACTAGAAATAAAAAATTTTAGCCTGAAAGTATAGGATTTATAACAGCTTCTGTTAAAAAAAAAAAGATGCAACAATTTAGAAAGACAATTTATAAACAGAATTTGAAGACAAAATTTATAAAAAAGATATGTGGGTTCAAGTCTCATCAACCTTTCTTATTAGCTACATACCTTACAGTAAATATTTAATTTCTTTTAAATCTATTTGCTCATTTGAAAAGGACCATTAAGAATACCCTATTTTGTGAAGATTAAATTAGATGACAACCACGAAGCAAGTTTGTTTAAGTAAAAAATGAAGTAAAAATAATGGGGGAAAATACCCACAAAAACTGGAAGCAACCAAATGTCTTATCAACAGTGGGATGAGTATATTTACAACAAGAATACTCCACTGTAGTTTAAAAAATAGCAGGGGGAGAGGAAAGGAAAAAGATATTTGTAATTACAAATATCTATATTGTTTAATCTCAAAAATATGTTGAAGCCAAAACCGGTTTGGCTCAGTGAATAAAGCGTCGGCCTGCGGACTGAAAGGTCCCAGGTTCGATTCTGGTCAAGGGCATGTACCTTGGTTGCAGGCACATCTCCAGTGGGGAGTGTGCAGGAGGCGGCTGATCGATGTCTCTCTCTCATCGATGTTTCTAACTCTCTATCCCTCTCCCTTCCTCTCTGTAAAAAATCAATAAAATATATTTAAAAAAAAATATGTTGAAGAAGCAAACCATAAAATAATCAATTATTTCACTTGTAAGTTAAAAAACAAACAAACAGGCAAATAATACTTAGGTAACAAATTAAAAAAAAAAACGGCCAGGGAATCTATATATATAAAACCCTAATATGCACATAGACCAAATAGCAGAACAATCAAACAACTGAACAACCAGTCACTATGATGTGCACGAACCACAAGGGGACACGCAGAACATGGCAGGTGTCGGCAGCAGTGTGTGAAATATGGTGGGTGTCAGCTGCGGTGGGATAGTGAAGCAGGTGAGCCAGACCAAGGCAGGGCCTGCCATCACTGTCATCAGGGTGAGTCTCTGGTGGTAACTGAAAATTCTTTGCTCCCACATGCTACAGTCTGTCCAGTGCTCACCCTGGTGCAAGTGCCCAGCGCTGGCCCCAATTGTTCGATGCCATCAGCAGGTGTGGACGGTGGCTGCTGGCCCCAATCACCCTTCAGGGCTTCTCCACTTCTCCCTGCTCCTGAAGGGCAATGGGGGCCAGCAGCCACCTCTTGCCCCCACTGCTGGCAAGGGTCCTGCTTGCACGCACAGATGGCATAGGAGTTGCCGCTCATACCTGCTGCCTGTGCCTGGTGCAGGTCCTGATCACTCAGTGCCATCAGCGGGTGCGAGCGGTGGATGCTGGCCCCGATTGCCCGAGTGCTTCTCCACCTCCACCTGCTCCTGAGGGGTGATCAAGGCAGCAGCTGCTGCTCGCACCTGCTGACAGTGCTGGCCCCGCTCATATCCACTGCTGGCGCTGGCCCCCATTGCTCTACGCCATCAGTGGGTGCAAGTGAAGCTGGCACTGTCAGTGTGTGGGAGCGGCGGCAGTGGGAGTGGAGCTGCCGGCAGAGAGGGAACCAGGGGCTGCAGTAGGAGGGGGCAGGCAGAAGCATGGAGGATGAGCCAAGAACCACTCCTGTGCCCACCGCAGCTTTGCAGTCCACAGTTCCTATCAAGGTGCACGAACTCATGAACTGAGACCCTAGTAATTAAACATAACATTCAAAATAGTGGTTATAGCTGGTGTGGGGAGAGGCAGGCATGTGACCAGGGCCTTGTCCTTGTTGATAAGGTTTCAAAGTATGTTAGGGATCAGTGTGGCCAGGACCAGTGCAGCAATAGTTGTATACTTATTTGGCATGCATGGGGCTAGATGGACCAACCCAGCAGCTGGCACTGATGGGAGGCTGGTACATAAAGGAAGAGTAATCAAATACTATATCTAAGATTGTGAGCCAGATTTCTCACTATGAGAAAGGAGTTACAAATATGTAAAGACTAGAGTAAACCCCGAAGTAGTAACCTAGAAATGAAGGTATTAATGTTAACTCAAGGTTTTCCATATATATTTATGTACAGGAATACACATATATGTATGTTTTATGTGTGTATATACACATGTATTTCTTTGATCTGTCCAGTAGGGCTTAAAAACAATGACTTTCTGGTAGCAATGAGCACTTCTCAGCTCATTTTCCATATACTATTTCCTTTGAAATGAACCAAGGCTCCTTGGAAAAATTACTAGGGCAGGAAAAAGTACAAGATAAGCTTGGGATACCTTCATGCATCAAAAAATAAGGAAAAGCTCCAAAGTCAAAAGAACATAGAAGTGAGCTTGAAGAGATTCCCATAGACCAAAGCAAGCAAAAGCATAAAAATAAATGACAGTAATATATTGTAGCTTACTGAATAGGAATCTATGAATCCATATTCATAAATGAAAAAACAAAAAGACAAGTGGAGAAAGAACCACTCGTACACTAGATTATCAATCAAAGCATAAGAAACCATTTGGCAACCAGAATAGTAATAACTGATTCAAGCAAGAAGGGTTAATGGACTCTTAACTGGTGACAATTTTTAAGAAATAGGAAGTTTACATACTCCTCACCACACTCTTTTTATTAACTTTACAATGCAGAAACATGATAGATACCATCCTAAGCAAGTGATCCAAGCTAGCATTACCAGGAATGGAACAATTTGATATTGTGTAGCTCATGGCATGATACAGAGAGAATATAACATCATTTCCATCATATTCCTGACCAAAAAATATATATCCTGAATCTAATCATGAGGAAACATTAGCTAAATCCAAACTGAGGGATATTCTATAAAATACTTGGCCTATACTCTTCAAAAGTATCAAGGTCATGAAAGAAAAGACTGTTCCAGATCGACCAGTACAGCAATAGGAGACGAGAGAGAACAGCTAGGTGCACATATGGTCCTGGACTGGGATACTGGAGAAAAACATTATTGGGACAATCAGCAAATCTGAATGTGGTCTGTGGATTAGATCTCATATGCCAACATTAATCTTCTGACTTTAATGGTCATAGTATGGTATGGTTATGCAGGAATATCCTTGTTTTGAGGAAATATTACTGAAGTATTTTTTAGTAAGGTCTGCAGCTTACTTCCAAATGGTTCAAAAATTATATTGGATGGGACTACACTGAAATCTATAAATAAATATAAAATAAATGAATATCTTCAGTGTTGAGTCTTCCAATCCATGTAAATCATGAAGCATTTCATTTAAGATGTCCTTAAATGCCTCTTGATATAGTCTAAAATTTTTTCCATGAAGATATTGTATGTATTTTGTTAGGCTCATTTTTAAGTATTTCAAATTTTCGTGATTTTAAGAGACTTAAAAACTTTCATTTTCTGTTACCTGGTAATATAGACATATAACTGACTTTTGCATAGTTATTGTGAATGTAGCAACTTTGTTAACGTGTAGATGACTATAATCACAGATATTGAATTGTCTACATTTATAACACACCAAAACAATTTTCTGCCTGAGAAAAACCCAGAAAATTATGTTGACTATAATTTGTCATAAAATATACAATTCTTGCCATTTAAAGAGAATTTTATACTTGTACAAATAAGTGTGTAACACAATGTTAGGTGGGGAAGTGTACCCATAGTATCATCTTTAAATTAAATCACCCAAGGAAGTGAGGTATGATTCTATTTGATTTTGAGATCTCCAGGCAATAAGTCTCTCATCTCTGTATCAAAAGAAATACATTACCTAAGGTGCCCTCAAATAAATTATAAGTACTCATAAATTCAAATTAAGTTCTCAGCATGTAAAACAAGCCTATCGGGGGAAGTTATTATCAACCCTTCACAAAGACTTCCTGGAAACTTTAACAATATGCTTTCCACAAAGCTTTCTGGTGGGCTGGCAACTCTAAAGGGACTCCCACTACTGCCCTTTCCTTGGCTCACATTCTTTCCATGTGCCATAAAACAGCTTCCTTGTGCCACATAACTGGGAATCAGGGCACAGTGCACACCATGGGTCTCTAGAAACAGCAACATCCTTCCAGGAGATACTTGTTTAATACCCAACAAAATAAAGAGTATCTACAGATTAACATCATAGCTGGACAAGATTCAAGAGGCCTAAAGACAAGAAAAACCTAAAGTGAAACTCTTACTTGTGAGGTTTAACAGTGAGGAGAAACAAGAGGCAGCTTGATTATATACCCTTCCACTGGGTTGTCTTAATATAGTAAAAGAAAAATGAAGCAGCTTAAAAGTATTTTCTAAGTTTCAGTATGGGATGATGAGAAAGTTCCGGAGATGGATAGTGATCATGGTTACAGAACAATGTGAATGTACTCAATGCCACCAAAAGGTGAATTTTCTATTGTTAAACAGTGCCTGATATTATTACTTAGTAATTACACAGCCATTAAGAGCACTGATCATCAGCATCTGACAGCCCTGTGTTTGAGATTTGGTCCCAAGTGTTATACTTGTGGCCCCTGGAGCACACCACTGAGCCTCAGTTTCTTTGTCCATACCCGAGGAATGATAAAATACTTTCTACCCATTATAGGCTGCTGTGAACTTGAAATAATTTATGTAGGAACTTAGCAGAAATCATGGCACAGAGATGGTTCAGTAACTTTTGACTCTTACTGTCTTTTAGAGTTTTTATAGCCATAAAAATTATTTTGTATTTTATACAATGAGGATTAAAAACAAGGCCCCAGCACAAAAGATTTGTTATATAAACTATGTAACAACTTCCCATAAAATGCATTCCATGTTTTAATAAATTGGGATGTATGAACCCAAGTGTTGATCACTAAGCCAATGGTTAATAAGCCTTAAAAGTTTTACCCCTGAGGAGGTAACAATTTCAGAGAAGTCACAAGAACTTGAAATAATTTAACAGGTTAATATATATGTATTTTTATCAAGTACAATATGGTCATACAAAAGCATATACTACAAATTGAATTCACACATACAAAAAGAGGCTATTTTATTTTTTTTTGTCCCTTTTATATCCTATTTTAGGCAAAATGATGAAACCCAGAAAATAACAGAACTGTACTAGTTCTAAAAACTTGGAATTTTATATATGAAATATATCCAGTCATCTACACCTCCTCTCAAATTCCAAACAATGAGGCTTACTGAACTATACTTAGAATCAACTTAAATAAATCTTTGCACGATTCAAATGAAACATACATTGTCAATGTTATAAGTCCAGGTAAGAAAGGTACATAAAATTATTCATAAGTAAAAACATTTCATACAAAAGAAATGTTTGTTTGTGTTTTTAAACCCAGACAATATCAAGAGGAAATGCATTAAATTTTACAACATGTTTTGGACCATTATATTATACCGAAAGGTTCAGAGTGTTGAACAACAAACTTTTATGCAGAACAAAGCCAAAAGGTAAAAAATTATTAAGGGTATTAAAACCATCTAAAGCCAAATAAGACATAACTGCACTATATAATTTAGAAACTGGCTTAAGTGCATTTTCGCTGTACAATTCAACTACCACTTGTAAATATGGCAATTAATTGAAATGCAATTATATGCAGATTTGCAAGCCTTTTGGCCATTACATAAATATTAAAAAGTTAGGTAAATTTCCAATTGAAAAATAAAAGGTCGCATACATAACGTAAAAGCACAATGGTCAAAGATGCACTATAAAATTGTGTTTTAAAAAAAAACAATCATACTAAACAAAGAGCTTTCAGGCACTTGCATTCAGAAACATTTCTTTTATAAATAAGCACATAGTTTCATTTCAAAAAAATAAAGCTGATTCTTCCCAATTGCAGCTATTAGTTGGGAACTATATCATATATTAGGGATGCATTTAAATGGACCATTTTATGGGGAAAATCAACTAAACTTCAAAAATACAGATAATTCCAGTGATACACAGAGGTGGCCCTATCAAAACATTCTACCATTCGATACAACCAACACAGGATAACACAATACAATGACAAAAAGCAAAATCTACAATTTGGCAATCCTATACACAAGGGGCTCTGTCAAATATTTTTCACAAAACAAACACAATACCACAAAACAAAACAACTAAAAAAGAGAATGCTACACAAACTGTGGGGTTTCATCTTCAAGGTCTTCAAATTGTTGCATTCGTTTAAGCCTTGGCCTCTGACATGTCGGGTGCACATCGGGCAGGTCATGCTCCTGAGAGTTCTCTTTAGGCTTACTTGTCGTCGGCTGCATGGGACAAGCTGGTGTGTTTTCTGAGTCTGGAACTGATTTCAGCATATGCCCCTGAGGAGCGTGAGCTATGCCAGGAGACACTGCTGAGAAGGATGCTGAGGGTTTCTCCTCAACCCCTCTCATGCTAGCAGTGGGAGCACGTGGTTTATAAAAGGTTGTCCAATGCTGGGGCTGCAGTGTTCTGGGGGCTCTGACAAGAGCGGGAGGGCAGGAGTCAGAGGACTGTCTCTCCAATATCTGCCTTGCTGTTTCAGTGGATGGCTTAATAGGCTGGGTGGCACTGCCTGAATGGTCTCCACCAACCCTGATGCTCATCATCACTCCTTCTTGGAGTGCACTGGGCACAATCATTGCAGTCTTTGCATTTAGGTCTTTTTGTTCATATTGTTTCTCCCCTGTTTTTTGTAGAGTTTGCTGGTGAAAGCCATCAAATTTGAAACAAATGGGAGGGGTGTCTTTTCTATTAATTCCTTCAAAGGCAGGATTCTTACAAAACTTGTCTGAATTTACATTTCCCATATTTCTGCCGTCTCTCTCATGAGGAGAGCTTGCAAGAAGCAGCAGTCTCTCAACAGGCAAACTTACAGGTCTAATCTTGGTCCTTGGAGTATACCTCTCAACAACACTGTTTGTTTCCCTATTGGACTTTAGAGAAAATGGCTTGGAGGTTTTACAAACATCTTCCATCTTTTGTGACGCTGATTCAAGCTCTTGGTCAACATGCAAACACACTTTGTTGTCTGAAAAGGAACAGATTTATTTAAAAATCAAACTTCCTGGCTCTTGGTTAACAAGAGGAACATGCTCTCAAAACAACTAAGATCTTACATATTTTTCTGTTATTCTTAATTATCTATGCAGAGGAGTTTAAAGGTGGACTCTGAATAAAAATGTTAGAATTTTGTATTTACTTAAATCAATATAATAAACAGCTACAAAATCCACTGTAAGCTAGTAACAAAAACAAATAAACAAAAAAATACTTGCTGAAGTACTTCTTTTTATGCACCATGAGTTGACAAACAAGCAGCTGCTGGGTCAAAGGATTGTCATTATTTCAACAGGCAGTCATTGGTAAATTCACCTCAGAAAAGTCACACCAATTTACAGGCCAGTCAAATACAGGTGTGCTCTTGAATCCTAACACTATTGCCAATTCTTTCAATCTGCTTTTCAGTTACACTCAACCCACAGCGAGAGCATAGTATATAAGATGCTTTAGATGTCTTTCAATCTGATCAAGTAATAAATGGACTTTTAATATTAATCTTGTCCAATAAAGGTTCAATTGGTTTAAAGAAAAAACGTCATTCACTCCATCTACTGTTTCCTCCCAGACTTACTTTCTTTTCTTTCCTATCAAATCTGGACCCATGGCCCATGTTTTCTCAAACTAGAACCCTGCCTTCCTTTAAGCCCTTTTCCTTTATGCTGCATCTTCCCTAAAAAAATTCCATTTCTGGACAATTTCAGTCCTCTGCTCATACTCCTCTTTTGGGCAGTGGTCTGCTGATAGGTGCCCATCAGAATCACTGTCAGCTGACACCTCATCTGACCTTCTTCCTTTTCGAACATTGACAACCTCTCTTCCCTGGGCTTCCAAGCAACACTCCGCTGTTTCCCAGCTCCACATTTACAGACCACTTTAAAGAACCTGACTTATTGTGGTGGTGCTGTAGCTACCCATCAAAGTATATTCCTAAATTCTGAAGGGAAAGCTCATAGCCTAATGGATAAGAGCATACACTTCAAAACCCAGTTGCTGGGGTTAGTTAGCTCAGCTCTATCACTTCTGCACTGGGCATGGCAATCTCACTATCCCTCAGATACTCATAACTGCATTTATGCTGATGGATAACCTCAATGTCTAATCATGAAAAGTGCTTAGAATTTTCTGATATACAATAAGCACTCACAAATTACATTTATTATTGTAATTAATCTAATTGCGAGTCCTAGATCGTGGGATAATAAACACAAACGTAGATTCAAATATGAACTGAGCAATTTATTAGGGACATGACCTTTGGTATGATTTCACTCTCTCACACTTTTACAGTTTGGTTGAGTGGAGCTAATGTACTTACTTTATAGCACTGTCATGAAGATTAAATCAGATAAATGAAACCAAACAATAAACACAGTGCCTATCACAGAGAGGAAGGTAGCCAGTCAAGTTATGTCAATGCTATTTGATTATACATCCAATTTAACACATATGGCTGAATTTTTAAAAATTGGAATTTAGCTCTAGTGATGTACAGAATTACAGTAATAATTCAGTTAAATAAACAGTTAATTACCTACAAGGGAGCACCCATACGACTGTCAGCTGATTTCTCAACAAAAACTATGCAGGCCAGACAGGAATGGCAAGAGACATTCAACATGATGAATAGCAAGAACCTACAACCAAGAATACTCTATCCACAAGCTTGATAGTTACGAATCACTACAAATAAAATTATCCTACAGTGAATAAAATGACTGTAGTCCAGGAAATGAAAAGACATAAACATTTGTGTGCTTATTGTGCTAAAGGCAGGTGAAAAGTAATACATTTGAAAAAAAATGTTGGAGTTTTAGGAGTCTAAATTTTTTATATTTTAGGAGTCTAGTTGACTCCTTATGAGCAGTTAGAGCAATACAATGATATTTAGTAACAGAGATGTTAATGAGCTATCATACTATCAATACATTTTCTGTCATTACTGTAATTGATGGGGAAAAAAATTCACAAAGAGAAAAACAAAAAACAAACAAAAAAACCACCTATGAACTCCAAGATATCTTTTTATAAGAAAGACTATTATGAAGAATGGTATTCATTTAAAAGTGAGGTACACTTGACAACTTTCTTCATGGCTAGCAAGATCCATTAACTGGAGAAGAATCCAAGATGGTGGCATAGGTAAACAGTTACATTGCTGCCTCACACAACAATTTCAAAACTACAACTAAAAGACAGAACAGACATCATCCAGAACCACAAGAAAGTTGGCTGAGTGGAAATTCTACAACTAGAAGGAAAGAGAGGGGCTCACAGAAACCCAGAGGAGCTGCAAAAAGCTGAGGTATGTAGACGCACGTGAGGAGAGAGTGGGTGCCGGAGTACCTGGCTGGCTTTCTCTGGTGGGGGTAAGATGGAGACTCCCAACTGCATTGGAACCCCTTATCCTACGACACTAAACCCCAGGTCCAGCCGAAACTCATATGGAGAGAGTTTGGACTGTAAGAAGGAAGAAGTGCACGGAAATTTAGGGGAGTCGCAAAAGGGCAGAAGTCTGGTGGTGCACACAGCACTGCGCGCAGAAGACCGACTGCTGATTGTGCCGCTGGCTTTCACAAGTGGGCGGGAGACAGAGCCTCCCAACTGTGCCACTTCTAACTCCACTAAACCCCAGTTTCAGGCGAAACCTTGGGGACCCAGACTCATATGGTCCTGGAGCACAGGGGAGCCGGAAAGGCAGCAGTCTATTGGCACTGGGAGAGCGCACGTGTGCGCACAGGTACCGCTCCAGTGATTACCCAGTCATGTGAGACTCAGGGGCCATGGAGGTGGGGGCCTACTGGAAGGCAAGGCAGTCCGTTAAGCCCTGAGACTCCACCTATCCCAAGCTCAACAGAGAGGCTTTTGCAGTTTTGCAAGTCTTGTATCATAAGGCTGAATCCAACACAGAAGTTCTCCTGGCATAGTGAAAATGCGGAGGCAAAGGAAGAAATCACAAACAAAAGAAATGGAGGAAAACAAACGACTGGATATAGAGTTCAAAACCACACTTATAAGGTTTTTCAAGAATATCCTAGAAAAGATGGATAAATTTAGCGAGAGCCAAGAGGAGATGAGAAAGGACCAACTAGAGATGGAAAAGGACCAACTAGAAATTAAACATACACTGACTGAAATAAAAATATTATACAGAGACCTAACAGCAGACTAGAGGAACGCAAGAATCAAGTCAAAAATTTAAATATAAAGAATCAGAAAACACTCAACTGGAAAAGCAAGAAGAAAAAAAGAATCCAAAAATGTGAAGATAATGTAAGGAGCCTCTGGGACAGCTTCAAGCGTACCAACATCAGAATTGTGGGGGTGCCAGAAGAAGAGAGAGAGCAAGATACTGAAAACCTATTTAAAGAAATAATGACTGAAAACTTCCCACATCTGGAAAAGAAGTAGACTTACAAGTCCAGGAAGCACACAGAACCCCATACAAAAGGAATCCAAAGAGGACCACACCAAGACACATCATAATTAAAATACCAAGAGCAAAAGACAAAGAGAGAATATTAAAAGCACAAGAGAAAAACAGTTCATTACCTACAAGGGAGCACCGATACGACTGTCAGCTGATTTCTCAACAGAAACGATGCAGGCCAGACAGGAGTGGCAAGATTCAACGTGATGAATAGCAAGAACCTACAACCAAGAATACTCTATCCAGCAAAGCTATCATTCAGAATTGAAGGGCAGATAAAGAGCTTCACAGGTAAGAAAAAGCTAAAGGAGTTCATCAACTCCAAACCAGTATTATATGAAATGCTGAAAGGTACAAGAAGAAAAAGGTAAAAGATAAAAATTATGAACAACAAATACATATCTATCAACAAGTGAATCTAAAAATTAAGTGAATTAAAAATTTGATCAACAGAATAAACTGTTGAATATAATAGAATCAGGAGCACAGAAAGGGAGTGGACTGATAATTTTCAGGGTGGAAAGGGGTGAGGAGTGTACAGGGAGAGACTGGACAAAAATCATACACCTATAGATGAGGTCAATGGGAGGGAGGTAAGGGTAGAAGGAAGGGTGGGAGCCAGGTGGAGAGGAGATATAGAGGGGAAAAAAGAGAAACAAATGTAATAATCTGAATAATAAAAATTAAAAAAAAATCCATTAACTGAAGAAGCTTCATTCCCTGACTCCTCTTACCTCCAGTCCCCTTGACTTTTTATTCATGGCTTATTGACATAGGTTTAAGTCAGTAAACATATATTTAACATGGCCACTCACCAATGAGACACACATCACATTTTTCTAATGGATTCTGCTTTTGTTCTGATTCCTCAATTGATGCAGATGTTTCTAGAATTTTGTTTTCACCATCTGCAGAATGGATGTCCTGTTGATGAGAAAGAATTTTTAAACATGAAAAAGAAAAACACATCTCACAATAAACAAACAGTTCAAAGATTTATAAATTTATATAAATACTAAAAAGTTCTAACACAATTCCGTAAAGGTCAAAACTTACTTCCTTTGAAGAGAAAAATAGTGACTTCATGAAATGTTCTGGGTCTCTTTCTTCTGGTGATGAGAGAGGCCTCAGAAGACAGCCTTGGTTCACTTGAGGTGCAACACCACCTGTACTACACACAACTACATCTTGTGGTTGTAGGGATCCATCAAAGATCTTCTGGGAATAAGCAATGAGGAACTCTACCAACCGTGCTTGATTTGAGTATTCAGCAAGAGAAGAGATGGTGATAGGAGCAGTTGTGGGCCTTGGCCTAATAAGACTTGGTCCAAAGATTAACCCCAAGTTTTTGGAATTCATCTTGTTTTCTTCTGCATGATCTACAACCCTGTGGAGTAGAACACATAAAACTGGGTGGGATTGCATATTAGATTTCCTCGATGGTAATTAACTATGGGTTTGGAAGGATGAAGAAAAAACAGGCTGTAGAAGTCTAAGGAAAAAAAAAATTGATTAAATGTTGATCACACACTTAGTTTCATAGTATCAGGATAAAATTTAAGTAAGTAGAAGGAACTACTAGAGTTTTACTGCCGAAATGAAAAAAAAAACACATAACAAAATAAAACCAC
The DNA here is from genome assembly GCA_011751065.1 of Lasiurus cinereus. Classification (NCBI taxonomy): domain Eukaryota; kingdom Metazoa; phylum Chordata; class Mammalia; order Chiroptera; family Vespertilionidae; genus Lasiurus; species Lasiurus cinereus. The sequence goes on from JAAGEH010000392.1 coordinate 179,454, forward strand.
CTAAAAGCTGCAGGTTCTCAGGCTGGAAATGTAAACATTATGGTCAAATTTGCTCACATTGTCCAGAGCTAGTCTTCCAGCCTAGTCATTCTATGTCCTGAAGATCTCTGCTCTACTGTCACTCCCACTGCTCTAGCCTTACTTCAAACTCATATCACCTTCTTTCTCTGACTATCCAAGAAAATATGAACTGCAGTAAAAGGCTTCTCCTCCAAACATTCTCCATACTGCTTCCTGAAAGATCTAATAGGCAAATCTGAGCATATCAAATTCCTGGCTCAAAATTATTTAGTGATTACAGAAGGAAAAGTCAACTCATCTGGTAGGTATACCAGGCTTCTACCTAGCTCATTCCTGTTACTGATATTTATATACTAACCTAATCAAATTGCTTATACTTCCCAAACACAGAATGACCTCACATGTCACTATTTAGTTCCTCAAGTTTGGTTCAGGGCTTCCTTCTCTGATTCATGACCTACCCTCTGCCATCTTCCTCTGCATGCTCTGCACAGCTCCATAACATAAATGATATTGTACTGCACTTGTATGCCTCCCAAAGTACAAGTACAACAGGTAGCAAAAACATTATGTTTTAATTCTTGTTTTCCCAACCAGAGCCCAGCACATAGAAGGCATCTGAGGAAAATATGTTGGCTGTATGAATACATTCCTTATCTCCTTTCCCCCTAACACATTTTAGAAATGAAATACTCCATTTAAAAAATAGCACAACCCTGGCAGGGTAGCTCAGTTAGTTAGAAAAGCATCACGATACAACATCAAGTTTGTGGGTTCAATCCCTGGTGAGGACATATAGTGTACAAGAATCAACCAATGAATGCATAAATAAGTGGAACCACCAATTAATGTTTTTATCTCTCTCTCTCTCTCTTGCTTTCTCTCTCTCTCTAAAATCAATCAATAAAAAAAAGAATAAATACAATAGCTCAACAATGTGAGTGTACTTTAATAGTACTGAACTTAAAATGATTAAGAGAGTAAATTTACATTGTGTACTTTACTACAATTTTTTAAAGAACAAAAATAAAAATTCACTTCTAAATTTTCTATCTACTACTGAAGCTCTTCTTATGCAAAATTCTTACCGTTTAAGATGTACTATGAGGTAATGAAGACTGTTAAAATTTGATACTGGCAACTGTCTTAGAAGGTCCTTGCTTTTTAGAAGAATTCGGTTGATTTCTATACATGTAGTTGGCCATTTTTTGTCCTCAAGGCTATCCTTTTTTGTTTCTTGTTCTTCATTTACATGTTGGATCTCTTTTGCAAGGTCTATAAATTCCTTGTACAATCGGAATAAAACAAATGGTTCTGGGAGCTAAAGAAATAAAATCACATTAGAAATTTAACATGAATAAGGCTTAATTTTAAGTTCTAAATGCTACAGATGCGATCTATAAAGTGAATATGACATAATCACCATAAGTCATATCTTTATTTAAAATGGGTTAACTGATAATCAGTAAGTCTAAATTTTACATTCATTACTGCTCCAAAGTTAGCATGCATGATCTTCAGCTGTTTTACTGAAACAAACCCAGGATGATATACAATGTAAGTCACGTTAATTAGAAAAAGCTTATATTCTGAGTTTTACTGGTATGGGGGAAACAAAATTCTATAGGGTCTTTGTGTTTTACTTATATCAGACTGAAGATTAGCATAAGATAATATGATTTACAAGAGAGAACATGTCAACATTTTATTTATCTCACTTCTAAATTTGAATTGTCAAGGTCAACAGGAAAAATTCCTCTGTCATCAAAGGATATGCCACCTTGATCTGTCCATGCCATAACTTACTTCAATATTTCCACTGCTCAGTGATGGAAAATACTGTGTACTTCTACTTAGCTGATGTCCCATACTATCTGTGGAGAGGTGGGCACCTGCTTATCCAGTTTTTCTTGCAGAGAGGGAATGCTTTGAGATCAATTTCTAATAAATTAACCTCTTGGAATTTCAGATTTCCTACATGGTATATGAGTAAAATAAAGGCTGACTGCTCATATTGTAGATTTGTGTATGGTTTCTCACACTAAAATCTTAGTCCCATAGTATTCCTGAGACAGAATGAGAGCTAATAGTATTGGACTCCATTAATTTCCTTTTCCTGACTGACTGGAAGAGATAAAGGATGATTGAGATTTACAGTCATTCACAGGTAATATGTTCTTATTTTTCAGCTGAGAATCTTTAATGTGATTATAGAGATATCAATAGTTTCCTGGGCTAATGTGACAGGTCCAACATTTGTACCTATTTTTTTTCCCCCTAAACCCCATTGAAATACAGTTTAGCCCATAGAACTGAGGGAACACCAATGAATGGAGCCAAAAGCAACATTTTACAAGCTGAAGAGCAGATGAACAAGTGTTGACTTAGCAGGCCTGAGAAAGCTGTAATTCCAAACTGAGATCCAACATGGTTTACAGGATCCTAAGGTTAAACAGACTCAGGGACTGTTAGCATGAGGTGCTCTAATTCTGGAGGGTAGGTTAGCCAAGAAGCATTAGATCTTTAGATCCTTGTCTCCATCCTAAGTAAAAGCAACCTCTTCTCCAGAAGTCCGGAATTCCTTCTCTGGGCAGTACTATAAAACTAAGGGTTTTCTGGATGGGCAATGCCAATCGCAAGAAACAGATGAGCAACTATCTAAAAACTAGAGGCCCCATGTGTGAAATTCATGCATTTTGGGGAGGGGAGTCCCCCTCAGGCCAGCTTATGCCCTCTTGTAGTCCAGGACTCCTCGAGGGATGTCCGTCTGCCAGCTTAGGTCCTGAAAAGCTGGGCTCACTGTTCCTTAAAGCTGCCTTGGAGACAGGAGAGACTCCCACCACCATTGCTGTGCTCGCCAGCCATAAGCCTGGCTCCTGCCCTGAGCGTCTGCCCCATGGTGGTCAGTGAGTGTCATAGCGACTGGTCATTCTGGTTGTTAGGCTTTTATATATAGTAGATAGGAATTTAATGATTGTATGAATGCTGAATGCAGAGATCTTAGAGCCTTCTTTTCCTACGTGGCTCCCAAAGCCTGGCACCACACTTCCAGGCAATAAAAGACCCTTCTCTGGGGTATCAGACCAGCCCAAAAATAAAGATCTAGAGATGCAGACATCAAGTGTCTCCCAAGAAAGCTCAAAATCTTCAAAGCCTTCATATATTCAAGAGATTCCAAAGACATTTCAATTCCCACCTCTTTCATTTTAAGCAAACCACCATAGAGACAAATCAAAATAGGTAAAAAAAAAAAAAAATCAAACCCTACAACTTGAAGGTCTAAAACTGTACTTTTCTAAATGCTAGTAGCCACTAACCACATAAAAGTACTGAGCATTGGAAATGTAGCTGGTCCAAATTGATATGTGCTTTTAATGAAAAATAGACACTAGATTTTAAAGACTCTAACAACAACATACACAAAAAAAGTAAAACATTTCATTAACAATTTAAAAATATTGATTAGATACACAGATATGTTCTATGTTAAATAAAATATTAAAATTAAGTTCGCCTGTTTTTCCTTTTTATGTGGCTACTAGAAAATTTAATATTATATATGGATCTACATTAAATATCTATTGGATACGGCTAGAGGCTACACAGAGAAAAGCACTCTTTTTACTTTTTATTTATTAACTTTTTATTTTTTTTTGAGAGAGAGAAACATCATCCATTGACTTGCTGTTCCACTTTCCCATGCATTCATTGAGTGATGCCTGCATATGCCCCTACCAGAGATTGAACTTTCAACCATGGCACATCAGGATAATGCTCCGACCAACTGAGCTACCCAGACAAGAAAAGAATGTTTTTTTTAAAAAAAAGTTATGAATATCCTGAAGTGGATAAGATACTGCATTCATTTAAAAAGAAAAAAAAAATATATATATATATATATAAACCCAGAGAACCAGAGTTCTTAGAAATTAAAACATGACTTTAGAAATGAAATAGTTTACAGCAGGGGTGAATGAAAAGCTTAGGAAATATCTTAGAAAGTAATAAAAAATGAATAGAAAAAAGGAACTACAGAAACAGTACATGTTATCCAAATATAAGTTCCAGAAAGAAAACAGTGGGGATAAGTGGACAATAATATAAAACTTCCAAGAATTAAAGGACAAATAACCAGAATGATATACTTCACAGAGTGCCTAAAACATGAAATACACCCACATCAAGGCATACCATTGTGACATTTTAGAATAGGGAGAAAAAGAAAGCTCTTTAAGTTTTCAGAGAGAAGAAATAGGCCACACACACAAAGACTCAGGAATGAGAAGGATCTGAGTCTCCAAAGAGAACAAGAAAAATGCCTTCACAATTCTGAAGAAAATAACTTCCAGCTTGGAATAAATATTATATCCTTCCACATCATCCACACTCTCCAATTCCCATCAAGAAAACAGAATAAAGACAAATAAGGTTTCAAATATTTACTCTTATTGCTCAAGAGATGGTCATGACTAAAACAGAATAAATCAATACAAAGCATAGAAGACAGGTGTTACCTCACAAGAGAGAAGAGGGTGGAGATGAAAGGTTCCAAGTTGACAGATAAGACAGCAGAACTTTGAAGAAGGACATTTTCAGGACTGTGGTTACTTTACTATGCTCTCTGTAACTCTCTTCATTTTCACCAGAGGACAGAGGGCAGCTGAGCTTGGCCCAGGTCATTTTTAACATTTGGCTTCTCAAGACAATATGCTGATTGTTCCAGCAACCCCTCCATGAGCTGCTCCTTGAAGCCACAAAGGCCACTTATTTCACCCCACATAAGTGTTTTCTTTGGACCTAATCCTGTAAGCTGCAATGGGCACAGAAAGAGGAAATACAAAGTAGGCCACTCCTCAACCATCTTCCTACTGAACTTCCAGAGAATCCAGCTTATAGGATAGCCCTGCCTAACACCCCAAGTGTGTTGAACTTCTAGGATGCACTCATGATGGTGCCCACTGACCTCCTGCAATAGCTATTTTAAAACACTGTACCAATGAAGGTAAAACTGGACTATGACCCAGGCACTGTTATTGAATTGACCCTTCTTACAACAATGTAATAGTCTTTCCTTTCACAGCTAGATTTTTATGCTTTCTGCTTAGTTTTCTATAACTTAAATGATATAATGTTTAGGAATTCACAAAAGGTATTAAATCTTAGGAAAGACCACTGGGGTGGGGTCACACTGCGATGGAAAGGGGCACAAAGAACCCTTTTAAAAGGTATACTAATGTTCTATTTCCTTTAGCTAGATAATGGGAAATGAGTGTTTTTATTACTATTGATCTGTAAACTGTACATACATTTTACATATACCTTATGTATTAAGAAAGATATAAATATAGTCTTTGTCAATGAACAAATATGTATAGCAAATGTAATCACCAAAATACAAACCATTCGCTCTTTTCCAGTTAATGTTAGGTTTTAAGGGTAGACTTTACCTGTCGAAGGTATAATTTCAAGACGTCACAGATGTCATGCGCACTAAATTCTGAAATGTCTACCAACTGCATTCCATTTTCCAAAGCCTGACACAGTTTTTCAGTTTTTATTTTGTTTCCACATACACGATAAATTCCCTTGAGAAGAAAGAGGGAAAATATTGCAAAATTCTGCTTTAGAACAAAAGCTAAATGTGGACATTTAAATATCTTTGATGTGCCTACTTCAATTTTTATTAGTACTTCAGAAAAAAAACTGTTATATAAGGTAATATTTTCTAAATAAACCTGAATAAAATCAGTTCTTATTAAAAACTGAGAGCACTGTTTTCTTTTAAAGTGTTCTTATCATTACAATAAATCACACAGGCATTTGCTTAAACATTTTCATTTTAAGAGTTACAACATACCTGTAGACACAAGGCTCTACTTTCAATCTCTGAGGCACATACTTTGAGTATAAAAGGAATGCCATCTGGTTCCTTTTTTGCAACTTGTGTGAATTCTGCTCCAAATAAGTGTATTTTCCCCAAAAGTTTTTGATGACCACAAATGATGACTAAATTTTCCAGACACTTTCGGTGACAAACAAGAAGACACTAAAAAAATAGTTTAAAACTAGTTAATTTATCTTAAAACTACTTACAACTGGACAAGCTAAAGGAAGAGTGCTAACACAACAAAAATGAGTTTAAAAGGTATTATTTATGGTGTTTGAAATATATTTAATAGCAAAATGAAATATTATTTGCAAATGTTCCTAATCAGTAAAATTAATTTTTAAAAGTATAAAACAAAAAGCAGTAAGGGGCTAATGTAATTCCAGAAAGATCTTACCTCTTCACATTCAACACCTTGGAATACTACAATGCTTTCACAATCCCTACATTTTGTGGGGGATCTCAACTTGCGAAACTTGTGAGTGAGAGCTGCCTTTGACATCAATGTTTTCTTATATATTCCAAGTGAATTGGGTCCTTGCAAAAGAAACAGATTATTATATAAAAATCGTAAGGTGAGTTTTTTCCATAAGACATAATATTCTGAAAAATTTGCAATCATTTATATATTACAAAAAGCTATTATTTTGAGTCTATAAAATAAAGGATCTAACTTAGAAATCTCTTACAAGGCACACATTTACCAAACATTTTAACAATGAGTAAAAATCACCACCAAACCAGTTAAGATACTTCTAAAATAGTACAGCATAATGTTTGCAGAATGAGAAAGTTAACACTGTTATTAATATGCCCTTTATTAAGCTGGGAAGGGTTTTTTATAAGTGGTATTTCCATAGGTTTTTTTTACAAAATGCCCCTTTTATAAAAACCTCAAAGAAAACTAGCTGTATGAGGTCACTGTGTTACATCCCCATTAAGGATAAAGCTATTCTTAAATCATCATAAAATTATAGCTAATACTAGCTAGTAATATATGAATATCCTGTTAGAGGTCAAATGTTCTATACTGTTTTAGGAAATGATGCTAAAACAGGTGTCTGGAGGTTTCAAATATATAAATTTATATGAGTTTAATTCAAGTCATTAAGGTAAAAGACTTAATATTTCAGAGAGAAAAAATTTTTCTTTTATATCCTTCAACATCCACAACTTTCTTTGTCCTCAAAAAGTATACTTACTTACCTTTCCTGCTTAACTCCTTGTTCTGTTTCTACTGAAGAAGCTTCTTCAGAATTTCTCATGCATGGCAACACTTTTAACAGTTAAATCACTATATTATGTTTATGAAAGATTAAAATATCTAGCCTGCTTTAGCCCATCCTAATATATTTTAGAGTGAGTGAATAATTTTGCTTTTTGTATTTGTAACATTTGATTAATATATTATCAACCCATACTTGGACATAATTTGTTGGGATATATTTAAGTCATTATGATGCCTTTTGTTTAATACACAGCAAAGTAATTCTTTACATTATAGTATTTCCTAATATCATGCAGTGCTACTGACTCAATTGGTTTAGTGAGAGCTTGACTCAGTGATATTTAGAATGTCAATACCAGCTTCTGAAGGGGAAGGTGGCTCTCTTTCATCTAGGTCATCTGCAGAAGACATGGTTCCACTGGATGGAGTTCGTGGAAGTTTTCGATGAAAGTCTCCTAAAAGTAATTATGAATACAATTACCTAACCATGCACTGTAGAATTTTACCAATGGGTAATGACAACATCCTTTTTGTTATTGTTCTACTTAACTGGTTGCTTCTTATATGTGTCCTGATGGGAGATCAAACATGTAACCCTGGTTTATCAGGACAACGCTCTAAACCAGTGGTCGGCAAACTCATTTGTCAACAGAGTGGCAAACCGCGGGCTCAAGAGCCACAGTTTGCGGACCACTGCACCAAATGAGCTACCTGGCCAAGGCAAAATGAGAACATCTTTTTAATAACACAGCCATACTATTTATTAGCTACAATATAAAAAATATGCTTATATTCTCAGACTTTGGATACAGGGAATTCTGATACTTATGCAAAAGAAAGTCGAACTCTTCAAAGAAAATTGAACCAAAACCGATTTCTCCAGGTAAATGTAAAATTGAGAATCGTTCATCCAAATGAGACCTTAATTGTCAATTTCTGATTGTAAGCTAGACATTGTGAGTTCTACAAGACGGAGTATTTTCTCTTCACGTCCTATCTAATACCTGACAGAGTAGCTGGCACAACAACAAAGTTGTCATTAAATGTTTGAGTTAAGCTATAAATAAATGTATACAATGTAACCTAGTTTGTAAAATACATAAAAATCTTTAAATTCAGCAATATAATAGTAATATCATATTTATGTGAACAGTATAACAAGAGACTAAGAATCAGGAACAATGATTCCTGATAGGGAACTGAGATTCCAAGATACAAGTTTTGTTCGCAAAGGACACAGTTATGTGTATCAAAACAGGTTCAGAAGCAGCCCAATGAGGCAATGACATTTATTTGTATTTGCTCCCTACTGATATTAAAACAGAATTATAGTTAAGAATTAACTCATGGCCTTAACTATCTACGGTTCAGAGTTAGAATGAGCTTTATAAATTATTTAAAACAACATCTTCCCTAAAAGATTCTTCTGCATAATATGCTTAAAAGGTAGTCACCTAGTTTTTGCTTTGAATGTGTCCCTAATGATTGAGAAATTATGAGGTCGCATATTCCATTGTTAGAACTATTCTAATTGTAAAATGGCTTTCCTATGTTAGTGAGCAGAAATCTGCCTCTCTATAAACCCTAGTCTTAGGCCATACTTCTCCCTCAAGGAGCAAGCAAAAGCACTCTATACCTTTACATTTCCAATATTTAAGGATAGCTGCCATGTTCCCAAGTTCCCTCTTTCCCAGACTAGGCATACTTAGGTCTTCACCCATTTACCTTGTGACCAAGTTTCCATAATTTTGTCTAATTTACATGAAGTCTCATAGGATTCCAAATAATGTAGGGTTTTCTCTAAAACAGCTCTTAATTTCTGGGGTTGCTGAGAAACTACACTGTTTTTATAAAACTAATTGCAAATATTCAGTTAAATATTTAGGCTCATACTTCCAGAGTATTCTCCTGAGCACAGATAGTTTTAAAGGACACAAAACAAGCCTACAAATAACAGAGCTGCATGGAAATTATTTCTAACTTAAATTCAGAGATTTATTTACATGAATAAAATGTCTATAATATGAAGAACACATCTCCTGCAGTGCTAAGATCCTAAAGGAAGTTAGGTCACCAAGAAGAACAGAACTGAAACAGTCTGTAGTAGAGGAGTGGAGAAGAAAAAATGTCCAAGTAAAAATCTCCTGGGTTCAAGTGCTACCTTCTCCTGCTAGTTGTAGTATCACCTATAGCATGTTATCCTTTTTGAAGCCATGATGGAGCTGAGATACTTTCTCTGTCTTTCTAAGGAGCATGAGATTATCAAAGTACTATAAAATACATTTGTAAAAAATTAGTAAGAATAGCAGTCACAGGCACAATAGTGTTAACTATAGTGTTCATTACAGCAATTAACTATAAAACAATCCAAAAGATAGATAATAGTTATGTTCACAGAACAGAATACTATCCAAAGCAAAATATAAATTAAAGATGGCTACTTACACCAATATGGACATTAAAAAAAGACACATGGAAGAAGTAAAAAAAGAATAGCATGATTCCATCTGTATATCATTCTGAAGAGGGCAAGGCTCAACTAGATACACATACTAAAACATTTGATGGTTTACATAGTATATACCTAATTTACTGATAACCTTCTATTTTATTATTTTTCTTTTAACTGCATTCACACACACACCTCTCTCTATGAGATAATTCATTATAAAAATAAGTAGCTGTAAAATATTTCTCAAAAGGAGTATTTGAATCTTTCATTAAATTTTTACTGCTACAGTTAAATACTTATATACCTGGACTTATAGATTCTGAATCCAAAGATCTAGACTCACTGCTTCCGCCAGTGCTCTCCGAGTCACTGAACATCCCAAATGTCCATGACCTTATAAAAGAAGGACCTTTAAGAAAAGAATATTTAAAGTTAAACTTGGCTGTAGATAGTTCATAAGGTAAAATACTGACATATAAAATGAGACAAATCAAGTTTAACTATAATCAATAATCAATTTTAAGACAAGTACAGTGTTTAAAACTGTGACTAAGGTTTCATAAAGTTACAATTCAAGGCCTGATTTTTTAATTCTAGGGCTGCAACCCATTTAATAATCACATTTAAACAATTTGATCTTTCATAAACTTAGTGCTGTCTTTAATGTGAATATCTACCTGAGATATCAACACTGTTGGAGCATCTGTCCTCGTCAATCTTATTAGAACTGTCAGGAAGGCGCACAACGTCCTCTAAAGAGTCAGAAGGTCCATATCCAGAAGTGTGAGAACTATTTGTTAATTGCTTAGTTACATTCCTAAGAAAAACCCAAATAAAATTCATCACTGAAGATGACAAGCCTATTTTATTCTGTTTTCCAAAAAAAATGTTAATTTAAAGAATTTAGAATAATTTAACTAAATATTAAGAAACAAACCATATTATATGGTTCAAATTCCTAAAGAAGGTATGAGTAAAACTTAGTTATTTATACTTATTATAGCTGAAATATAGCAAAGAGTAGCAAAAAAAAAAAAGTCAATTCATGTCATGGTTCAACTTTTTAGTATAATCTCTGTGGAAAATGTAAGTTAAATCTGCATATTAAACATTCAAAATAGGTATCACCATGACTTGCCATTCTAAAAAGATTCTTAAATCTCAAAGATCTGAGCTCTGGGCCCAATAGAAAGCTTTTTTTACTCTTAAGTGAGTTACAACTTAAGTAATATTTAAAAATTCAGAAAAAAGTAAAGTTAATTCTGCTAATATTACAAGTTCCTATTCCTACACCAGTATAGGAACTTAGCAAGACATATTTTATCTCTTGAAAAAAATGTAGCTGTACATTCACACTTACCCATCAACTTTTTCTTCTTCAGTTGAATTCGTGGCTCTGACAAACTCACTATATTCTTGGCCTGGGTCATAGAGTTTGGCACTATTACAGAGAGACTGTAAATTGTTTGCGAGGGAGGCAGTCTGTAGTTGTTGCATTTGGAAGAGGTTAACTGTTACCTATGATCACAGATAAAGAAAAGTCAAAATAACATGATATTCAGAATACTATGTAAATACACATTTACTTCAAGTAAAAGGAATACTATGTAAATACACATTTTCCAAGAAAAAGGAATAAAGTGAAGCAAACAACACTGAATATCATAATAGCATACTATGTTGCCTGACTTTGTGCAAGGTCTAGATTCAGAAAATATAAGTTTTAATCCAATATATAGGAGCAATCATTTCCAGCAAAACTAGCTTAAACCGAGAATTTCAAAAACACAACTCCGTGTCCCTTCTAGTTCACAGTTTTGGGAGATAAATGTATTTTTGAGGATCCCCAGCTCTGTACTTGAATGATTTGTCCACAAATTGTCTCAACTCTTACATAAAAAATGTGGGGGGGAAATTTTAATCAGAGCACTATTATTTTGACATTCATTTTTCAATCCTATAAAAATAGAAATGCTTTATATGTATAATGTATCCTAGAATACTCAATTTTTATAATCAGGTATTATTTTGAATGCACTCTACTCAGAATACATTATTCCACTGAATTTCTACAAATGTGTAAATATCATTACTACTACTTAATGTAATAACAATAACAACAATATAACAACTGACAGAGCTTCTAATATGCCAGATCCATTCTGAAAACTTCACTAATTTAATGCATAAATTTGATGCTCACAAAAACCTAGGCTTTGGGTATATTACAGCAAACAGATGAAACCCCAGTGCTCATAGAGTTTAAGTTCTCCTCAGACTGGTGTCAAACAGAGAGAGCAAATTAAGTAAATAAGGAATTTCTGGTAGTGAAAACTGCTAATAATATGTAAGACTGTCAAGTTATGGAATATGACCAGATACATGTTTATGGAAGAGTACTTTTGACATGGTAGGTTATTACTGGCCTTTCTGAGGACTTAGCATTTGAACTGAGACCTGACATAGAATGAATGAATAGCTTCAGGAAGAAAAAACAATCCAGACCAAAGACCATAGGCCAAGAATTAGTGGGAAAGAGCATGTTGCACTCAAGAAACAGATGAAAGGTTAATATGACTGAAGCAGATTGAAAAGGTGGGAGAAAAAGGGATACAGTCATCTATACCACACTAAAGAGCCTGGACAGATGTTTGGAGGGTTGGGGAGTGGTGGAGGGATTGAGCAAAAAAAGAAAAAAAGAGAAAAAACCTCAGTGTGCTGACTGCTGGGAGATGGGTAGAAGGAGGTGGAGGAGAGTATATGGGGGAAATAGTGATGTAAGGAGACTGGACTTGGCGTGAGAACACACAATAGAATGTATAGATGTTGTATTGTGGAACTATGCTCCTGAAACCTGGATAATTTTATTAACCAGTGTCATCCCCATAAATTCAATAAAAAGGAAACAGCCCAAGTGCCCAAACAGCCCAAGTGGCTCACATTCAGTAGATGAATGGATAAAAAAGGTGTGGTACATTACATGATGAAATACTATGCAGCTGTAAAAAAGGGTTTCCTACCCTCTGAGACAGCCTGTGGGCACTTGGAGTGTATTATGCTAAGTGAAATAAGCCAGTCAAAGAAAGACAAGTATTACATGATCTCACATATAGAATCCAATGAGCAAAATAAACAGATGAACAAAATAGGTCCAGAGGCATCGAAGCATGGCACAGACTGAAGATTTCAAAGGGGTAAAGGGGACGGGTAGAGATTAACCAAAGAACTTATATGCACACTAGAGGGCCGGTGCACAAAGTTCGTGCACGGGGGGGGGGGGGGGAGTCCCTCAGCCTGGCCTGCACCCTTTCCAATCCAGGATCTCGCTCACAATCTGGGACCGCTGGATCCTAACTGCTCACCTGCCTGCCTGCTTGATCACCCCTAACCACTCCTCATGCCCCCTTGATTGCCCCTAAAACTCTGCATGCCTATCTGATCGCCCCTAACAAGCATGCCTGCCTGATCGCCCCTAATTGCCTCTGCCTACTGCCTGATCGCTCCTAACCACTTCTCCCTGCCTGCCTGATTGTCCCTAACCGCCTCTGCCTGCCTGCCTGATCACCCTTAACCACCTCTGCCTTGGCCCCCACCACCATGGCTTTGTCTGGAAGGAAATCTGGAAGACATCTGGTCTATCTGGTCTAATTAGCATATTACCCTTTTATTAGTACAGATACTCATAACCCATGGATACAGACAATAGGGTGGTAAAGGCCTGGGGTGGTGTAAAACGGGGTGGAGTATGGGGGGGGGTGAGAAGCATTTGTAATACTCTCAACAATAAAGAAACCTTTTTAAAAAATATGACATCCGGATATGATATATTTTTAAATGCCACTCTGTCTCCTGTGTGGGGAATGTGAATGGATGCCAAATTTCATTGGCTTAATGTTATTTCAAAGACTGTCGTGTTTCTCTTCATGCTCTAGATATACTAAATGATATGTTGAACTTATGATTAGCCTCTAAGTAGATAGGCATTCCTCAAAGATAACTAAAACTCATCACAAATAGCATTTGAAAAATGACCTAACAGAACAGCTTATTAGTGCCCTAAGTTTTTCAAAGAACAAAGGAACTTCAAACTACAAATGGTAAAGTTTAAGTTCAGCAACAAGCTATGATCAGAAAATTCTCCATTTAATGGTAAACTGGACCTATTTTCTTGATACTAAAAGTAACTATACTTTTTTAAATACTTTTAGTAAATTTTATGAATCTAGTTAAAAACACCAATAATTTAAAAAGATAAATGAATAGATTGGTATAATCAAATCATCTGCTGAATGTTTCTGAGAATATATATATATATATATATATATATATATATATATATATATATAAAATCCTAATATGTAAATAGACTAAATGGTGAAACAACTGAACCAGTTGCTATGACGTGTGCTGATCATGAAGGGGGACATGCAGAACATAGTGGGCACTGGCAGCAGGTGGCAGAGTGTAACACATGGTGGGTATCGGCCACGGTGGGATGGTGAAGCAGATAAGAGGGGGTGTCAGACCAAGGCAGGGAGCTGGTCACTGTCATCAGGGTGAACCTCTGGTGGTTACTGAAAGTTCTTTGCTCCCACATGCCATGGTACTGCCAGGCACTCACACCTGCTGCCAGCGCTGGCCTCATTTGCACTCACTGCCAGGACCCAGCACTGGCCTCGATCGCCCTTCAGAGCTTCACCCTTCAGGGGCGGTCAGGGCAGCAGTGCCACTTGCATCCACTGATGATCCTGGCCCCACTCGCACCCACTGCTAGTTTTGGCCCTAATTGCTCCACGCTGTCAGCGGGTGTGAGCGGGGCTGGCACCATCAGTGCGTGGAAGCTGTGACAGCTGGAGGGAGCGGGACTGCTGACAGACAGGGGCTGGGGGGCCACGGTGGGAGGGGCCAGGTGAGGGCGTGGAGGATGGGTCGAGACCCACTCTGTGCCCACTGCAGCCTCGCAGCCCACAGTTCCTTTCAAGGTGCATGAATTCGTGCACTGGCATTGGCAGCAGCAGGATGATGGAGCAGGTGAGCAGGGATGCCAGACCAAGGCGGGTGCCAGTCACTGTCATCAGGTCAAGCCTCTGATGGTTACTAAAAATTCTTTACTTCCATGTGTCATGGTCCTGCCCAGTGCTTGTACCTGCTGCTAGTGCTGGCCCCACTGGCACCCACTGCTAGAGCCTTGCAATGGTCCTGATCGCTTGGCACTGTCAGCAGTTGCAAACGGAAGCTGCTGGCCCTGATAGACCCTGAGGGCTTCTCTACCTTCCCATGCTCCTAAGGTATGATTGGTGTAACAGCCACTGCTCACACCTGCTGATGGTGCCAACTCTGCTCACACACCTGCTGCTGGCACCAGCCCCAACTGCTCCACGCTATCAGCATGAGGGAGCAGTGATGGCAGGAGAGGGGCTGCCAGCAGAAAGGGAACCAAGGGCTGCGGTGGGAGGAGCTGAGCAGAGGTGTGAAGGATGGGCCAAGACCTGTCCCTGTACCCACTGCAGCCTCGAGGCCACAGTTCCTTTCAGGGTGTACGAATTTGTGCACTGGGCCCCTAGTCTATACTAATAAAAGGATAACATGCTAATTAGACCAGACATCTTCCAGATGTCCTTCTGGACAAAGCTACAGTGGCGGGACTAAGGCAGAAACAGTTAGGGGCGATCAGGCTGGCTGGGGAGAGCAGTTAGGGCAATCAGGTTGGCAAGGGAGAGCTATTAGGGGGATTAGGCCAGCAGGGGAGAGCAGTTAGGCAGCGGTTCTCAACCTGTGGGTCGTGGTCTGTTTTCTGATGGTCTTGGGTTCTACAGCAGTGACCCACAGGTTGAGAACCACTAGCAGGGTCACCTAAGACCATCAGAAAACACAGATATTTACATTACGATTCACCACAACACAAGGAACTATATTAAATGGTCGCAGCATTAGAAAGGTTGAGAACCACTGCGTTAGAGGGATTAGACTGGCAGGAGAGTGCAGTTAGGGCAATCAGGCAGGCAGGCAGAGGTGGTTAGGGGCAATCAGGCTGGTAGGGAGAGTGGTTAGGGGTGATCAGGCAAGTAAACAGGTGAACGGTTAGTAACTAATGGTCCCAGATTGCAAGAGGAATGTCCAATTGCCAGTTTAAGCCTGATTCCTGTGGGATCAAGCCTAAACCGGTAATTGGACATCCCCTGATGGGTCCCAGATTGGAGAGGGTGCAGACTGGGCTGAGGGACACCCCTCCTCCTGCCCCGTGCATAAATTTCATGCACCAGGCCCGTATTTAATAATATAAGATGTAAGCAGTAATATACTAGTATACAGATAGCCTAATCTTGACTATCTTTTCCTTAAATTATTCAGCCTCCTCCCACACTTAACAGAAATGCTTAAGTGAGATTCTCAGGTGGGAGTTCCTCCAGGACTTGTTAAGCATCTTAATTGAAGTGGCTCACAGGTACCTAAAAAAACCATCATGTCCCTTTAGACCTTTTTGTCCCACAATGTGTTTTCTGAGTCAGGGACTTAGTCTCTTTCTTCTAGGTTCCCAATGGTTAGCAGGGTCCACATTTGGGGAAATGACCAAGTAAAGAGTAATAGGAAGTGTTATTGGTCAAGGTCATATTGTAATTTTGTATGTTTTCTGGTGTTGCTCACAAAGTACACAGGACTTCCAATTCTATGCCCAGCTTTTGTCATCTACATCTATTTTTTATTAATCTATGGGCATAAGAATTAGTGTAAATTTTTCTGACAGCTGATGAACTACAGTTATCCATAATTTCGAATCAATGGGAAAAATTTCTGCAACTTAAATGAGCAATATAAAAATTAATTTTTGTTCAATATAATTTTATACCTAGAATTTTTAAAAAATGATAGTTTTCTTGAATGCTCTAAAAAAAGCCCTAAAACACTCTTGTTCTAATTTTTCCCATTTTTCAAAGCCCAATGATTTGATTAGGTCTTTAGTGACTGTCTTACTCATTTTCTCCTTCCTCTCACTTAGAAATTAATTATGATCTACATCCCACATACTTCAATGCTTTAAAATTCAAGACAATTTTGAATATTTAATAATAATCCTTAATGACTATAATATAACTATTTTTCTGGAATATAAATCTGATTGTATATGTTCCTTAATATAGTGAATGAACCTGATTGTCTATCATCTTTATATCTCAAATGATTTTGTTTTCTCTGTAATATATATGCAATGACATATCCTAGAATGAAAACATATATTTTTAAAAACAATTTGGGAGGTGGTGTTGAAAATAAGTCACCAAAAATACCAATTTTTTTGATGGTGGAGAAGAAAACATACATCTGAGAAAGTCAGTTTTTACCTAGAAAATAAATTATCTATAATCAAGAACTGTTGTTGGATTTAGTATTTGTTTATATCTAAATGTGAATAATGCCATTCAGAACAAGTAACACTAATGGATTAAATTGCTTCAAAAAAACAGTACTAATAAGAGATTTAACCTCTATATAAACTGTCCTTATACATTATATGTTGCAGTGATTTTCATGAGTTTGGAAATTTGTTTAAGTTTAGGGAACTTGAACTTCAAATTTTACTTCATACATTAATATATATTGCTTTCCAATTTTTCGGATGTGTTAATTCTGAACTCCTTGAGAGCAGATATCTGTTTTACTTTTCTTTTATATAACTAATAGGCATTTATAAATACAGATGTATTATATAAAAATTAGGCAACTTCTTTGTTCACATAACATCAAATTAAAGAAAATTGTAATTGTATTACCAAGTAGCATCACTTTTTAAAATTATATATATTTTATTGACTTTTTACAGAGAGGAAGAGTTAGAAACATCAATGAGAGAGAAACATTGATCAGCTGCCTCCTGCACACCCCTATTGGGGATGTGCCCACAACCAAGGTACATGCCCTTGACCAGAATCAAACCTGGGACCCTTCAGTCCAAATGCTGACGCTCTATCCATTGAGCCAAACCGGTTAGGCCAAGTAGCATCACTTTTTAAAACAAGATTGCAGCTCATGAGAGAACTTAAACCATATTATATGGGAAAAAAGTAATCTTATTTTGGGACATTGAATATAAAAAAAACAAAACAGAGAAGGAAGATAATAATTATCTTTAAATATTTAAAGGATTGTCTTGTGGAAGAGGGATTATATTAGTACAGTATGACTTCAAAGGTCCACAGGAAACAGATTTTTTTTTTAGCTTAATATAAACATCATACTAATTTTGGAGTTGCTCAAACCCAGACTAAATAATCATTCAGCAAGACAGCACAGGATTTAAGAGCATAGGTTTTAAAGTCATTCAATCAGATTCTTCTCATCTTAGAGCCTTACAACTTGTGAACTTGTGTGCTGGGTTACCTTGATTAAGTTATTTATAACTTCTCTAAACAAATGCTTAAAGAAAGTTAATGTGCAAATGAATAACATGGGAAATCTTGTTCAAAAGACAGATTCTGGTTACGAAACTACAGAGTGGGATAAAATTACGTTTACAATTATGCATTTGGAAAATAATACAATAATCCTAATATATAAGAAGTTAGGGGCCGCCACAACCGAAACAACTGGATGGATGACTGAACAGCAGGCTGCGTGGGGTGACCAGACTGGCAGGGGGGCAGTTGGGGGCAACCAGGCTGGTAGGGGGGATAGTTGAGGGCTAATCAGGCTGGTGCGGGGGAGGAGCCAATGAGGGCAACCAGGCCATCAGGGAGGCAGTTGGGGGTGGACCAGGCAGGCAGGGGAGGCAGTATGGGGCAATCAGGCCAGCATGGGAGGGACAGTTAGGAGCAACCAGGCCGGCAGGAGGGTCAGTTAGGGGCGACCAGGCCAGCAGGCAGGCAAGCAGTAAGGAGCCAGCAGTCCTGGATTGTGAGAGGTATATCCAACTGCCAGTTTAGGCCTGATCCTAGCAATAATATACTAGTATACAGTATATAGCCCAATCTTAAATACCCCTAGGATCGGGCCTAAACTGGCAGTGGGACATACCCCTCGAGGTCCCGGATTGGAGAGGGTGCAGGCTGGGCTGAGGGGAACCCTCCACCCTGAGCACAAATTTCCTGTACCAGGCCTCTAGTTAATAAATAATAATATAAGTATAAACTATGTGCTTTGTGTACTCACAACTATAAACCTATTTTTGCCCCACCTTGTATATCCTTTGTGCAACCATTAAAAAAAACTATAAAAAAATACAGTAAAAAAACAACAGATAAATTAAAAGGTGGATAAGAATTTTATATAAATTAAAATATAATTGTAATAGAGAATAAAATAGATTAAAACTATACAGGGGTGGGCAAAAGTAGGTCTACATAATATAAATAAATAATACAAAAAATAATAAAAGAATAAACTCACATATTCACAACTGTAAACCTACTTTAGCCCACCCCTGTATTAAGTAAATTAAATAGATAAAATGTAAATTAAATAGATAAAATAAGCAGCTAGACAAATAAAGGGAAACATAAGATATACACAGAAAACCAATAATGAAATAGACCTAAATCTTGAAAACATTTACATTAAGTATAAATTGTCTAAACACTTCTCTTAAAAAGAGATTGTTAAAATAGATTTTTAAAATGTCAAGACAGTCCCGGCCAGTGTTGTTCAGTTGCTTGGGTGTTGTACCATGTACAAAAAAATTGCCAGTTTCATTCCAGGTCACAACAGAAGCTCGGGTTTCAGTATCAATCTCTGGTAGATGGCATGAGGAGGCAGCCGATGGATGTTTCCCTCTCACATTAATATCACTCCCTCATCCTTCCTCTCTCTCTAAAAATCAATAAAATATTCTTTTAAAATAAAATTAAAAAGTTAAGACAACTATATGATATATGATATATAAGGAATTCACTTTAAATATAATGCTCAAGTTAAAAATAAAAAATGGAAAAAGATATACCATGCTAAAAATAAGGGTTAAGAAAACTGAAATAGCCATATCAATATTAAAATAAAGTACACTAAAGTGGAAGGAAAATTACCAGGATAAAAAAATATTTCATAAGGCCGAAACCGGTTTGGCTCAGTGGATAGAGCGTGGATAGAGCGTAGGCCTGTGGAATGAAAGGTTGCATGTTCGATTCTGGTCAAGGGCCTGTTACCTTGGTTGTGGGCACATCCCCAGTGTGGGACGTGGAGGAGGCAGCTGATTGATGTTTCTCTCTCATTGATGTTTCTAGCTCTCTATCCCTCTTCCTTTCTCTCTGTGGAAAATCAATAAAATATATTAAAAATATATATATATATTTCATAAGGATAAAAGGACCAATGCACCAAGAATGTATGTTATTAATGTATAAGTATCTAACAGTTTTAAAATATATAAAGCAAAAATTGATAGAACTAAAAATACACAATATTCCAAAAACTTTAAAACTCTTTCCTCAGCAATTCAGAGAAGTAAATCAAAGACATAGAAAAAATAAATAACACACTAAACCGACAGGAATTTATTGACATTTATGGAACTCCAGCCAACAACAGCAAAATAAACATTGTTTTCATCAAGTGCACACTTGGAACATTCACCAAGACAGAATCATAAAACAAACCATGACAAATTTAAGAGAACTGAACTCATACTCAGTATTCCTCTCACTGTAACAGAATTAAACTAGATATCAGTATCAGAAAGATAGCCAGGAAAGAAAATTTAACAATAAACTTCTACAGGTCAAAAATAAAGTCTCAAGAGAAATTAAAAAACATTCTGAACTGTACAAAAATAAAAATATATAATTCAAAATTTGTGGGATGTAGAGAAGCAGTGCTTAGAGGGAAATTTAAATAATTAAATATGTGTATTTAAAAAGCATGGAGGTCTAGTGAACAATCTAAGTTTCCACCTTTAAATAATTTAAAAGAAAAGCATCAGTGTAGTGATTGCAGAGGCAGGTAGGATAGTGAGTGGAGGTAGAGAAGGATATAGGGGGATAAATGATGCAAAAAATAAACTTTAGAAAAAAAATTTTTTAAATCAAAAGAAACTCAAATCAAGCAGAAATACATTTTAAAAAAAAGAAAAACCAATGAAATCAAAAGCTGTTTCTTTGAAAAGAACATTTTAAACTTCTAGCCAGGCTAAACAGAGAGAGAGAGAGAGAGAGAGAGAGAGAGAGAGAGAGAGAGAGAAGGCGCAAATTACCAGGATTGAAAGAAAATATGACTACAGACAGTAAAAGGGTAAGAGAATATTATGAACAACTCCATGCTTACAAATTCGACAACTTAGATGAATGAGACCAGTTCCATGAAAGCTACAAACTACCAAAAATTCAACCAAGAAGAAATGATTAACTCAATTTGGCATATATCAAAGAAACTGAATATATGGTAAAAATTGTCTGAAAATGAAAACTCAAAGCCCAAATGCATTCACCAGGCAATGCCACTAAACATTTAAAGAAACAACACCAGTTCTATACAATCTCTTCCAGAAAACAGAAGTCAAAGGATCTTAAATACTCAAAAGAATCCTGAAAAAGAATAAAGTTGGAAAACACACTACCTGATTTTAAGAATTGCTATAAAGCAATAGTAATCAACACAGGAGGGTTTTGGCAAAAGGATAGACACATGAAACAAAATAGAGACTCTGGAAGACCTACAAATATGTGGTCAGCTGATTTCTGACAATGATGCAAAGTCAATTCAATGGAGATGACACAATGTTTTCAACAAATGATCTTGGAACAAGTTGACACCTGTATTAATCATGTTCCTTATTTTATGACGTTATTTTGACATTTCAAAAAGCTTGCTGGCTGGGGAGTGACTGCCCCTCACAAGGCTAGCCAATTCTTAGCCTGGGAGCACATCTTTCATATGCAGTTCCAACTACCTCATCATCTCTCACTCACCAAGCCAATATTTTCCCATGCTGTATATCATTCCAGAGCCTGTTACCAAACAACCGGAGACCATCCCTATACCTTAAAGGCCACTGGTATATTATTCAGAATAGCCAATCCTATCTTGCTTATTCTGCCTTTTATTGCCTTTTCCTTGGAACCCTCAATTAAGGGTCTGTATTCAGCTTGCCCCTCACTCCCACTCTGTTTGACCATACCTGGTATTTCTCCTATGGCCCTGTGTAGCATAGCATGTCTTCATCTTTCAACAACACTGATCACTGAAAGTCAGCATTACAGTCACCTCCATAAAATCCGCTGGATATAATTTTAATAAAACATCCATATGCAAAAAGCAAAGCTCAACTTATACTTCACACTTTAGATAAAAATTAACTAACAATGGATCATATATCAAGCTTTTAGTAGAAAATACAGAAATCTTTGTGATCTTGGATTAAGTGATAACAAAGCATGACACATGAAAGAAGAAATTGATAAATTAGGTTCCATCAATATTTTTGCTCTATAAAAGATACTGCCAAAAGAATAAAGAGATTTTCAGACACTATATACAAGCTCAACATTAAGAAAACAACTCAATTTTTAAAACACATTTAAAATACAGATTGTATATAAGCCCTTGAAAAGATGCTCAATATCCTTAGTCATAATGAAAACACAAGTTAAAAAACAGCTACCACACACTTATTAGAACAGCTAAAATATAAAAACAACTAATTAGTGTACTAGTAGTCATGGATGCTGAATAACTGGAACTCTCATATATTATTAGTTAGAATGAAAAATATTATGGCCTCCCTGGAAACCAATTTGGCAATTTCTTATAAAGAAAAACAGACATTTATCATACTTTTCAATAATCTCACTCTTAGGTATTAACCCTAGAAATATGAAAATTCACATTAACATAAAAACCTGTAAAGAAATGTTCATAGTAGCTCTATTCATAATCACTCCAAACTGGAAACAACACAAATATCCAATAGGTGAATGGATAAACATTCATATAATAGAATATTACTTTGAAATAAGAAGAAATGAACTATTAATACATGCATAACATCGATGAATCTCAAAGGCATTATGTGGAGTACAAGAAGCTAGTCTCCAAAGGACATACTAATGATTCCATTTGTACGAAACTCTAGAAATACTAAACTAGAAAGATGGAGGACACATCAATACTTTCCTGGGGTTAGGGGTGAAAGGAGAATTTGACTACAAAGAGGCAGTGTGAGGAAATTTTCTAAAGTGGAATTGTTCTGAATCCTAATTGTCATGGTGAGTGGTTATACAAATTTATACATGTGAGAAAATTTGTAAAATGTACAACTCCCAAAAAAGGTGGGTTTTAATTTTTTTTTTTTTTTACAAAAACAAGTTTAAAGAGGTAAATGAAAATACTTAAGGGTAGGATTATTTTATTTATAAATAAATCACTGGGCTCAATTTTAATATTTAATTTACTCAATTTTTGAAAAACAGATCTCACAGTGCTGATAGAAGTTTCAGGGGTCAAATCCATTTTGTAACCAAGTTAAAATATATAGTGGCATAAAAGCAATTTCAAACTCTCGGACATCAGTTTTAATTAAACAAATCATCTACTCATGAGGTGAGGGTAAGGAGAACCAGATAAAAAAATGTAACTCAAACCATTACTAAAAACTTAGCCAATTTTAAAACTCTAAATGTTCCACTAATTGTAGACATTAAATCCCTTAAGATTCATTGGATTTAATCACAACACATCAAGCATCTCCTTTCTGCAGATAATTTTTTTCCCTCCTGCCTCCAAAGTACTGAAGAAATTACTTACAGCTTTAAGGGTAAGATCACACTGGAAAACAAGTTTCCGGAGTTGTGCCAAAATTTCTCTCTTAGTATTTTCTAGATCATTTCGTCTTTCTTCAACATTTGTCATACAAACTTTATAGAGTTCATTTGCTTCTTCTACCTTCAGGAGTAACACAGAAAAAAAATAACACTAGCCCTCAGAATCTATATTTTAAAACAAACACTACTGCAGTAAAGTTCAGTTTAAATAACAGACAATAGTGGGGCGAAGGCTTGGGAGGGGCGAGTGCAGAGAAGAGGGGGTTAATGGGAAAAAAATAACAAAACAAAGGGGACATCTGTAATACTTTCAAAACAAAGATAAATTTAAATAATAATGATTGAAAGCCTTTATGCATAAAATTCTGATATTTTGTTTTAAATAGCATATTTTTAAAGATAATTTGTTTTGGTCAGTGATTCAAGGGAACTTAATATCAATGAATAGTCAAGTGCGATTTACAATTAGTATATTGTTTGCCTACAAAATAAATGTCCAATTCTACTTAACAGTCTTTTCTACTTACATTTACCATTGTTTATATTATCTTCTTATAGAATTTATTAAATTATATTTCACATAGACAAAGCTTCAGCCTAGCCTTGTTATTAGGTATTGAGATTAATACACATATACATTCATAAAGAATCAAGTCAAAAATATTAAATTACTGCCCTAACCGGTTTGGCTCTGTGGATAGAGCGTTAGCCTGTGGACTGAAGGATCCCAGGTTTGATTCCGGTCAAGGGCATGTACCTTGTTGCAGGCACATCCCCAGTAGAGGGTGTGCAGGAAGCAGCTGTTCAATGTTTCTCTCTCTTCAATGTTTCTATCTTAACTATCCCTCTTCTTTCCTCTCTGTAAAATCAATAAAGTATATGAAAAAAAATTTTTATTAAAAAAAACATTAAATTACTACTTCCTCTAAAATACTTCTTTCACAAACAAACCCAAAAATTCAAAAGATAAGCAAAAGTCTCTTATCATCGTGGTTCTCAAAGTGTGGATTCCCACCAGTAGCAGCATCACATAGGCACTTATTACAAATGCAAGTTGTCTGAGGCTAACCCTAAACCCACCAAATCAGAAACTCTGGGAGTGAGGCCCAGTAGTCTTTTTAACAATTCTTTCAGGTGATCCTGATGCATACTGAAGTTTGAGAACCAAAGCTTTAACAGATTATTGCTAATTCAACTTGCAAATAACGACAACAAAAACCATTACTTTTTGAAGAGCCTCCTCTTCTAGCCTTCGCTTTTTTTCTAGCTGCTTATTGAGATTTTTCACAAATCCACCACTTGCACACTGATGCTCCTCTTCTGCACGAAACATGGAAGATTTTGCTTTTTCATACTCATCTTGACGTTGTATGCATAACAATTTTGCCTTCTTAAGAGCAGTTTCTGTTTCAAGCTACATAGAAAAAAAAGAGTATTAAGTAGAGAATAAGAAAGAAACCCCAAGTTATAGATTTCTTTAGCATATTCAGTAAGATAGTTAATACAGAATTCAGAAAAACTATAGAGTAAGATATGAACCTTCTCAGGTGTTGCTTATATACTGCAAATGATTTTTTAAATGTTTTTAATTGATTTAAAAATACATATTTAAAAGGAAGAGATAGAAACATCAATGATGAGAATCATCGATTGGCTGCCTTCTGCACACGCCCTACTGGAGATCAAGCCCACAATTTGGGCATGTGTCCTGACCAGGAATCGAATAGTAACCTCCTGGTTCATGAGTGGACACCCAACCACCGAGCAACACCAGCTGGGCTACTACAAATGATTTAAATATTCACAAATAGATAGATAAAACTCCATTAAAATACTAACCATTTTATTTTGTTCCTGTTTCCAAAGTTCTTTCATTTCTTTCCTTTGTTTTTCCATTTCATTTTTCCTTCCAAGTAGGGGCTGTCAAGGTATTTTTAAAAAAGAAATAAAAAACACTGTTTTATAAAGATATACTATTATTTTTAAATATGTGTATTGTACATATAAATTTTTACCTGTACAAATTTGTTGGCTTGGAGAGCTGCAATTGTTTGCTGTAAAAGGTGACTGCTCTCTATATCATTAAGAAGAGCATTGGTAAATAGGGACTGCAGTGGCATAAACTCCTAGAATTTAAAAAAAATGGAAAGTAAATTTTCCACCGAAATTGCACTAGTGCTCCAGACCCTGCCTTGCCCCACTCTTCTTAAAAAAGAGAGATTTTAAGTGTAGACTTTATTTTTAAAGAAAAATATCTAGTTGTAAATATGACTATGGGAAAAATATTGAAGAAAATTAATGATAATTATAAACCTAGCAAAATTAGTAACTAATAACATTCGTTAAGATTGTGAACTTTTTAGATTTTTTTTAATGAGTATCTAAATCAATTTAAAAGGATTTTATTCTGTTAACAAAAAGTTTCCTATACGAATTATGATATTTTCTGATTTTGCAAGCTCATCTGAATAATCTCTTCTATACCAAGAGATTATTAGTTATTATAATCTCTTGGTATGGAAACCTAGTAGTTCACTGAACACTTACCTGAAGTCCAAAGTTAGTTCTAGTTGCCTCTGCCAACTTAACAATATTTCTAGAGGACTCCAATTCTGAAAAGGTCAAAGAAGATTTAAAGCATCAGAAGATTTAAAAAAAAATTATTTATCCCCTCCTACACTCTAAAATTTTTGTGATTCCCCAATTAAAAAGTGATCACAAATAATAGTTCACAGCATGATATGATGCTGTGATTCATCATCCAAAGTTCTGATCAAAATTAACTGGGAAACCTTCAAAACTCACTTGCTTAGACCTTTACACCCTGGGGAATGGGACCTAAGACTGTATATTGTCCTTTTATAAGACTAATCAGGTGATTCTGAAGGGCATTCTCACAGGTTTTAGGTAAATTCTATATTCTTCCAGTTACTGTTATGTGATCTTAGGCAAATCTGCACTCTTAACTTTAAGCAAATCACCTATCTTGATTGTCTCAGCTGTAAAATGAGAATAATTCTTGTCCTGCCTACTTCACAGGGTTTTGAAGAGGACTAAATGAAATAATGGATGTAAAAGTATTTTGTCAACCATAAACACTGGGACAATATTAGCTATTAAGATGTTCCTTATGTTTCCACTGCCTTCTGTTTATACATCTACTGTTGGTTTTATCTCCTTTTACCATATTATCTTGATAACTAGAGGCCCAGTGCATGAAATTTGTACAGGGTTGGGGGCGGGGGTGAGGTGTCCTTCAGCCCATCCTGCACCCTCTCCAATCTGGGACCCCTCAAGGAATTTCTGGTAGGATCGGGCCTAAATGGGCAGTCGGACATCCCTCTCACAATCCAGGACTGCTGGCTCCCATCTGGTCACCTGCTTGCCTTCCTGATTGCTTCTAACCACTTTTGCCTGCCAGCCTGATCACTCCCTAACCATTCCCCTGCCAGCCTGATTGATGCCTAACTGCTCCCCTGTCAGCCTGATTGCCCCTAAGTGCCCTCCCCTGCAGGCCTGATCACCTCTAACTACCCTCCCTTGCAGGCCTGGTCCCTTCCAATTGTCTTTCCCTGCTAGCCATCTTGTGGTGGCCATCTTGTTCCACATGGGGAGAGCCATCTTGTGTGTTGGAGTAACAGTCAATTGGCATATTACTCTTTTATTATATAAGAGGATTGCATTTCTTTTACCCACTAAAGTATGAATTCCTTAAAGGCAAATACAACATACTGTTTGTCTTTTGTGTCTCGAGATGTAGTGGTTGCTCTACAGTAATGTTTGATAAGTACATTTATTGTAGGAAGAGAAAATTGACAATGATTTTATTCACTACAATGAGATAGCTACTAATTTGGAAACGTATTACTCATAGTCTGTAGCAAATGAATCGCAAACAATTTAGTTCTTACACCCCGAATTTAATCAGATGCCCCAAAGGCCCACTTACCCAAGTTAAGCTTTTTTTCAACCCATGACACTATGTTCTTGGTATATTTTGACCATGTTTTAGCATATGACAAAGCCAGTTCTACAGAATCAGTGTTCTTTAACAGCATGCTGTCTAGTTCTGCAGGAGAAAAATTTACTGAAAATAAAAATATTAAGATAAGCACATATTAAATATGAGCAATGTAATTCTAAACAAAGAAACATTCAAAGATATTCTTCAATGAAAACAGGTTTAAAAAATACAAGTAACACATTTAGAATTAAAGTCACAGTCTGATTTTAAATTAAAATTTACTCTTGATTTAAATGTGTATTTCTATTACACATCAAGTTACCAGCCCAATAATTCATTTTTTAAAATATATTTTTATTGATTTCAGAGAGGAAGGGAAAGGGGAAAGAGAGGTAGAAATAACAATGATGGAGAGAATTATTGATTGGCTGCCTCTTGCACAACCCCTACTGGGGGTTGAGCCTGCAACCCAGGGATGTGCCCTTGATTAGAATTAAACCCAGGACCCTTCAGTCCACAGGCCAACACTCTATCCACTGAGCTAGACCAGCTAGGGCCAGCCCAATAATTCTTGATCAGTATCTATCATCATAATATCTACTCCAGTGTTTTTTCCCCTTAAATTTAATATGTAAAACTTTACATGTCAGTTTATGTTAAGATAAATATATTAGGTTACTAAGCAGGAAGAGATCTAAAACATTTATCAAAATTCAAAATATTTATTGAATTTAACTGCAAGAAATTCAATAAAGGTTTAAAGTACCTTACGCATTACCTTTTTCATTGGATGAGTCCACTGATTCCACAGAAACATTTTCAAAAGACTTACAACATGGAAGAAAATAAATTTAAAATTAGAGCAGAAAGTAACAGATTTTTGCTTCAGAATTTTTCACTCTAATTTGTTACTCTGATATAACTCCTGCTAAAGAATTTCAAGTATTTAGAATCCAAAGGGCCTGAGAACTCTGTTCAAATGTCAGAACATTTTATAAGAATTATGTAGCTTTTTACAACAGTAGTTCTCAAGGTCCAAGAATAAATAACCTCATTGTTTACTAAAAGCATTAGTTAATGTTAATGAATCCATTCAAAACATTAAATTGTGCAGATCTCAAAAATATTAGTAAGTTATATAAGCAATTAAAATATATTGCTATCTAAACAGAAGACAAAGACCTATCTCTTCCAGTCCCTTTACCATTTTATTATATGACTAGAGGATCAGTGCACGAAATTTGTGCATTGGGGGGTCCCTCGGCCCAGCCTGCACCCTCTCGCATTCCGGGACCACTGGCTCTTAACCACTAGCCTGCCTGCCTGTCTGATGCCTCTAACTGCTCGCCTGCCTGCCTTATTGCCCCTATCCATCTCTGCCTCGGCCCCTGCAGCTTCGTCTGGAATGATGACCGGAAAATTAATCAGCTATCCAATCTAATTAGCATATTATGCCTTTATTATTATAGACAAGCATTGGTTCTATTAGAAAGCATAGTGCAGAACTTTCTATAATAATGGAAATGTCTTATATCTGCACTGTCTAATAAGGTAGCTCCTAGCTACATGTAGCTATTTGAACATTTGAAAGTGGCTAATGTAAATGAGAAGTGCATTTTTAATTTTATTTATTTTAATTAATTTAAATTAATAGAGCTTTATGTGGCAAGAGGCTACCTTATTGGACAGTGCAGGAAAATATTATCTATCAAAATTGTTAGATCACAAACAAACTTGATCTATTTAGTTGGGTAATATATAATATGCAAGGATTCAATGCAAGGAGATGAAAGAGACTTGAGATTAAAATCAATCTCTATCACTTACTAGCTGTATGATACAGGGCTACATATTTAAGCTCATTTAATTTTAGTTTGCCCATCTGTAGAATGGGGATAAGAATACTACTTTCATAAGGCTATTGTAACGACTGAGATGATACAGGCTTCACACAGTACATAATACATAATAAGCACTATTAAATAAATGGCAGCTATTATTTTTAAACTAGTGATCCAGTGAAAGAAATTTGTGCACATTAAAAGGGGATTAATTAGAGAAAATAATTTAATATTGCTATTTGCCTTTTCTCTGTAATAGAAGTATCAGAGATGAAAGAAAATTAGGAAAATGTATATGAAAACCTTCCTCAGAGTCTGGTGCCCACCATGGGACCCAGAGTCAAGTCCCTGCCCACCCACATGCACCTCAAAATCGCATAAGACCCAGAGCCAGCTGCCCCTGCCCCCAATTGGGCTAGATCCAGACCTGGCTAATCCCATCTTTGTTAAGCTCTGCTGGGCAGGGGGCATAACCACTGGTCCTCTGGCTCGGCACCAGGATGGGGGGCATGCCCTGAAGTCCTCCAGCCCAGACTGGGGTGGAGGACATGCCTTGAGGTCCTCCATCAAGCCTGGCCAGGTGGGGGTCATGGCCTGAGGTCCCTCATCAAGTCCCACCAGGCAGAGGATGTGCAGCCTCAGGTCCCTGGGCCTGGTGCAGGAAGGAGGGTGATGCAGCCTGAAGTCCCCTGTCAAAGCCCTGCTGGGTGGGAGGGCGTGGCCCAAGGTCTTTTCATTATTATAGAAAGTTCTGCATTGGCCTGACACTGGGGCAGGGGCAGCAGCCTGAGGTCCCCTAGCCCTGCACCAGGATGGGAGGTGCACCTTGAGGTCTCCTGTCACGCCCTGGTGGGTGGGGGGTGCAGCAGGAGGTCCTCTGTCAAGCCCCACAGAGGCGGGGAAGGGCACAGCCTCAGGTCCCTGATGATTGCTCATTAAGGCTCCTTATGGGAACTTGGCCTCAGCTGTGGGTGCAGCCATCTTTGTGATGGAGTGATGGTCAATTAGCATATTCCCTCTTTATTAGATAGGATATCTTTTTCAAACTCTTCAAAGTACTTTTTTTAATTTTTGGTATTATAAGATCATAGATTTTACTTCAATCTCTAGAAATTAAAAACTGCAAAAAGGAAAACAATGAGCAAAAGGAAAAAAGAAAGCAAAAAGTATTTTCCTATTAAGAATTTGTATAATTTGTATGCATAACAGAGTCACAGAACAGGAAATAGGATTCACACCAAAAAGTTACAATGTTCAGAGCCTTGTCACACAGATACAATTTTTATTACATCATCTGAACTAGCAGAATGTTTGAAAAGATAACAATAAAATAAAGATCATGAATGATAGCAAAATATTCAAAGTTCTTAAAATTCTTCACCATTCTGATATGCTTTATACACTATCCTCCTTAATTAATGGATGACTTTAGAAATAGTAAAGTTTCTTTTTTCAATATTATAGCACATAACAAGTGACTCGTGTAGTCATTTATATTTGGGTGTCATTTTAAGAAAGACCTCGAACTTTTATATTATTTTGATTATATTAAAAGTATTTGACACATCTCCAAATATTTGTTGAAATCCTTTTTGGATATAATCATCCTTAATAGCAAATGATCAACATATGTTCCTAATAGAGTTTATTTAAATTCCTTGCATTTGGTGAAAAACATGTATTTAAATAAAAATACTACAACTATAAACCTTTAAAGAAGTATTCTACATATATTCCTCTCTGTTCTATTATTTCACAGCAATTTTTCTTCTATTGGAAATCAGAACTCAATCCTCTGACATACTTATAAGGATGCTCTTAGATAGACTTAGGTCTGTTAATAAGTGTTTCGTGGTAACAAACAAACTGTAGGATTTGTGAAAATATGAACACTTCTTTACTTCTTGCATCATTTTTTTAGGTTTCTAACAGTCTTTAAGATCTAAGACAATGTCAATAGAGAAAAATGATTAAGAATTACTAAAAATTTGGACCATATGATATAGATTCATTATATAAGACACTAAAATGATCAGCTATGTTCTTTTAAATGATAGTTCTACTTAAAAAGTACAATTCCATTTTTGTTCCAGAAATGACCATCCAATCTAATAAAATGGGAATATGCTAACTGACCCTCATGCCGTCACAAAGATGGCAGTACCCACAGCCAATAAGGAGGGAATATGCTAATTGACTGCCCCGCCCTCAAAGACAGCGATGCCCACAGCCACAAGATGGCAGTGCCCAGTCCCCTCAGCCCCCAGGTGTGCGGCAATAATCCCTAGGCAGCCCTGGCCACTCCGTGCATCTGCCTCCAGAGTCCCCCAGTCCTCTCAGCCCCCAGCTGCCCTGGGCCGGCCCAAGGTGCAGGCAAGCCTCAGATGTCAGCTGCACAGCCAACCAGGGCTGACTTGAGGTGCAGGCAAGCCTCAGATGGTGGCTGTCCAGCCAACCAGGGCCGGCTGAGGCTTGAGCTGCTGGCAATGGCAGCAGCAGTGTTGTGATGGGGCATCACCTTCCCCTGATCACCAGGTCGCCTCCTGGCCCTGAGGGCTCTCAGACTGTGAGAGGGGGCAGGCTGGGCTGAGGGACCCCCATCCAGTGCATGAATTTTCATGCACCGGGCCACTAGTAAATTTTAATATTTAATATAAATTGATAAGTTTTTCTTGCTAAGATTAAAAAACTATAAAAGAGTAGAAAATTATTGAAATATTAAGATTAGAAAATTATTGAAATATTAAGTTAAAATATTAAAGTCTTTGCTTTCACACAAATTTGTCCTACCTTACTTTCCCGAGAAACAGGCAGTCGAAATAATGAATCATTGCCTACATCTCCCATAAGGAAGTTTGTTAGACTATTGAGGGAAGTTAAAAAAAAATGAAAAAACAAAACAAAAATACAAGTCATTACATTGCTATGTCATAGGATTTACATTCAATATGTCATTCAGAATAAATTTTTTTCAGTAAGATACTTAGAAATAAATTCGTAAGATTTTATTCACATAAACCACACAGTCACTTGAAAATCAACACTGCTCCTAAATAGCTCTAAAGACACCTTCAAATATAGTAATAAAACATCACAATATATATAGCTTTTCCAATGTAATCCTATTTTATATTGGTTAACACTTAATATGTATTTACTAAATTATGTGATATAATTCTAAGTATGTAGGCCCAAAATTCGTTAAATTAAGAGTCCTCTTACTTACATATTCCCAAAGGTAAGGGCCAAGGTTTCAATGGAAGAAAATACTTCTCTGAAGAGGTCGTTTTTGTTTTCTTCATTAACGTCTGTGAAGTTCACAGCTATCGGTAAAAATTGGTTAAAATTAATGACAAAGAAAATATTTTAAACCAAATTCATATAAAAATCACTTAAACCATTACAAATCTACCATTACTTATAGAATCATCAGAAAGTTTAGAAAATGAACAGCTTAATACACAAAAAGGACACAATGTGCAAGTTCTGCATTTAAAAAAATTCATACCAAAAAATTAGCTTACACAAAAGTAACTGGCATTCCAAACAGACTATTCCATGTCCTATATAATTTGACACATTTAAGTGACTCAATATGAAATCAATCAGAATTTCACACCAAAATTCTCTCATTAAGAGTGCTCTGTGCTATTTTCTTCTCTTGCTTATTGCTTTATGGAATTTTTTAAAAACAGCTAAACACTGTGGCTTACTTAAGTCAAAATGAAGTACATTTTTCACTATGAATTACCAATAACTAAAGTCATATATATATTTGACATAGCATAAAACCTAAATACAAAGCATAGCACATAAAAAATACACAGTTTTAGAAAATTTAAATTCCTACTTATTTACAGCCTTATTTCTTACAGGCCTTTGGGTGCTGAGGTCCATGTTAGTTGATATATAGCTGTCTTCTGTTTATTAGAGGGATATTCTAACACTTTTAATTTTGCTAAAGCAAATTGTGAAACAACTGAAAAAGGTTTCTTATTATAATTTCTGTGTGAACTTTTGATAAAAATCTAGATACAATTTACCAGAACAAAATCTGAAAGTGAGATTAGCAATTTTTAAAAAGTAACCCACTCTAGTCAGGCTGAGTTTAAGAAGTAACTGGCTTCCTATATCCTACCTTCCTTAGTATACTTGCCACCAAAGGAAAGGTAGAGAAACCAAGAGGAAGTCACTTCTGTGCCTTAAAACAGAGTTGTTTTTAAGTTTGGCTGCACATTAGAATTACCTAGGGCAGTGGTCGGCAAACAGCGGCTCACGAGTCACGGTTTGCCGCTGAGTTTGCTGACCACTGACCTAGACTATTGATTCCAATAATCACAGGCTGCTGTTGTTCCTTGTGATTAAGCCCCTAGGGAGTTTTAACACCAAAGTCTGGGTCTCACTGCCAAAGGTTCAGATTTCATAGGTCAGGGTGAAGCATAGATAGTTATTAAAGTTCCCCAGGTGATTCTAATATATAATTAAGGTTGAAAATACTTGCTGGAAAGCAAGGATCTCTGGGCATGAATGACATAAACCCTAAGCCTGCAAACCTCATGAAATTACAACCAAGATTTTACATGTATAAGCTTTTGTCAATATGAGGGGCTAAAGTCCCTATCTTTCATCAGAGCATTCTAAGTATCCCTAATACAAACAAAAAGAAAAATCTAAGAACCACCATAATTAATTTAAAAAATATTTTTGGACTTTTGCTCTGGCTAAGATGGAAAAATAGGCTTATACTTCCTCCTGAAAGAACTAAAAGAAACTCATAACAAGATATATGAGACAACAGTTTTCAAGATACTTGCTATCAGGCAATAAAGTTTTGAAGGACAAGAAACAAATGTAGTGAGCTCTACAATTGGCCAGCTTACTGCCTAATATCACACAAACTAGATTTCTGAGCAAAGGAAACTACCAAGGATAAAGAAGGTAATTTCATAATGATGAAGAAGTCAATTTATCAAAAGAATACAATCCTATACATTCATGCATCTAATAAAAATTTTAAAATGCCTGAAGCAAAAATTAATAGAACTATAATGAAAAATAGACAAATTCACAGTAATACCAGAGATTTCAATAAACCTCTCAATAACTGACAGAGAACATAGATGGAAAATCAGTACAAATATGGAAGACTTCAATAATATTATCAGCCACCTTGACCAGATGGATAATTATAGAACACTCCACCCAATAACAACAAAATACATTCTTTTCAAGTCCATGGTGAATATTTACTATACAGTGTATTATTGGCCATAAAACACATCTCAATGGGTTTTAAAGGATTCAAATCAGGCAAAATATGTTCTGTGACTAGATGGGATTAAATTAGAGATAACAAAGATTTCTGGGAAAATTCCCAAATATTAGAAAACTAAGTAATACACTCATGAATCAAAGAAGAAAAGAGGAAACAAAGTATTTTTGCACAAATGAAAATAAAACATAACTTATCAAATTGGTGAAAAGGAAGCTCAGGGAGGCACAGAGGGGAGGGATTACAAAGAAACATGCATTATCTGGATTGTGATGGTTTCAAAAGAATATGCATGTCAAAACTGATCTAACTCTTTAAATACATGCAGTTTACTGTATGCCAATTATACTTCAGTAAAGTTGTTTCTAAAATCTTATTGGAAAATAGACTCAAAATGGTAATTTATAATGTAATAGGAGTAAAAATGTAAAGCCGACTCATATTTCCAAACTTAAACCTGTTAGACTTTAAAGAAAAAAAATATTTTATAATACTATCCAAAATTCTATAATTTTTCTTTCCTATGAGTATACTTTTTCATAGCACTACTCATGACTGGGGAATTAAAAAAAACAGCAACAATTTTTAGTGGTGAAAAGGCAATTATTTGAACTATTTTCCTCCCTATCTTAATCCCCACCCAAATGAGGTCACAGCCATCTAATGAAAATTCCTATTACTGTCCTTGCCTCCACTTCAAAACAGCCCTATATTTCTAATATCGTTTCTCTTTTTTGGTCCTCTTCAGTGTTCCAAAGAAAAGTCTTTGGCCCTTTTTCAATAATAAACTTTCCACTCTCTCCTGCATTCTCCAAAACCCTTTATCACCATCACTCTCCTATCTCTCTTGTGGCTTCACTTGACATGTTTTTTCATATGCTACTGACAACACAAATTTTTTCTATGTGAAAAAAAATTCATTTTACCATATTTCTTCTTAAAGCTACCACACAATCTAACATTACATTTCTTTATTGCCAAACCTCTATAAATAGGTCATGACTGCATTAATCAGGATTTGGCTTTTCATCCAGTTTAATTATGATTAAGGGTTAGAAAACTTTTTCTGTAAGGAGCTAGATAATAAATAGTTTAGGCTTTTCAGACCATATGGTCTGTTGTAACTATTCAACACTGCCTAAAGGAGTCAAACTTAAACAAACAAGATACAATGATAAACAAATAAGAGTGGCTGTGTTCCAATAAAACTATTCAATAAAACAGGCAGCAGGCCAGATTTAGCCTACCAGTAGTACTTTGCTGCCTAGGTACATTGGGCTCTGAAGCCAGTTCACCTAAGCTTAAATCCTAACTCTGTCTATTACTTGGTTAAGTAACTTAACTGCTCTGTGCTTCAGTTTCCTTATTTATAAAACAAATAATATGTATTTCAAGAACTGTTATGAAGATCGAATGAACTTAAGAACAGAGCCTGTTACACAGAAAATGCTCAATAAATGTTAATATTTTTACTCAATACCACTGAATAACACTGTAAACAATAACCTTCTAGTAGTCAAACTTGGAGGCCTTTTATATTCTATAATTCTGTCCCACTTAACCATTCTACAATGCTCACCAACAACTCTACCACTTAATACACATACAACCTTGGACAAACTTCTCTATGTTTCAGCTTCATTAGCTGCAAAACAGAAGCTGATATAACAATAGTATTGACCTCAACCGTTTCTGGCATACAGTAAGAACATCCTCAATAATGTAAGCCATTATTACTACAAATTTTAAACACTTCCTTCCATCTTGAAGTATTCTGCTCTCTCAAACAATGTGGTATAGTAATTAGAAGAAGGCTTCAGAGTTTCAGACCTGAGTTCAAATTTGACCTCTACTACTTCCTATGTCATCTACATTAGCCAACTTCAATTCTTGGTATGCACAAAGGCATATTATTGAAAGAAACAACAGAGAAAGTGTAAAGCACCTAGATAAGAATACAGTGCTGGTAATGAGTAAACGTAAATATTCTCATGTTCTATATCTATAGACAATTTGTACTTCATAGAGTTGTTCCCATTCAGCCTGCATTTTCCACCCTGGTTTTCTTCTCTATACATTATCCTCACAGAACCTCATTCACTCTCACACCTTTAAGGGAATGAATTCTTAAACTACCTGTCTAGTTTTAACCTCTAAGCTCCAGACCCACCTTTCTAACAGTCTTTTTTATATATTCCTTCCCCTACTTCCCAGCATTGAAATCTCAACATGAACTAAACACTTTATCTTCCTTTCTATTCTGTCCTTCAAACCTACTATTTTCCATACATTCCGTAGTTCATTAACTTAGCTTTTAAAATGCCTTTAAAATAAGTTTCTCCTCCTTTCCATTCCCATTACTACTGATTTAGTTGAAAAGACCACATTGTATCCCTAGTCTGGATTATTAAGCAGCCTGTTCACTGGTGTCTCTGTCTCTATTCTCATACCCCACTATTAGTCCTTTTTCAAAATCTCATCAGAATATTCATCCAGGTTCAAATAATTTTCTCCAGTGGGTTCCCTACTAAGTCTCAACAAGAAGCACTAAGACACACAGAGTATATCTTTAAGAAATCACATAAATAGCTTTCATACTTATACCTGTTAGAATAGCAACTTTCAAACTTTTTTTTACCACCACTTTCAATAAGGAAAACATTTTACATCCTAATATATAAAAACCAGGGTCCATAACAACCAAAGGCTTGACTGACCAGAAGTCAGTCCTGCAGTGCTGGATTGCTGTGGTGGCCCAGCACTGATTGTCACTGCTGCAGATGCTTCAACTCAGCACTAACTGCTGAGGGGGCTGCAGATCAGGCCCAGAGAGAGAAGCAGGGTCTGATCCATAGCCTCCATGGCAGCTGTTGATCAGCCCTTGCCTCTCTCGTTTTCTCTGAACCTGGCCAGCAGCCATGCCTCTCTTTCTCTCCACGCCTCCTTGGGGGCTGCTGATCAGCTCTGCCTCTCTGATCAGGCCCAGAGATAGGCCCACATATGCTGAATGGCATGGAAACCCACCAATCAAAACCAAATCTGGGTGAACTGCGAGGAGCCCAATGGCTGCCTAGGAGTCGGAGCTTTTGATTGGCAGAGAAACCGACCAATCAGAACCTAATCTGGGTGAACTGCGAAGACAGAATATAAGGTGGGGGCTGAGAAGGGATTTTAAAGGCAATAGCTGTTTGGTGTAAGGTGTAAGAAAGCAGTTTAATTTTTTAATGACCAGTTTGGCAGTATAGTGCATATGGCTAGCTATCAGTCTAGATATAGAGATTCTGTATTTTTTCTGCCAAAAGCATCTCCTCCTGCTGAAAAAGGCTCCCCCCTATTTAAACAATCCTATCCTATATAATCTATCCTAATAAAAGGATAATATGCTAATTAGGCCAGGTTGACCAGCTGTCTTCTGGATGTCCAACTTCCTTCCAAACAGAGCCATGGTGGTGGGGGCAGAGGCAGAGAGGGCAGTTGGGGGTGAGATCAGGCTGGCAGGGGAGGGCTACTGGGGGCAAGAGCAGGTCAGCAGGGGAGGGTAGTTGGGAGCGAGATCAGGCCAGCAGGAGAGGGCCGTTGGGAGCGAGATCAGGCCTGCAGGGGAGGGTAGTTGGGAGTGAGATCAGGCCAGCAGGAGAGGGCCGTTGGGGGCAACCAGGCTGGCAGGAGAGAACAATTAGTGGCGATCAGGCAGGCAGGCAGAGAGGTTAGGAGAGATTATACAGGCAGGCAGAGGGGTTAGGGGCAATCAGTCAGGCAAGCATGCAGGTGAGAGATTAGAAGTCAGTAGTCCCAGACTGCGAGAGGGATATCTGGATTCTGGTTTAGGCCCGATCCCACAGGGGTCCTTGATTGGAGAGGGTGTAGGCTGGGCTAAGGGACTCCCCTCCCCTGTGCATGAATTTCATGCACTGGGCCACTAGTATTCACGTAAGTTATCTGTTCTATAACATTATTTAAACATCCTTAAGTCTTATTCGATGAGTGTTGCATTCTGATTGTCCTGTACTATTTTCTTTCATACTTTAAAAATACTGGTCCCAGTCAACTAACTAACTTGATGTCATAAAACAGGTTTGAAGTTTGAAAATTACTGAATTAAGAGATATAATGGAAGAAAAAATTCACTATTTATATACAGGGGAAATGCTGAGGGGGAAAAAGCTACAAAATTTACAAAATGTAAACTTTTAAGTTGTTTCTAAAACAAAAGAAAACTTGAAATGAAATGCATACTATATTCTCAGGCAGAAATGCTAAGTATATAAATTCTCTTTATAATTTATAAATTAAACACAAATCACTCTCAAAATACCAAGATATTTTTTGGAACTATACAAGGCAATTAAAATATCTTCACAAAATATAAATCCTGAACAAAAAGAATAATGGAAAGAGGAGCTACCCTTATCAGATAATAAAACATACTATAAACTACAATAGAGACAGTGTAGTATTGGCACATGATTAACAAATCAATAGGACACAAAAAGGACCAGAAATAGATAGAAATATGTATGACAATTCAGTGTATTTATATTAAGGTGACATAAAAAATCAGTGAGAAAAGATATATTATTTGATAAATTAGCTAGACATAGAGATATTCCAGAATATATCAAAGACTTATTTAATAAATAACACCATAAAAACTTTAGAAAAAAAAAAAAACACTGGAGAATACTATTATAATTTCAGAGCAGAAAAGTCCTTCCTAATTCCTAAAACCAAAAAACCATACAAGAGATTGATAAATTTAAGTGTAAAAATTTAAAAAAAAAACAAACACATGCAAATGAAAAGGTAAAAAACAAACTAAAGAAAATCTTCAACTTATATCAAAGATTAGGACTAATTCTACTTACACAGGCTTTGTACAAGTCAATATTAAAAAAAAGACCAACCATCAGGAAAAAATAGGTAAAGGGTCAATTGACATAAAAAATGTACAAATGGCTCTGAAACATATAAAAAGATACTTTCCTGAACTCAAAATACAAATCAAATCTATACTGATATACCAATTTTTATTGTAACTAGATATACAATGATTGGATAAGAAAGCTCTATAACCAACTCTGATGGCAAATGTGCAAAAATCAGCCTTATCAGCACTGCTATCAGAAAGGGAAATCTCTATGGAGGGCACTTTGGCAATATCCAAAATACAAATGTACACACATTCTCTGATCCAGTAACTACCTAAGAAATAACACTGAAGCAATTGTTTGTAACAGAAAAAAATGGAAAACAATCCAAACATCTATTAGTAATAAACTGGTGAAATAAATTACAGTACATCAATATACCCTGTTTCCCTGAAAGTAAGACATCCCCCGAAAATAAGACCTCCCCGATAATAAGGCCTCCCTCGAACATAAGGCCTCCCCAGAATATAAGGCGCCCGAAGCTACCGTAAGGTGTCTGACTCCTGATTTAAAGAGATCTCGCACTGCCAGAATCTGCGCTGCGGCCAATCAGTGAGCTGGTTTGTGATGACAACTACTGTTCTGTATACAGGTAATAAATTTCCTTTTTTTTGTTCAACTATAAATGTGTACCATATTATTCTTCATGGAAAAATAAGACATCCCCTGAAAATAAGACCTAGCGCATCTTTTGGGAGCAAAAATTAATATAAGACACTGTCTTATTTTTGGGGAAACAGGGTAATGGATTAATATGTAGCTTTGAAAAAAATAAAACAAATAACAACAAAAAAGTAAAGAGACCCTTTATGTACAGATAACTTAGAACAATAAGCAAGGAGCAGAATGCTATGATCTGTGCAAAAAGGAGGATAAAAAAGAAAACATACTATATTTGCTTACATATACATAATAAGGTATACAAAAAACCAAAAACAGCTGTTGCGTATCTAGGGAAAGCAAAGAGTGGCTAAGTATTTGAGGTAGAAAACTTCACCACTACATACTTTTTTACACTATTTCCATTATCAACTGTGTAAATAAGAGGTGAGGACTATCCGGCCTGAGGGCCATATAGGCCTGAAAAATCATTTGATGTGGCCCTGCCAAGGCATCAGGGCTAAATTAAATGTTTTACCAAATATTGCAGGCTAATTTTTAAAATGCTAATTTTATATGGCTCAGGAATCCTATATAATAAAGAGGTAATATGCAAATTGACCATCACTCCAACACACAAGATGGCTGCCCCCATGTGGACACAAGATGGCCAGCACAAGATGGTTGGTACCATAAAAACTTATGG
The DNA here is from genome assembly GCA_011751065.1 of Lasiurus cinereus. NCBI lineage: Eukaryota > Metazoa > Chordata > Mammalia > Chiroptera > Vespertilionidae > Lasiurus > Lasiurus cinereus. Next base: position 220,095 of record JAAGEH010000392.1, read on the forward strand.
GCAATTAGCGGTGACCAAGCTAGCAGAGAGGACAGTTGGCGGCAACTAGGCCGGGAGGGGAGGGCTTTGGGGGCAACCAGGCCTGCAGGGGAGGGCAGTTGAGGGGGGGGGCGAAATCAGGCCTGCAGGGGAGGAAAGTTAGGGGCAACCAGGCCAGCATGCAGAAGAGGGTGGGGCAAGTGGTTGGGATCCAGCAGTCCTGGATTGTGAGAGGGATGTCCCAGATTGGAGAGGGTGCAGGCTGGGCTGAGGGACACTCCCCATGCACAAATTTTGTGCACCAGGCCTCTAGTGATGTTATAAATATCCAAATGGCTTTTGGCAGAAAAAAGTCCCCCACTCCTGGTGCAAATATATTGCCTATTAAAAATAACTTTTCAAAACAAAAAGAAAACATGAGGCTTCTATACATTTTGAATATGTTATGTTAGTAAAGCTTATTTTTCTTTTTCACTTGCCAAATTTTAAATATAGGCCAACCACAGATCATAAAGAATTTATATTACAAATGAGATTTAATTTATATTACAAATAAGACCAAAATATTTGTAAATACTAATGAAAATAAAAATACATAAATACATAATCAATTACTACATGCTAAAGATGTCTTTATCTACTTCAAAAATAAGCTGTATCTATCTCTCATCATATTCCAAATATTTTGTCAGATTGAACTTCCTGCTTGGAAACAGAAGACACAGGAAATAAAAATCACTACTAAAATGAAAGAGGAAAAGCTAAGGATTTTTCTTTTAAAGTTAATAAAAGGTAAATTTCACACTTAAAATATAAAATTAGGAGTCAGATTCCAATTTTTCACTTATACTTAGAAGTGGAGGGATTTCATGCATTCAAACCTGCAGTAATATAAACAAGATTATACCTTCTTATTCTAAAGTTGTTCTGCATTTATATGTAATTTTTTTAACAGTTTGGTATATTTGCAAAATGCATTGGACAGTTAAAATCTCCAAAGCAAGGCAAGTCATAGTTGTTTTCTAAATGTAATCAGGGGGTTATGGCAAGACATTCTCCACATTCCTGACACTTTTTGATGCAATAGTTTTCTTTATGTTCTTTTTAAAATAGAAATAAAATTTTTTAAAAATATTGAAGTAGAAAGCTTATAAAAATCACTTAGGCTGACACAAAATAGACATTCAAAAATGGTTTCTTCCTCCCCCATGCCTGTCCAGGGTTGGAAAACTAAACCATCATCAAAAGAAATAATTAAATAAGTTCTAATTTGACCTCAATTTTTTTAGGTCATTGAATATTTCTCATTTGAGGTATCAAATATATTTTTAGATGACCTCAAGAAGTTTATGGGTGTGTGTGTGGGGGGGAGGTACTTAAAAACAAATTTATAACAAACACAACATAATTTTTAAAGTTTTCTAGTCTCTAGTTTCATGGAATCCTATTGAACCAAAATAAGTTTCCCAACAAAGTAATCTTGTAAATTTCATCAAACACAAAAGTAAAATCCTAACAATAATCCCAAGGGTAAAGACAGTAATAGTGGGAAATAATATTCAAAAGACTGCTTTACCACAAAAAAAATAAATAAATAAAAAATAAAAAAATCCTCAAGGCATCTGAGAGGCCACTTTCTTCAAGTCTGTTTCTGGAATGTAGACACCAACCATGCATAAGCACACTCCTTCCCCAGGACATCCTGACTGCACACAATAGCTACTGACAACAATTGAATGAACTGTGGTTGCTATTTCCAAGCATGGAAATTTTACTATCTATAGACACAAATTTCCCTATCTAAGTTAAGTTAAATGGCACTTATAAACAGTCTATTTAAAAACAAATGTGGTTATTAAGCAAATTTTAAAATTTGTGACAGAAGTTATCTATTTACTCCCCCCCCCTACCCCCTAGTACTTGAAATACAGAAAATGAGAATCACACAAATAGGACAGATCTATGTCAAAAGTAGAGGAGGCAGTTCTTAAGTATAGACTGTTTTATTGAAAAGATTTTTTTTTTTTGCTCTTCCTGCCTCATCCCTTGACACTTGCCATTTGCCCTCTCTAGATATTAGTGTGTTCACCAAGTATATATCATATTCTTCAACATCCAGAGTTCTTAAACACAAGCACCTTCTATCAGTCTCCAACACCACCCTCTCGCCCAGTTAATGCCTACTTGGTCTTTGAGAGACAGGACAGGTAATTCTGCTCCACAGTGAAGCCTAGCCTTTCCTTTCCTTATTCAATCTATAGGGAGTCACTTTTTATAGTTACTTTACTAGGATTCACATTACCTATCAATGACACTTAACACTGAAGATCACTTCTTAGGACCTGCACTTTTAAATTTCATGACACCTTTCTCCAGATCATCTTCCTACTTGTTAGGTGTTCCTCTGGTTCCTCTTATCTTCTGTCTCTGGGATCTCCTACTCAGTCCAATATTTATTCTGCACAGGCTGAGCTGGTATAATCCTCTTTCATCACCACTTTAAACATCAACAATAGCTCTCAGGTCCGTATCTTCAACTCCAAATTCCAACTTATCCCCTAATATTCAACCTGTGGTATGTTTAATCAAATCAACACCCATCCCCTCTTCTGTAACAACCATGTTGTACATTGCCACATTACAGCTTTTGCCTTATGTCAGAATGTCAATCCCCATCTAACTCATTATTTCTAACAATCTCCTAAATTAACTCTGTGCCTCCAGTCTCAATTCTTCTCCAATACTCCCTTTACCCTCAATACTTCTTATATACTGCAGTCCAGATTAACAAATTCTACTACTTTGGGGCAGCAAGTCATTTAACAGAGAATAATGTCCCAATTCTTTATTCTTTTAGCAAATGGTTTCCTCTCTCTCTCTCTCTCTCTCTCTCTCTCTCTCACACACACACACACACACACACACACACACACACACATACTTCTCATACTTTACATAATGTCCAAATAAGTCTTCTTTTTCTCCATTTGGTTCCCTAGTTTAAGTTTAGTCACTATAACGTTTCTATCATCAAAGTTCTCACACAACAAGCTACGTCTGATATACTAATAGTCTACTTCAAAAGAGTATGGACACTTTAAGAATTCAAACTTTTTTTTTTTAAGTAGAAGTGATTTGGTTTTTGTTTGTTTGTTTTTAAATATATTTTATTGATTTTTCACAGAGAGGAAGTGAGAGGGATAGAAAGTCAGAAACATCGATGAGAGAGAGACATCGATCAGCCGCCTCCTGCACACCCCACACTGGAGATGGGCCCGCAAGCAAGGTACATGCCCCCGACCGGAATCAAACCCGGGACCTTTCAGTCCGCAGGTCATCACTCTATCCACTGAGCCAAACCGGACTCGGCAAGAATTCAAACATTTTAAACATCAGTTGTGTAGTTTATTTCAGTTAGTATTTTTAAAGTATTTTCTGCTAAAAAAGTTTTTAAGAGAGTTTTATGTATAAGAATAAGAATATGAAATATTGAAGTACACAACATAACCCCTATCAATACACATCATACAAATGTCACAAGAGGAGATGGCTCCACAGTGATTATGAATGAAAATGTATCCCTTGGATTTTTTGCCCTCACCAACCCACTTTTAATAATCTTTCTTACCTTTTACTTTTGCAGTAAGCATTTCTGCAGCATTCTGAAGATCAACAGAATTGAGGTTCTGGTGTTTACTCATTACAGACTTTAAAACACGAAGAAGTTCATCCAGACGTATATGAATGACTTCTTTGAAACAGTCTTAAAAAAGAAAAAAAATTAAATTTCATTCCAAAACCAACTTTCAGGAATCTAAAGCATGAAAAATCATTCTGAAGCATATTTCAAGTAGAAGCATTAGCTCCACAATTTTTGCCTATGAATATTTTCACTTCTTTTCTCATCATTGCAATTACATACAATTTATACATATAGTCTTCAAAAACTTTTTAATCCTATCTAATAAAAGAATAATATGCAGATTGACCATCACTCCAACACACAAGATGGCTGCCCCCATGTGGACACAAGATGGCCACCACAAGATGGCCAGCAGAGTAGGGCAGTTGGGAGGGACCAGGCCTGCAAGAGAGGGCAGTTGTGGGTGATCAGGCCATCAGGGGAAGGCAGTTAGAGATGACCAGGCTGGCAGAGGGGGTAAGTTGGGAGTGACCGGGCCTGCAGGGAAGGGCAGTTGGGGGGTACCCACGCCTGTAGGGGAGAACAGTTCAGGGGGGGATCAGGCCTGCAGGGCAGGGCAGTTAGAGGTAACCAGGACTGCCAGGGAGGACAGTTAGGGGCCAACAGGCTGGCAGGGAAGCAGTTAGGCATCAATCAGGCTGGGAGGAGAGTGGTTAGGGGGTGATCAGGCTGGCAGGCAGAGGCAGTTAGGGGCAATCAGGATGGCAGGCAGGCGAGCAGTTGGGAGTCAGCAGTCTTGGATTGTGAGAGAGATTTCCAACTGTCTGTTTAGACCCGATCCCATTGATGATCCCATATAATACATTATATGCTTTACTGTGCATAAAATTCTTTCCCACATGAATATTAAGCATGTACATTGATGGGATTGGGCCTAAACAAGCAGTTGGACATCCCTTGAGGGGTCTCAGAGTGGAGAAGGTGCAGGCTGGGCTGGGTAGGTGCACCCTGCCCCCGTGCACATATTTCATGCACCGGGCCTCTAGTTAACTATAATATGATAGGATCCTGAAAGAGACAATTAGCGACAATTTATGGAAATCTGAATAAACTAAGGACTTTCACTAATAATGTACCATTATATCAAATATTGGTTCATTACCAGATATGCCATACTAATTAATGTAAGATGTTAGTAATAGGAGACACTGGGTATAAGAACATATGAGAACTCTGTACTATCTTCTCAGTTTTATGGTGCATCTAAAACTATTCTAAAAATAAAGTAATAAAATGAAATATAACTGGGCAAAGAATTTTAGAAATTGTATGTACTATTAAAATTTTTCCATAAATATATATTACTTTTATAACTAAAAATTCATTTACATATTTTCAATTTTTAGGGAAATGAGTGTATAAAGCTAGTTGCATAATTATGTTATTAATTATTTTCTGTAAATAAATTATCAATATCTACAGTATTTTCTGTTTTATTATTGTCGGTGTTAGTCCAGTTGGTTTACTTAGTTGAAGCAATATAGCTTAGTGGTTGGTTAAAAGCAAGTTCAAGGGAGGCAACCAATCAATGTTTCTTATACTGATGTTTATCTCTCAAAAAAAAAAAAAACAAAAAAAGCAACAAAAATAAAGCTATCTTTAGATGGGGATTTAAAAAAAAAAAAAAAAGCACAGCCTCTAAAACCAGATAGCCTGAATCAGAAATCCAATTCTGTGGCTGATAGACCTTGATCTAATTACTTAGCCCCCCTCTGTGCCTCAGTTTTCTCATCTATAAAAAGAAGATAATGGTAGCCACTTCAATGGTTGGCTGAATTAAATCAGTTAAAACACATAAATGAGTGGAACATAATAAGCCTCCACAAATGTTTACCATTATTCTTATTACTAGTTTATGCAGCAGCAGAAACAGGTTAGTAACACAGGTTAGATCTGAAATTAAACTTAGTAGCTTAGAAATAAAAGATATTTGTGGAAAACAGTAACATTTGACTAGTAGTAAGAAATAACAATAACATTCTTTTCCCTATTTTGTACTGCAAAATCTATTCTTTGGCCTATAACTAAATGAAACTTTAATTTATGGTAATAATTCTGCCTACTTATCAAAACCAATATTTAGTGATTATCTAGTGTTATAAAATTGTATTGGATTCCTTATGAAACCTATGTTAGCTTAAAAAAAAAAAGGTCATTTCTATCCCCTACTCAGATGTTTCATAATAAAAGCTACAACTACCAATATACTTAGAAAATACTATAAGAATATGCTGCCTTATTTTGGGGTCTCAGGCCAAAAGAGCTTGATATTTGAATGTCAACAACAACCATCAATATTAAAAATTAACGTTGGATATTAAACAAGAACTACAAAATATTAATGCTATAAATGCTTAAATAAACCAAGGTAATAAATTCTGGTCTTCTCAGAGTCAAGAAAGTTAAATGTTAAAATGAATATATTTCAAAAGTATTAAATGTTTTTCAATGTTCTTAGTTTTAATTTCTCACATAGTAAACTTCAGCTGGGATTTTTTTATTTTTTAGGAAATGTTCTTTTCCCTTATAAAAGAATAAAGCTATCTTAAATTCTTTTTATGAGGCAAAAGTCTTCTTAAGCTAAAAGTTAACTCTTAAAAGTTTTAAGGAGTTTAAGTAGCTCCTTTAGCAACACAAAATATTCCCTCACCCCCCACCAAGCCCAGACAATGGTAGCAATGAGCAAAGCACAAAGCAGTAACAAGTCTTCCCCAGTACCGAAGAAAGGCTAAGTGGCTAATTGGTATGATAGAAAACAATAGATTTAGATAGAGATATATGGATTCCAATGCTTGATCTGCCACACTCTTTGAAACTCTTCGATTCTCTGATCTCAGATTAATTATCAATAAAATGGAATTAGTAAGAACGCCTGACCTAGTTACCATAAAAAAAAAAAAAGGCTGTGAATACCAAATAAATTAACAGGAACAAAACTGCTTTATAGTCTTAATATAAATAGCTATTATTACTATTAAATCTGTAAGCCATTCAAACTAAATACCTTTGAAAACAGATTTGTCTCCCAACGAATTACATGCAATAACAAAGACTTATATACCAAGGTCCCACAATAATTTGGCTAATAAAAATGAGACATTAGAGTTAAGTATTAATTTCATTTTGTATATAAAATCTAAATTAGTAAATTACTTGGAAATAAAATCATAATTAAAGATATACTTTATAAAAATATTTCTATACCTATAAAGTTAAATTATAGTATTCAATTTAATCCTATAACTAAATACAAATTAATTTTTAAATTTTATAGTGGCCACACTGTAAATGTAATGAAATGTAATTTTTATACCACACAAAGGTATTGTATATGCGAATATAATAATGTTCAACCAAAATCTTAACAGTAGTTATCCAGAATAGTAAAACTCCAGTACCCCAATGTTTGTTTGTTTACCTAATATCCTAGTAATATGGTAATCTGAATTTTAATTTGTCTCACTCATTTATGCCATTTATTTTCAGCTTCATTCAGCTTATCAAGTGAAAACAGATTAGCCAGCTCCACTTTTTTGGTTCTCATGTATTAACACAATACCACAGTGTTTATATTGCAAACACTACATGGAAATACTTAAGTAAATATCCATGGTGTTTTCCTCAGTTTTAAAAAAAAGCTGACAATTTTAAAAATCAGTCTTGTTAATTCAGCTTAACCTCTCTGGGAAAGCAATGAAAACAACAAGGAGGAAAAAATGTTTCAGAACTTATCACTAGGAAACTCCCTTTTTTGCTTGTAATGACTTCTGAATTTACAGGATAAAAGTGAAGCATGAACAGCAGCCTTCTTTATCCAGCCTCTTGAGGATTGTAAAAATAATAGCTGACATTTTAAAACACTTATTCTAAGAGCTTTATTTTTGTGAAATCATTTAATCTTCACACCAACCCAATGAGGAAGGTACTATTAACTCCTTTGAACACGAGTAGAAACTGAGGCACAGAGAAGATAAGTAACTTTTCCAATGGCAGAATGAGGAGTCCACCTTAGGCATTCTAGCTCTAGAATTTGTGCTCTTAATCACTATAATATATAACAACATGGTTAAAGAAGTTATAGTTAATGATAACACTCTACAATCTGTAATTTAAGAGGCTTTAATTTCTAATCAAATATGCCAGTTTCTATTTTAAGTGGCCAAAAATTAAGCATCATCATCAATAGTCAAATTAACATTTACTGAAAGTTGTCTGAAATAAATTTACACATCCTCCCATATATTCACCAGGGGGAAAATAGGTTAACCCATAAGATAGGATTTCAATTAAGATTTGGGAAATTTATGCAGAACTTCCCTCTTTCAGCAAAACGTATTACTTAATGGCATTAAATTTGTTGTTTGAGGCTTTTTGTTCAATAAAATTTGCTCTAGAAAGTTAACATCTCTCTTCTAACTCTACAGTTCTGTCAAATTTAGGATCTAGAATTTATTAGAAGCTTTCATTTATGAGATCAATTATATTTTTACAAAATAAAAGTGATACACTCTTAAATTAGAAAGCACTTTTTAAAAGAGAACTACTTTATCTGAAACTGATGATAGCTTTATCTCCCTTTCTAGCCTATTTAAAAATAAAATAGAAAAACATGACACCATCTTCACAATACTAAACTTTTATTACATTTTAAAAATAGTATCATATAATCCATATACTCTAAAAAATATTAAACTGATGACCTTCAAATATCTACATATATAAAAGCCTTCTCGCCTGGCCTGGTGACCACTGCCTCCTCTCCTGACCCCACTGGTATCTTTGGCCCCTGGCTGGGATAGGAAACTGGGTGTGGGTGGTGGCAGATGTGGCCCCTTTCCCGGGGGGGTAGAGGGGGGAGGAGTGAAGGCCGGCTCCCTCCTTGGGCTGGTGGCCAGCCTCCTGCACCCTGTCTCTCCCCCTGGTCGGCAGGCCCCGATCAGCCTGCTGCCCGTCCACTGTGGTGGTGGCACAGCAGTGAGGGAAGGAGGAGGTGGGGAGGTGGGAAGCCACATAGTGGCAGGGCGCCAGCATCTGGCATCTGATCCTTCTGTACCTAGCCCGGCAACTGACACCTCCTCTCATGACCCTACCAGCACCTTCAGGCCATGGGCTAGGATTGGGAACCAGAGGTGAGTTGTGGCAGACGCAGCCCCTTTCCCAAGGTGGCTGATAGGTGGCTCCCTCCTCAGGGCCAGTGGCCAACCTCCCACATCCTATCTCTCCCCTCCCCGCAGCCGGCAAGCCCCAATCAGCCCACAGTCCCCTCCTCCATCCAGCAGGCCCTAATGGGTACTGGCCCTGATCGACCCTGATTATCAGTCAGGCTTAGGGACCCCAAACAATGCACGAATTCGTGCACTGGGCCTCTAGTATTTTATAATGACAATGGAGACTTCCAAGCACTAAATACCAGAAAAAATATGTAATCTGATCTATTCTTTCAAGCCCAATTAAAAAGTCTTGCACTTTTCAAATTCCCAAATTTTGTGTTCCACCTGGGAATGAAGACAGTTTAAGATTACTATATAAACTAGAAGATTTATGAATCTGTTCTCTGAAATTCATAACACATTATTCCTCAGGGGTGACACCATAAACCTGAATTGGTATTTACACTGTGTGTGTGTGTGTGTGTGTGTGTGTGTGTGTGTGTGTGTGTATTTTAATCCTCACTCCTTTTCCATTGATTTTTAGAAAGAGTGGAAGAGAGAGGGAAAGAGAGAAATATCGATGTGAGAAAAACACATTGATTGTTATCTCCTGCACATGCCCTGACTAGAACGCAGGCCAGGAGGAACCTGCAATCAGGTACGTGCCTTTGACTGGAATTGAACCCAGGACCCTTTAGTCCACAGGCTGATGCTCTAAACACTGAGCCAAACCGGCTAGGGCAGACAGCACATATACTAATCTGCAATGTTATATTTAAACACAGAGGACATATGTTTAATTCAGTGCCTTCAGCATTTTAACATAAGATGCAAAATTTCCCCCTGTAATTATTCATAATGCACCCTAATAACCCAGGATAGAGATCTAAACTTCAAATTCCACATCTGCTACTTGTATAAGACTACAGGGAAATCTCCTCCTGGAAATAAGTAGTGGACAGAAAGAATTAACAACTCTATCACTTGCCCTATCAAAGAAAGTGTTTTCACAGTCCTCTGAACTCCCACATTGAGTTCTCTATTTTTATTTATAAAAACAGTAGAGGCAATCTGCAAATATATCTTAACCCTGTTTAAAGACATGGGGCTCTTTGGTAAACACCTATTTTCTTAATCAGTTCTTCAACAACTACTGCAATATGAGCTTTACATTCACACTTGGAAAATTTTCATAAATATCACACTTAAATTCTATACTAATAAAAGGGTAATATGCAAATTGGTCAGGATGCTCTCACAGTAATGACCGAACAGCAGGCTGCATAGAGTGATCAGGCAGGCTGACAGGGGGGTTAGTGAGGGATGACCAAACAGCAGGCTGCGTGAGGTATCCAGGCTGGTGGGGAGGAGGGGACAGTGAGAGACAACCAGGCTGGCAGATGGGGAGAGTGAGGAGTGACCAGACTGGCATGGGGGGAGGATAGTTGGCAGTGACCAGGCCAGCAGGATAGGGGTCAGTTAGGGGTGATCAGGCAGGCAGGCAGGTGAGCAGTTAAGAGCAAGCAGTTAAGAGGATTGTGAGAGGGATGTCCGACTGCTTGGGCCTAACTGGCAATCAGACATCCCCCGAGGAGTCTGGGATTGGAGAGAATGCAGGTTTGGCTGAGGAAACGCCCCAACCCCCTTGCACAAATTTCATGTACCGGGCCTCTAGTAATTATCATAAAACTCACATTTTTAAAAAGCCTATAGAATAGTAGGATGTGGATGCCCCCTAAAATGCATTATGTAGTTTGAAAACAAATATTTAGCTGTCTTCTTCAGCCATGAACTATACAAATTCAAAAAAAATGTAGAATTTCCAACTCTAATCAAATATGAATCATAGAATTATAAAACTGATAGCATCTGTTATAAGCACTTTACTCTTAAAAAATTAGTAAATGACTTAAGCCATATTCCAAACCTAGTCAGTAAAAAACCTAAGCCTAAAATCTAAATCATGTGTTTTCTTTCCAGAACTCTTTCTGTCATATCCCTTACTACTTACTCAACCAAGTTGTATAACCTGGCTGGAAATTGATCTGCTTGCTCAAATCAAAGGAGGGCATGAAAACTATACCCTCTAAAGGCAACTTAAGGAAGAAGAATCCAAACAGACCCCAAGAGTACCTATTTCTAGGTAAATTTTTCTCTAATTTGCTCCCATAACAATTTTCTAGGTTTCCTTTTAATGCTATAGAAATCAAAAATATTTATAGAACAAGAATTCATCTCAATTTCTCAAGACTGATGAAGACCAAATTGTCTGTACCAGCACTGTTCAATAAAAATTTCTGCAATGACGGAAATTTTTGTAACTTCACTGTCCAAAATACTGTGGCTAAAAAGTGCTTGAAATGTGGCCATGGCAACTGAGAAGCTGAATTCTTAATTTTAATTAAAGTTAAGTAGTCACATGTCTAGAGGCTACCATATTGAATAGTGCAGACCTAGATAATCCCCAGTGAAAACAGAATTGGCTAATGAAATGTAAAAACTGAACAGTGTTTCTACAGAGTACCTGCCATGTGAAGCAGGTTAGACAGAATGGAAAGAAACATCATTCTGCATTCATGACCTCTGGATTCCAAACGAAACCACTATTTAGCAGCATTAAGGGGTTGATGAAATCATGTAACGTATGTTATACATACCACTCCTCTGTGAAATGGGGCTAAAAGTACCTATCTTTTTGGGGACTGTGTAACTCAATACTGTTTGTATGTAAAAGTACTCTGTAAAAGATAAAGTCTAGCCTCAACAATATGATTGAACACCTGAAGCAACAGTCAAGTGGTTTAGACACCATTGCTTCATGACAAGTAAAGTATATAAAGAATATGGCATTCAAATCACACCAAAAGGTGATTTAACTATATACCTACATTCTATGTTCTTAAAAGCTAACTTTTTAGCTGTTTAACAAGCCAACTGATATGAATTAAAATATGACAAAAATTTGCCATCCTTCCTCTTACCACATTAAATGCACAGTCAGTCACTGGTGACTGACACTATATTTTCCATCCAGAACACAAAACATGCTTAACGTATTAAGGAGGCAAAGACAAAATATTGGCAAGGCCACTGACAAAGCTCCCTCACTAGTAAGGAAAAACAGCGAAACAGCTCTTTGCTGTCTGGCCATAATTTACAACTATGATGGTACTAAAGAATAGCAGAAGTCTAGGGATATTTCTCAATACCCAGAATACAAAAGGATGGACTATATCTATTCTATGTATAGAGACATATGTAATAAAATCACCTTGAAGAGTTACAGAATTTTAAATATTTTACCTGCTTTCCTGAAGATTATATTTCTTGTAATAATTTTATTAGATAAAGAATAGTCTGATACTCTAACAGGCTGAAAACCATGACCAATGTTGAAAGCAAGCATATTATGTAGTTCTTCTTATCATTTATAATGAGATTAATTTATATGTTATACACTAGAGGCCTAATGCATGAAATTTATGCATGGAGATGGGGCGGAGGGGAGGGTCCCTCAATCCGGCCTGCATCCTCTCCAATCCAGGACCCCTTGGGGGATGTCCAACTGCCAGTTAAGACATCCCTCTCGCAATCTGGGACCTCTGGCTCCTAACTGCTCACCTGCCTGCCTGCCTGATCACTCCTAATGCCTCTGCCTGCCTGTCTAACCACCCCTAACCACCTCTGTCTGCCAACCTGATTGCCCTAACCACCTCTGCCTGCTGACCTGATCGCCCCTAACCACTCTTCCCTGCTGGCCTGATTGCCCCTACCCGCTCTCCCCTTGCTGGCCTGATCATCCCTAACAATCTCTGCCTCAGCCCCTGCCATTATGTATGCCTTTGTCCAGAAAGACATCTGGAAGATGTCTGGTCTAATTAGCATGTTATGCTTGTATTAGTATAGCTACTCCTTGTTTAAGGAAAACAGACAAAAAAAGTTCTATCAACTCAAATAAACTAAATAGCATATTTCCAGATTTTGATAATGATCGAAGGCAGAAAAACAAGTAATTCTTGTCAAATTCAAGATTTATTCTGAGATGGCATACATATATCCTTTTAACTCTGATTGAAGAACCAAACATTAAAATCAATCCAAAGGTAAATAAAAATTCTCTGACCATTGCTTACTAATGAGAATTGGTTATCCAAAAGAGTTATTATTTTACATATTTCAAGTAATTTACCAGCCACAAATGGCAAGCTTTTTTATTATCAGTAATATAATTGATTATTTAAATTCTGAAGTACTGATTTTCTTATTAGAAGGATGGTAACCTTACAGCTTTTTAATATTCAATTTCCCTGAAAAATATATTTTCATACACATACTTTTATCTCAAGGGGTAGTCTCCTTTGGCTATCTTATACATATTACCATTTTTTTTTCCCACTTAAGATCAGCTTTTAATTCTCTTTCTTCCTAATCTCTCAACTGTCTACTAACAAATTAAGAGTAATAAAAATTTATACACATATTCACATACATACGTATATAGTCTCAAAAGAATGACTTACATAATTGTTGTTTTAAAGAAAATTCAAATACTAAAATTTTGGGGCTACAATTCAAGTGCAGTTATTTCGGGCATTTCAATCTGAAAAATTAAGAGTTAGGCTAGAATATACTCTTAAGACAATATTTAAAACAAGGTATGGCTTTAGTTTCTGTTTATCAGAAAATAAATATTTAACTTATATACACAGAAAATATTTATTGGAATCTTACAAATGTCTGTGAAACACCTGGAAGTCTCTATAAGTAACACTAGGTATCTTCATTTTCCACATCCAGACAAACCATTTACAAACATAGAAATTAGGTGCTACTTATCACAGGAGAACAGAAGCTATACCTTTATTATCATTGCCATCAAATTTGAATATCAAAGAGGCACTAAAAGTTGAAAGACTTAGGTACTAAGATATGTATAGCTCTTTATCTTTGTAGAATCAAGTCTGGTGCTCTATTATTCATATCTACTGGTAACTAGACAGAGAATAAATTGATTCTCCCTTAATTGATGAAGCAAAGTGAAGAAAAGCAAAACAGAATTAAGTTTGAGAAAAAAGTTTCACTCAAATGCAGTGACTTTTAGATGAGCTATTAGGAACAATACAGAAAACCAAACCTAGGCAGAAGTATCAACAATGTAAATGATAAACATAAGTCTGCTTATTAAAGACCACTCAATATACTGTTACTATTAAGAAGGTTAAAATTCCAATGATCTAAAATTTCCTATGTCAAGTGGGCCCAACTGTTAAGAACCCAAGACCTATTTTTGTTTTTTGTATTCTTATTCCTTTACAATTATCAAAATTCCTATAATGTATCTGATTATAAAATAGTTTACACTGTAAACATCAAACACTTGATGAGGGGGGCTAAAATAATTATAGAAGAATAGTCTATTTCTACCACTGTGTACACACTTATTTGTAACTAGGTTGGCATTTAAAATTTTATAAACTATCCATTAAGTATGCTAAGAGAAAATAGTTGACAAACCTGAAAGAATAGCTTCTTTCAAATACAATAGCATATGGGAGAATTTCCTGATATCATTCACCAACTCCTTGATGTAATCCGGATCAAAAATGGAGTTGGAACTTACAGACTTGAGCCCCATTTCAGAAGTTGTAACATCAGTAGAGAGCTGGCCTGATGACAAAACATGTTTTTTCCTTGTCTTTTTTTGTTTGTGAGCAATCATCCTTTCATATATCAGTCAGAAAAACTGAAATCCTTAAAGGGGTGAGAGAAAAAAGAGAAACACAAACACCACATCAACCAGGGGAAACATTCTACTAGGTTTTCACAAATAGCCCAAAGCCCACCTCAGTATTACATTAAAACCAACCACCACAAACACTGCACTCTACAGCTACTACCATTAGCAGCTTCTACTTATTAAGTGCCAGTAATCGTGACAACTTTATGATATGCAAACTACCATCATCTTCATTTCTCACTAGAGGCCCATGCACAAAGATTTTTGCGCGAGAATGGGCCTTCCTTCTTCTGGCTGCTGGCACCACCTTTGCTGCAGCCTGGAGCTGCCTTTATGTCTTCCCACGCTGCCCAGAGGCTCAGAGCTGCTGGGGCAGTGTGGAACGCCTGTGTCCTGCTCCCAGCTATTCAGTGCCTGTGCATGCAAATTAACCCACCATCTTTGTTTGGTTGATTTGCATACTCACTCCTGATTGGCTGGTGGGCATCACAAAGGTATAGTCAATTTGCATATTTCTCTTTTATTAGTGTAGATGTTGAAGAACCTGAGGTTTGGAGGTTAAATAATTTATCTGGGCTCTTAGTTGATAAATGATGAACTGGTACTTAATCCCAGAACTGCCTTGTCACCTAAATCCATGCTTTTAACGCCTAGTATAGAATTTTTGCAATTTTAAAAAGTTATCCTGAAGTGTCATTTAGTGGAAGGACATATCTCCCTCCATGACATCACCTTCAAAAATAAGGATGAAATATGAGTTTTAAAAAAATAAAAATGTGTTTTCAAAATTCTTCTATGTGTTAGATGGATGCTTCTATACCACTGTCTTTTAATTCTGATAATCTCATGAGGTAGGTATTGTCAGAATGTTATTCCTAAAGTAAAGAGTTGGTTAATAGCCTTTCTAAATGTGTTACCTGCACAATTTGCTTACAGGCTGTGTGTTTTAGGACTAAAAGAAAACACAAAATTAAAAGACTTCATATGACGTCCTATCCGGTGTGCTCAGTTGATTGGCCATCGTCCCATGCACCCACGGGTTGGCTGGTTCAATTCCTGGTCAGGACATATGCCCACATGCCCGTGTTGCACGCTCTATCCCAGGTAGGGGACACACCTGAGGCAGCCACTTGATGTTTCCCCTTTTATCTCTTCCTCTAAAAATCAATTTAAAAAATATATTTTTAAAAAGACTTCATATGATAAAACACCTAATCCTAGCACATAACTGGAACTCAAAAAAAAAACTCTGTTTCTCATTCATGTTTTCATTTTACCTTTCCAGAAGAAAAACTCCTAATTTTGTTTGTATCTCTTGGAATCAAAAAGGAAATGACTTGTGGGATTAAATTATCTCAAATATCATCATTAAAACATTTTTCAAATATTATGGCTTGAATATTTGGATACTTTCAAAACAGAAGAACTACTAGGGACATCTGTAAAATTTACACAAGTTTTATGTAACATTCATTTCCAGGTCTCGTGTAAGATATATTATTGTATCATTTACTCTTTCCTATACCTCACCTAACTCTATATGTTTCTTCCTAATCTATTTTTAAGTTATCCACTTCTATCTCTACTACCACTCAAGGTCAGTGGTCGGCAAACGCATTAGTCAATAGAACGGCAAACCTCGGCTTGCGAATTACTATCATTTTTTGTCTGAGCTACTGTCACTGATTTCCTAAGGATCTGTCCACATCATTCTTTTCCCACTCCAAAGTGTTCAGTATACTTTTCAAAATATGAATCTCAGCATGTCATATCTCTGCTCAAACTCTTCCAAAGGATGAGTAAGGAGCTATCGTGCACTATAAGGCTCAGCATGAGAGATGTATGGGTCCTAAATACCTTTGCAACATCCTCTGGAGTCAAGATTCCTAGTCAACACTCTCAGCACTCCTTCCACACACATTTGCTTCTCATTCTTCCAGCAGTGTTTGTTTACTGTGACCCACAGTAAAAAATAATTTTATATTACGGGCCAGTATACACATTAAGCATGTTATGTTTTTATGTGGTGTTATGTATAGGAATACAGAAAAGAGATCTGACTAAGAAGCCAGGCGACAGACTCAGATGATCTCTATTCTACTCCATTTTTTAAAATACTGGTTGCAACTCACCAAATTGTTTTCACACTCCATAATGGGTCCATGACCCTACAACTTTAAAAAACAATGACTGTTTGACTCGGTATCCAATCTCTGTACAGTTCCATTTGCCGGACTATTCCTTTCCCTTTGTTTATTCATTCTAATCTCAGCTCAAAGATCACTTCCTCAAAGAAACCTTCCTGGACCACCCCTACCCCTATAATCACCACCACCACCACCACCAAGCTAGAGCAGAATCTCCTATTAGAGATCCTTTATAGTATCTTATACTTTTCTAGATGATAATCTCAAGGAAATCAAGACCACATCTGTTTGCTAGCCATTTGTTTTCTGTTCACAGCACAGTATGTGGCATATGAGGGATGAAATACAACTATTTGCAGAATGAAAACGAGCTTATAAATTTATAAAGTTTTAAATAATTTTTATAGAAGCAAAAATGGTTAGATTGTTGCAATGTTTAATTGGAAAATAGCAATCTTTTTTTAAAACTTGTCTCTAAAGCAATATCTTAAAAAAAACAAATCACAAAACAAAACAAAAAAACTCCAAGCATAGTAAATTGAATAAAGGCAAGATTATATAAAACTGAAATCAAAGTTGGAGTTCTGTGATTGTTTCTCTACCTCTGATTATTAAAGTGTCCTAATACTTCCTTCTTTTATAGTTTTTAAAGTTCCTTTATTGAATAATCTTTTTAATCTCAAATTACTTGAGAATGTAATTTCTACAATTAAACTAGTTTCAAACCTATCTAACACTGACCCTTAAGTGTGTAGATAATTTCTAAAATGAATGTATTAAGTCTTCCCAATAACAAGAAACCCAAAAAGTCAAGTGCCTTATTTTGGCAGTTCTTTTACACATCACTAATTGAGAAGACTATTAACCTAACATCACTTTTGCAGCTTATTTAATGAAGACATTCTGATTAATTTTGACAGCTTTTAGTTTAATAAATTAGAGAACTGGTTGTTGTCATTGGTAAGAGTGGTTATAAAAATTAAAGACACATCAAAAGTTCTAAATAAAGCAATCCATTTATTTCAACAACAAAAAAAATTTACTTCAAACAAGTGTCATATTAGTAACTCAAAGTTGTAAAGTGTTTTAAAACTGCTTAAACATTTTTAGTAAAGACTAAGAAAATCTTTAAGCAAAAAACAACCACGAGGAAAGGAGAACTAAAACGGGTTATACGCTACCTCTAATCAGCATTATGATGAGTAATGTATTATTTTTGTTATACATACTTTACTACTTTTCATATTTCAAACTGAAAAAATTACAAGTGAAAAATTTTTAATAACAAAGTTAATTCAAGCTTTCATAAAATTAAACTATGAAAAATGAGAAAGTTTGCTGGGTATACACTTTCCAATGTCCCAAAATGAACACCCTCTAGTTGGTATAACATAAAATGTATTTTATAACTAATTGCAACTGGTAATTTAATAAATGAGGTAAATACTTAGCACAGTGCCTGTCTCATCATGAAGACTCAGTAACTGTTAGCAGTGCTTTGTTGTGGGAGATTATTTTTTAACACAGGTAATGAACAAGATGTGCCTTCACTACAATATATCTGAAGACTATGAGCAAGAAATATAGAACTAGGAACAATTCCAGAAACATAACTGACTTTATGGAAACCTACTAAATTGCTTCCAAGTGAAGTTGGATTGTGCAAATAGGTTGTTGAGCAAAATATCTGTGAAACTCTCCTTAAATGCATCACTTTAAACTCCAAGCCATCAACATTAAAAATGTGCTATATCCACTTCTCAAAGAACTTTGTAGCAAACAGAAAATTACTGTGCAAAATACTTTCTTTATTGTGTTCTAAATTCTAAGCAATGTGCATTAGAAATATGAACACTAACTTCCAGGACCCTGGAATGTGTCTTTTTCCAAGACTTCAGTAGTCTGTGTTTATGTCAGATGCCCAATATACCCCCTCAACCCCTGCAATTTATCATTATAGAAGTATTTTCATTTTAAGCAGTGGGCTGACTGAGGTATAAAATTGCCCTACATATCTGTACTTAATAATTCCCATTTTACTCTTTCTAACTCAGGGGGGGGAAAAAACCTGCCAGTTATTTCAGAAATCTGCTATGTCAGCACAATTTCTGATTTGGTAAGAATTTAACTTAAAAACTCTAAGTAAATCCGAAATATTTATTCTAGAGGTCTTTAATTCTGTTTTTAAAAGGCACTCTCCACAAAAAGAGAATAGAGGCACATGTCAAAAGTTTTAGCAATAATATGCAAATAACTGTAATTTTAAAGAAAGGCATGCAATGCACATACACTTCATTCCTGTGCAACTGGAACCCAGCACGTTTTAAAAAGAGGAAGCTGCACAACCTCCCCCGCCTCCAGAATGTCTAGCATTCTTGGCAGGCAGGGCTCTGCCTTGACCAGCCCAAACTACCCAATGCCAAAGAGCACGTTCTCCACCCCAGGATTTAAAAACAGAGTGGGAAAAGGGAGCAAAAAGGGCGGCGAACACTGATAGTGAGGGACACGAGATATCGTCACGGAGTTAGTGGAGAAGGGGAAGGGACACTCAGCTCCCTCCTTTACCAGCAAACAGCCCGGCCCTCCGCAAAAGTATGAGGCCAATTTCTTCTTGAGAAAGTTAAAGGAGAGAGAGAGGAGAGAGAGGAGAGAGAGGGGAGAGAGAGAGAGAGAGAGAGAGAGAGAGAGAGAGAGAGAGAGAGAGAGAGAGAGATATTAACATGGAGATGCGAGGCTCCTTAGGCACTAGAGCTCTGGCTTGAAAAGTCCCAGACTTGAGCTCATCCATCAAAAAGAAATTTTAAAAGACAAAAACCAAAAATACCATCAAGCCCCAAACACATCCACAACTGAATGGGGGGAAAATCACTGAGACAGAACGAAACACCCCTCCTCAGCCCAAAAGACAGACGAGTTAAACCATGCTGCACGGAAATCCTAAACTCTCTCGGGAACGAGACCCAGTTGAAGTGAGGGCCGCTGTGCGGGCAGGTGGGAGCTGGACGATCAGAAAAAGCAGGACCAGAGACCAGACTGTAACGGTCAAGAGCACAGATTCTGAAGCAAACTGCCTGAGCTGAAATCCGCGGTCTGCCCATTACCAGTCTGAATATTCCGGCAGTTTTTAACCCGTTTCCCCACGTGAAAAACGAGAGCAGTAATCTCGGACCTGCCGTGAGAATTAAAGAACTTAGATGGGGAGCGCGAACAGGATGCGGGCGGCGGGACCTGCCGCGTTCACTTCTGAGATCGTCGTCACCATCCGCTCGGGGCCACTGCGCGCGCCCTCCCGCTCCAACGCCCCAGGAGCCGCGCGCCCCTCCCCACTGCCCGACCCCTCCCCGAAGAACTGGGATCCCCGCCGACTCCGGCCCAGTCTCCAACTCAGACCGCAGGGCCTCCGCTCGGGGCCACCGCGTGGACCGCTTGGACCCTCGACCGTAGCTCGCGGGCGGCCACCGTGAGTGACCCCAGCCCGGAGAGGCAGCCACCGCCCAAAACTCACCGCGGCGCTCCATCCTGCGTCCCGGATGCGGACGCCCGCCCAGCACTCACGGCCGCCGGCGACGTCGCCGGCGAGGGCTGGAGCTCGTCGTCCTCATCTCCCAAGACCCACGGACCTCAGCCAAGTCACCGCCGCCCAGAAACCACCACCACCGCGCTGGCCGCCGCCGCCGCCCGCCCCCTGGCTTTGCTCCTCCCGCCACACTCGTCCCGCCCTCTCGGGCCCAGCCGATTGGTCAGCACCCACGGGAGGCGGGGCTCGGCGCCCAGCTCTCGCGCACTGGACGCTGAAAGTTAGCACCCAAACCCGCAGGCTGTCCCCCACATCACAACACGTGTCCTTCACGCCGTGTGGCACGCTAGGAGGAGCGAACCTTCGGAACAAGTCACCTGCTGGCTAGATCCGGCTAAGGAGAGTTTCTCAAGGGGAGCAATCTACATTTTTAGGAGGTTCTTCTTTTGACCACCTTGTTTCTCCACCTGCAACTCCTTTAAGAAAACAAAAACCAGGACCACACAAGTAAAGTGTAACAAAGGCCTGAGGTTCAGCTCTTTTTCAGAAGAACGAACTTCCTCAAAACCGGCCAACCACTGGGCCCTCTGTAAGGGAATACTTTCCACTTGGAACAGTGACTTTCAACCTTTTTTATTTTTTATCTTTTCATCTCATGGCACACATAAGCTAATTACTAAAATTCTGTGGTACACCAAAAATATATATATATTTTGCCAATCAGATAAAAAAAATAGATATAATTTTGATTCATTCACACCAGATGTGTTGGCTGCTGTCTTTATTTTATTTGACAATCAAAGGGAAAGGAGGTCAGTCCCTAAAATATGGATTGCATGTCTTTGAAATTCTCGCGGCACACTAATATGCCACAGCACACTGATTGATAATGGCTGATTTAGAGCGATATTACTTTTTTCAACTGCACTCTCAAACTCACTCAAAATAAGAAAAATGTCTGTGAAAGATAAAATAAAGCAGCAGGGGCTGAAAGCACATAAGCTTCCATATCATAGTACTCACTGGAACAAGCAATATGTCATTTACCACAGTGCTGGAACATTCAGAGAGAACTGGAGACACAGAGGGCATATGGGGAGGGTGGCTGGATAGTAGTGGAGGCAGAGAGAAAAATTATCCCACGTGGGAGAAAGCAGAAAAAGACAAGAGTGTAAGGAAGAGAAACAAACAAAAAAACAGGGCTGCAGGCACAGAGAGAAGCAAAACCATGTAAGGCAGAAACAGGTGAAGGCAGAAAAAGAAAATAAGAATGAGAACTAAGAGAAAGGAAAGACTACCTAGTTACAGAGACATTTGAAAAAGGAAGTGAGCATGATAGAGCAAACAAGTGAAATAGAGAGGGAGAAAATACTCATTGGCAAAGAGATGAGGAACATCTTTCATATCTTTGACTCTTATATGACAAACAATGGTGGGGAAATAAAGCAAATTTGGTCCTGCAACTGCTACTTGGGAAAGATATATATGTATGAAAATGCTGAGCTCCTTTGTTACTTTAGCTCCACACTAAATTTTTACTCAACCCACACAAATTTACCTTTGCAAACCCCAAACACAACAGTATCAAGGACATACCACAGATATTCAGGAAACCTCAAAAACAACTGTCCTTCTAACTACACTTAAAGAGAAAAATGCACCATGGACTCTCACCATGGAAACTGATAATGCCCTGAACTGAAAATAAATAACTCTTCAGAGGTGATATCAGGGGATCCCAGGCCAAAGGGATAGTGGGGGTGGGGGAGCAATACAACCCTGATTAAATGATAATTAAGATTTTCAGGAAGAAAATCCTGAAATATGAGAAAGTCACTCAACCTGAAACACCCCCTTACATTTATTTTTAAATATATTATTTTGTGTTACCTATCTAATATTCCTCTTAATAGAGAGGACTGTATTTCTTATTAAAGTAGAATTGGCAATGTCACCGACAATGTCTTCAACAAGGTCCTGATGGGGAGAAAAGGTATGTGCGGTGGAGGTAGTGGTGTGACAAGAAACACAGGAGGGAGGAAGAGAAAAATTAGTGAAAGAGAAACAAAGAAAGATGGGAGAAGGCAAGCAACAGTTGTGGAGCGGTGAAAAAGACAGAGGGAAAGAAAACCAAAAAAGATGCAGAGACAAGTGAAAGCAGAGAAAAAGAAAATAAGATGGAGATCGAACAAGAAGAGAGACAAAGAGAAATGATGCAGATAAAGACTGCCCAGTGACTGAGAAATGGAAGGATACTTCTCACACACAATTCTAGAGAAGTGAAGCCTATTAGGCCCCTAGGTTGTTACCTGAAAAAGATAAACATGAGAACCCAGGCTTCTTGATTACCTGGCCTCTACAATTATTTCACAGACTTAATTTTTTAAAACATTCCCATTAAGCCTTTAACCTAGCTGTACTAAGATCCAGAGCATTAGAGATACTGGAGATACCTAACATCCAAATGTTCCTGGACACTCACCATGGAAACCACTGATGACTAAACTGAAGGACACGAATGGGGAGAGAGAGAGGAGAGATTCTGAAGGTAGTGGCAGGGCAACTTTCAGAGAGCTTAATGGAGGAAAATCTGCCCATCTGAGCTGCTCTGGGTTACTTTCAAAATCCTTCCCACTAGATATACCTCTAAACCATCTCAAAACAGACAACTATTATGCATAGGAAGTGACGGAGAGTGGGTCTTCAATGAACACGAGGCAGTTAATTATAAGTAAGGTTTCTCAATCCCAATCTTCCTCTCAAATGTTTTAAAAAATACGTTAACTTTCTGTCATCTCCATTCTTCTTCCTCAGTCAGGAGGATAGTGACATTTGGAAACATTTGAAAAAAGTTATTAATCTTCCCACTTGCATTTTGTTTATAATAATGTTATATCACACATATAAGTTACAAGTATGAAAAGCATGTTATTGTAATATCTTTCTGCAAGTCCAAAACTCTTGGTTAATAATTAAACAGTAAAGTATTTTTTAAAAAATAAAATCATCTGTATATACAGTTATAGAAATTCAACATCTTAAAATGTTACTCAACAAGTTGCAGAAAAAAATTACTGAAGAAACATAACTGAAAAGAAACTACTTGAGCTTTTTACCATTTTACATTATTATCGTCTCTAGTATTTCCTTCTCAAACAGAAATTCTTATATTCTATAATGTTTCTCTTGAGTCAGCCATTCTGTGGACTTCAACTTATATATTGTTAAAATCTTCTTTTCCACATGTTCTCTGCAGTGTTAACACAGTATTGTCATTTTTACAAGGTAGGTATCTTCCTATTCCTGAAGCTCATTCTGTAGTTTAGGTAGCCTACTTTTCCTTACAAAACATGGTCCTAAAAAACTTACAATGCCTGAATAATTTTTGGTTGTCATAACTCAGGAAGAGGTTTTACTGACATCTAGTGGCTATACACCAGGGATGCTGCTAAAAGAAACCCAAAGAAAATGGTCAATAGTCTCAAGGCTGAGAAACCCTGCTCTAGATCCAATTACCACTCTATAAGCAATGCTGAAGACAAAGGATGCACTAAATTATAGCACAGGATGCACTCAGCAAAACCTAGACTCAAGTATTTGATAGAGCACACACAATTTATTAAATAAACTGCAAGAAAAATATAAAAAGAAAATCTGTAGATTAAAAAAAAAAAAGCTTTAAACAAATGCAAGAATAAATGAGACCAGACTTGCCCTTCTACTATGTTGTCTTCAGACATTGTACAGGTTTGCCACTCTGTTGACTAATGAGTTTGCCGGCCACTGGTCTAGACCATGGCACAGGAAGGGGAAAGCCATGCAAAGTGTGGTACTTTTGTTGAGACAGAGATCAGAGTCCAGGGAGACTAGGGCAGCTGAAATCTGTAGGACAGAGTAACAGAGAGGAAGGAAGAAGACTCCAGAAATTTGCACAGGCAATTCCTTGATTTCCTTGCTGAATATAAAGCTGCATATGTGTAGGGAGCAATTCCACCATGTAGCAGGACATTTCCCATGGTTCTCACAGAGCTGAGAGACCTCTTGAGTTTTCATCAACCAGACCAGGAGGGGAGACCTGTTGAAAACTCAAGGAAAGATCCCAGAATGGCATGTGTAAGTAGTACATCTAAAAGAGCCCTAATAAAAATGGCATTCTAGACTCACCCCAATGAAGCTTCAAAACAAGTGTCATTTTGTAAATTTCAATAATGCGTTGTAGCACTTACAAACATATACTGAAGTAAAATGCATGACAATGCCACAAACTAAGAGAGGAGGAAAATTAAAGTATATAATAAGGTTCTTACACTATATGTGAAATTGCATAATATTTTTGAAGGTATCTATAATAATAAAAGCATAATATGCTAATAAGTGTGGAAGTCCTTCTGGATGTCTTTCCTTCCTGACAAAGTGGCAAGTGGGTAGGGGCCACGGCAGGGGCAACAGAGGCCCCGGTCCCATGGGAGCGGGCAGGAGCCAGGGCCAAGATCCTTGCACAATTTCATGAATTGGGCCTCTAGTACTATAAAAAGTAGAAATATATAATAAAATCTTAAGAAGTACAGTAAGCTAATAGAAGACATAAGTGGAATTTCAAAAAAATTAATCTAAAAGAAACAAAAAACAGATGACACAAATTAAAAACAGCAAGATGACAGATTTAAACCCAATCATATCAATAATTACATTAAATGTACTCTAAACACACCTATGAAAAGTCAGAAATTGTCCAATTGTATAAAAAAGTAAGACCCAACTACATACTGACTATAAGAAACAGACTTGGAATAAAAGGATACAAATAGATTGAAAGTAAAACAACAGAAAAAGATGTACCATGCAAATATGAATTAAAAAATTAGAAATACTCTTATTTTATCAGACAAGTTTTACCAAAAATAAAGAGTAACATTTCATAATGATAAATAAGTGAATTTGATATAAAGACTTAATCCTAAAAGTATAATAGTGCTCTAAAATATATGAGGCAAAAACTGACAGAAGTATCAGAAAAAAAAACAGGTAAATCCAATATAGTTAAGATTTCAACAATTATCTCTCAATAACTGATAGAACAGATAGCAGAAAATTTGTAAAGATATATAGGATATAGAAGATTCAAACAATATTATCAGCCATCTGATAGACATGTACAGAAAATTCTATGTAGCAGCACCAAAATACATATTCTTTTCAAACAAACATAAAATATTCACTAAGACCACCATACATATAATAAGTCTCAATAAATTTAAGAGGATTGAAATTATACAGTATATGTTCTGACCCAAACAAAATTAAATTTGGAATAAATAACAATAAAATAATTGGGAAATCCCTAAATATTTATAAATTATAAAATATATTCTTAAATAATCCATGTGTCAAGTGTCCACAAGGAAAACCTGAAAATATTTTGAAAATGAAAATGAAAACACATTTCAATTGTATAAGTTATACAGTGAAAGCAGTGGTTAGAGAAATATGCAGCTTTAGATTTTTTGTTAAAAAGAAGGGTCTAAAATCAATGATCTAAGCTTCCACTTTAATAAGCTAGTGAACAAATAACAATTTAAACACAAAAGAAGTAAAAGGAAACAATGATAAGAGTAGAAATCAATGTATAGAAAACAGACAACAGAAAAATCGACATTAACTGAAAGCTGGTTCTTTGAAAGAAATCATTTAAAGACATACATATTTAGCTAGACTGATAAAACAGTAAAAAGAGAAAACAAATTACTAATATCATTAATGAAAAAAGGGACATAAGTACAGACCCTTCAGATATTAAAAGAATAACAAGGCAATGTTATAAACAACTTTGCCAATAAATTCAACAACTCAGATGCAATGGAAGAATTTCTTGAATGACACAAATGACCAAATCTAACACAAGAAATAGAAAATCTGAATAACCTTATATGTATTAAAGAAATTGAAAATGTCTCAGAAAACTGCAGACCCAGATGGCCTCACTGATGAAATCTATTGAATCAGATAAAATAATCCTACAAAAACTCTCTAAAAATAAAGACAGGAACATTTTTCAACTCATTTTCTGAGGTCAACATTTATCCTTATCCTGAAACTAAACAAAGACATTATCAGAAAAGCATACCAAATTTCTTGACATAGTATTAGCAAGTCAAATCCAACAATATATAAAAAGGATATTACATTATGACCAAAAAGAGTTTGTCCCCGGAATGCAAGCTTCCTTTACTATTCAATAAGAAAAAAAAGGAGGGGAGGGGGGGAGAACCTTCTTAATAGATGCAGAAAAAAACATTTATCAAAATTCCACACCCATTCATGATTGAAGCAGTCAGCAAAGTAGGAGTAGAAAAAAGTTCCTTCAACCTGATAAAAGGCATCAACCAAAAATCGACAGCTTACACCATAGTTAATGATGAAAGACTATGTTTTCCCCTTAAGATCAGGATCAATAATGTTACTAAAGATCTTAGACAGTATAATAAAACAAGGAAAAAAATAAAATACATATCGAAAGGGAAGAAGTAAAACACTATTCTAAGTTAACATGTTTGTATATCTAGGAAATCCTAAGAGACCTATAAATAAGTTTGTCAAAACTGGGGATGGGGTTGTACTGACATTTGAATGACATACAAATGAACATAGCAAGGTCACAGATTACAAGGCCAATATACCACAATCAACTTTATTTCTATATAACAACAAACAATTGGACAATATAATTTTAGAAACTAATACTACTTACAATAACATCAAAAATACTTTTAGTTATAAATTTAATAAAATATGTACAAGATCCTAAATTTAAAACTACAAAAAACTAGTGCAAGGTAAAGAATTGAATAAATCAACAAGTATACCATGTTCATGGATTGGAGGATTCAATACTGTTAAAATTTTAATTTCCCTCAGATTCATTTGTAATTTCAAGCAATCTCAAATAAATTCCTCCTGAATTTGTATAGAAATTGACAGGCCAAGTCTAAAATGTACATGAATATGTAAAAGATATGTAACAGCCAAAACAATTTTGAAAAAACAAAACAAAAACAAATCATAAGACTTACACTGCCTGATTTCAAGATTTAGTACAGAGTTCCAGTATCAAGACAGTGTGATATTGGTATAAAGAGAAACACAGACCAACAGAATATAATAAGAGTCCAGAAATAGACCCACATATATACAGTGAATTGATTTTCAAGAGGTACCAAAGTAATTCAGAGAAAAGCAGTCAAATGGTGCTAAACCACATTTGAGAAAAAAAATGACCCTCGATTTACTTCACAGTATACCCTAAAATTGTATCACAGACCTAAATATAAAACTTAAAACTGTCAATTCTTTAAATTCAGGAGTCAGAACGGGCAGCTGCCCCCACCGTTTTTTTTTAATTGTTGATAGCATTACAATTGTCCCCCATTTTCCATCCCTTTGCACCCTCCACCCAACCACTATGTTCTTTGGCTATTTTTATAAATAAAAGCTTTGACGGAACACAACCATGTCCAATCATTTATGTATTGTCAATAACTATTTTTTAGCTACAACAGCAGAACTGAGTAATTGAATTGCTATAGCCTGTAAGCCTAAAATATTTTCAATCCGGTCCATGTTTTCTTTTAGAAGGATACCTCTTCTAAAAGAAAACATGGAAGGAAATCTAGGGAACAATTTCTCAGACACAAAAAGTAAAAACCATAAGAAAACATTAGTAAACTGGACTTCATCAAAATTTAAATTTTCTCTTAGAAAGACACTATTAATAAATGAAATACAAGCCACAAATTGGGGGGAATATCTGACAAAGGACTTGTATCAAAATTGTGTCAAAAACTCTTACAACTAAATAATAGGAAAACAAACAACCCAATAAGTTAATGAGTAAAAGACAGAAGCAGACACTTTACAAAAGATACACAACTGGGCAATAAGCATATGAAATAGTGTTCAACATCATTAGTATCTAGGAAATGCAAATTTAAACTCAATGAGGTGCCATTATTAAATGTCTACTAAAAGTCTTAATTTTAGCTAAACTGAAATACTAAATTTGGGGCAGGATGCGGAGCAACTAAAATTCTCACACATTGCTGCTACATAAGGTACACAACCACTTTGTAGAACAGCCTAGCAGTTTCTTATACAGTTAAACATACATTTACCATACAACCCAGGAATTCTACTCTTTTGAAATGAAAACATACATTCATCCAAAAACTTGTACACTGGGTAAAAAATGTTTCAGTCCTCACATTGGCAAGAAATAGAACTTTGGCAGTCAAATGGTGCTAAAATAACTTGACATCATGCTATAGGTACAGTAGGAAATTATAAACAAGCAAAACAAAATAGTCTTCAAGCAGGATGTACATAGAACCTTTTTCATAATAGAAAAAAATGCAACAACTCAAATGTCTATCAACACATAAATGGGTAAACAAATTGTGATATGGCCTTACAATGGAATACTAGTTAATAAATATCTACGATATATCAAAAACTATAGATGAATCTCAAATACATTATGCTAAACAGAAGAAGCTAGACACAAAAAAATATATACTGCA
The DNA here is from genome assembly GCA_011751065.1 of Lasiurus cinereus. NCBI lineage: Eukaryota > Metazoa > Chordata > Mammalia > Chiroptera > Vespertilionidae > Lasiurus > Lasiurus cinereus. The sequence goes on from JAAGEH010000392.1 coordinate 248,901, forward strand.
TTATTTCATTTAAATGAAATTCTAAAAAAGATGGAACATAATCTTTAGTAACAGAAAATATCAATAGTTGCCTGGGGTCAAGGATTATGGAGGGGTAGGGGTGGGAGGGGGAAAGAGCTCCATAATAAGCATGAGGGAACTTTTTGGAGTGGTGGAAATGTTCTGTATCTCAAATTGGTGGTGATTACATGGGTGTATACATTTGTCAAAACTCACTCTAAGTACATATGCAAAAATCTGTTATGCTGGTGCTCAATGAAAATTACATAAACTATAAGTAAAAGTATAAGAAATTCCTTTTGAATAGTTCCTTAAATTCAACTTCCTTCCATAATACTTTAAAAATATTTTCCATCCTCTTTCTTAGGAAGATTGTGGTATTTGAAAACTTTCACAGTGACAAATACTGAAACATTTTTTACGAAAAAGAAAAATTCTTATCTAGGAAGGCAGTATCATCAAATGGCTCTTTTGCTTATAGAGCAATAATAAAGACAAAGAGAAAAATCCTCATCATGCCAAAATGAATTCCTAACCTTCCTTTTAAACCTTCTTGTTTCATACATGTGAATGTGTCTTTATGTGTTGTGGCTCATTATCATGCTACAGGTAAGGTAGGAAAGTATCAACAAAGCAAACAAAATAGTCTTCAAAGCAGAATCATGGAAGCTGATCAATGGCATCCTGGTATACATTAGACATAACTAGTAATTCTGGCCAGAAGGACTCTTCTACCTTGCATGCTTATTAAAGTCATTTTCTTAACTTCAGTCTCATACAAAACATCAGCTCGTCTAAGAAGCCTTTTCATGCTCTCCACTGAAAAATAAATCATCCCCCTACTTTCCCAACGGACATTCAACATACATTTCTTGGATAACCCAAGATAGTATGTCTTGGGTCCTATTTATATTCAGATTGTCTACTTCTACCCAAGAGACTGAAAGGTTCCATAGGACCCTAACATAATGTAATCACACTAAGTTGTCTGAGTGAATGCTGAAATGAATCACCAATACAAATCCTTCCACGGTGCCTTCTGGGTATGAGTTTTGTTCAACATACTACATAACCCTGGGACCAACAGCAATAGTTGCAGAAGTCCAAATTCCTAGCTAAAGGGCCTTTACTGATAATTTAGGTGGGTGTTCTATTTTAGAGAGGTGGGCAGAGCGAGAATGACCAGCCATCACAGATTCCTGAACAGTGCTTTCCTCGTCTCAGCCAAAGTTCTATTTCTTGCCAATGTGGGGACTGAAACATTTTCTACCCAGGCCTATCATTTTCCTCCGAGGTCACTCTTAAACTCTTCTCAGAATTAGAAGACTAGAGCTATTTGGACCATAAAAGCTAATGAAACATAAGCGTCAAGATTCCTCACTTGCACAGTTCCTACAGCCAGGAAGCATTTCTAAGTACGCACCTCTGGCACCCTGCCTAAAGAAATCTCTGAAGAAAAGAGATCTAAATCTCCAAGACTGTAGTAGTATTTGTTGATTTCTTTATTCATTCTAAAAATTCACTGTCATATCTAATTTAAGATTGTTTTCCGTGAAAAGGAAACCCCCTCACCAAATCTGAATAGGAGGAAAGAAAAGGGTGAATGTGGAACCAATGGCTCCTTGGCTATTTCAGTTACACTTTAAGTCTTGGAACTTTCACGAAGCACCTCCTAACTTCCCCCAAAAGATCCACAATTAGAAGACAGGATATCAAAGTACGTAGTTAAAAAAAAAAAAAAAAAACCTCAGTGTGGAGCGGGAGGGGGTGATGATAAAGAAATGTCACTTTTGTCTCTAATGAGAGGTAGGAGTGAAAAAGGAAGACAGACTCTGGACATGCCAGCGGGTCTCGAAGCAAGGAGAGTCCCTGGCTACTCTCAGGCCAAAGGAGAGCCGTCCAGAGGACGGGGTTTGGATCAGGAGGTCCTGGGACGACGGTTAAGGAAAGAAAACTCACAGGGATACTCTCTCCCGGTAGTAGCTGCAATCCTCCGCGGGTCAATTCCTATTTTGCAAAAGCACAGGACTTGCTCTTGGGCCAAGGCTGGGAAATGGTAGCTACAGGCTGGAGGCGGGGGTGGTGAGGGACAGCTACGGGGAGAGGAGAGAGAAGTGGGGGTGGAAGGGGAGGGTATGGAGAAAGCGACATGGGCGCACCAGAAAGGGAATGAGAGTGATTTTCCACCTTTAGTGCGCCCCCCACCCCGCAAACGTTAAACAGTTGAGGCCTAGGTGAAGTTTGATTTTTTAAAAAAAAAAAAAAGGTAAAGATGGAACCAGAGATGTCTGTTATTTTACCTAAGTCTTTGCATTTGTCGGACTGAAATTTCAGAAAACGCCACCAAACTTCCAAAAAGACACCAAGTAAGGAAGGCGAATGTGAAGACCCAGAGGGGGAAAGGGGAAAGGAGCCCGCATTCCGATGGAGGCGGAGGAAGGCGTGTGGCCAGCAAAGGGAGAGGGGCTGCAAAAAGCTCGGCGGAACCTGGAATGGGATGAAAGTCCGCCGCCAGCGAGTCTCTCCCCGCGGCCACGTCGCTTAACTCCGGACACGCACCCGGGGTCCGCAGAGCGCGCGAGGCGACGGCCCCGGCCACTCCCGGCGCACCCATTGCTCGGGTCGAATCCCTCCCCGAAGGAGTAGGACCCCAGGAACCACGGCCCGGCTCCCAGCGCAGCCCGCAGCCGCACCGCTTCCGCTCAGCGCCACCGCGTGGGCCGCCCGGACCTTGGACCGCACCTCGCGGCCGGCCACCACGCGTGACCCCAGCCCCAAGCCGCCGCCGCCGCCGCCGCCGCCGCCGCCGCCGCGGCCGAAGCAAGCGCCACCGACCCACACTCACCGCAGCGCTCCATCCCGCGTCACGGACGCGGACGCCGGCCCGACACTCACGGTCGTCGCCGCCGCCGCCGAGGGCTGGAGCTCGCAGACCCCATCCCCCCACGACCCGCGGACACTCGGCCAAGCCGCCGCCGCCCCTGCAGCCACCGCCACTACCGCGCTGTCCGCCGCCGCCCCGCCCCCTGGCCTCGCTCCTCCCGCCCTGCCTCGCTCCGCCCCTGCAGCCCATCCCATTGGCCCACGCGCAGAGGGGGCGGGGCTGGGCGGCCAGAAGCAGGTGGGGCGGTTTCTGGCTCCGGCACGCAGTGAGGTCGGCTGTCAATAGCACGGGAGCCTGCAGACTGTCCCCAACACGAGAGGTGTTGGCCAGACTGTGCGGTTTGCCGCAGGACTAGCGAAGCGAACCTTAGAAACAAGTCACCTTTTGCACCCTCCAGCAGGGAGCAGGTCTTCTGCCCTTGTTGTTTAAGTGGATATTTCCCTGGTGGACACTTTGAATTCCTTCTAGGAATCTGGTCTTCAACTTTTGTCTGCCTTCTTTCTCCACTCTTATGGGACAAAACTAGATTTCGTGCTTAACTTTAAACCGCCCCCCCCACCTGCTGCTGAGCGTCAGGCAATCTGTTTTACAATTACTGTCATTTTCAGAAACTAAATTATCCCAACTATTATGGCTTATAGAAGTTGCTCAATAAGTACTAGTTGAATTTCCCCCTAATTGTGCTACTTGCTACTTACCATTAAATGCTCCCCTAAGTAATGGTATTCACCAACAACCAAAATTAAAGCATTTATCTAGAAGTTGGATCATACAACATATATTTAAAAAGTACAGCGTTTCTCTTGAATAATTAGAATATATAGTGTAATACACCCAATCTACCAAGAATACCCTTCCTGTCATTTATGCTGAGATGTAGCAGGCACTCCATAAGTTTTAGTTGAGTAAATGGGTAAAACTTTGGGAATGGAATTTGGAAAAGTTCCTCAGTCTCAACCTCCCCTTAACTTTTTTTCAAAATATATTAAACTTCTGCCATAGTCTCCATTCTCTTTTTTCCAAATATACTTTTATTGATTTTAGAGAGAGAGAGGAAGGGAGGAGAGAGAGAAGTATCCATCAGCTCCTGCTTGTCCCTCTACTGGGGATCAAGCCTGCAAGCCCAGCATGTGCCCTGACCAAGAATCAAACCCCAATCATTGAGTGCACAAGATGATGCTCAACCAACTGAACCACACCAGCCAGGGCATCCACTCTTCTTTTTTTACTCTGGAAGAATATGATTATTTGAAAACAGAGAAAGATGGGAATTCATTTTTGCAAAATAAATACAATTATTAACTGAGAAAGAATGACTATCAAAAATATGTTATTTGAGACAGGTGGCTCGTGTGTTTGGTAAAGAAAAGAAAGAATGAAGGGTAATTCTGGCACTAAATTCTATTAACCATGTCCCAGCACATGCCCTTGTGTACCAACTTGTTTTTTACATATAAATATTTCTTGGTTAAAATGGCTCAAGAGCATAGCTTTGAAGGACAAGGAATCACAGACAAACAAACTAAAATCTTTCCATGATAGAGCTAATCCTGCCTTTGCTAAAGCCTTCCTCTTCTCCTCACTGAATATCAATCATCTCATTTGACATTGGTACATACAATCCTATTCTTGTGGCACTTGTGGTTCTCATAAATATTTTATTTGGTAGCATTTATTTATACTAATTAGATTGTGAAGTCTACAGTATTATGTTGCATAGGTATATGTCTGGTATAGAAAAGACTAAATATTTTCTGGAGAAATGTTGAAAGAATGACCAGTAAGCCCAGAAATAAAAATCCTTCAAAATATGTTGGTCTTGTGTTTTTTTTGTGTGTGTTTTTTTTCACCATAAGCTCTGCTCAACTTGTTGAACAGGTGAAACCAAATGCAATGGCTTCAAAACCACTTGCCTAAGGCAAAGCCTGTAGCAAGTACCCTGTGGCCTGAGGTGAAGGGATTGATAATGCAGACAGGTGCTCTACATGGACAGTAGAGATTGGAGCCCAAAAGGAGAGTTCAGTGGATAGGTGCTTTTCCTCTCAGCCCCACTTAAGTGATAGTCTGTTTTGGAGAGTGCAACATCATCCACCAGACCAATATTACTCATTGTTCAAATATTTATTGAGTACCTCCAATGGCCAGGCATTGTTCTAAGCATTGGAATTATACTAGTGAACTTTAAATCCATTCTCAGGCTTTCCTAAACCATGATTAAATGCCTTGGAGAGGAGTTGAAATAAAATAATGAAATCAGTTAAGGGTGGCCCAAAGGCAGGCAGGCTCCCCATCACTGTAGCTGCCTTTGACCCTTGCTGCTGGAGCATTTAAAAAGAATCACAGAGAGCCTGACAGGCCACACTGAGTACAAAGATACCAGATTCCAAACTGGACAAAACTCACCAAGCAGGTTATTAATCTTGATTCCATGATGCTAGTAATTGAGAAACAAGGAATCAATTCAGACCACATACTGAAAATAAATGTGAAAGGCATTGCAAACATTCAATAATTCTGTATTGTCGTGAGGAGAGAGGAAATGAAGGTTGAAGAAAAAAAAAGAAGAAAAACTCAATTGAGTGTATGGATATGATATCATACTAATTTCATGTTTGGATTAACACATTAAATTTCAAACCCCAGCTGTTTTTGTTGTGGTTGTTGTTTTTGTTATTTTAAGCTCTCTGTAAGACATTTGATAACATCAATCTCTGTGCTTGAGTCACTATGTATCATGATCCTATTTAGTGTTTTAACAACACATATAGGTGAACTCTCCTAATGGTTGGTGCAAAGTGATACTATTGGCTTAAAATTTGAATTATTGATATTGTTGTGAATGAAGAGATGATAATAATAATGATGACAGCAATAAAACTAGCCTTCCATGGACAGCCATTGCAGTACATTGAGCTCTATGGAGACAGTGCTGGGGCAAGTGCGAGCTGGATGGGCACTGGGTAACTACTGTGTGCTTACTGAGGAAAAGAAAGCCGAGAGGAAAAATGACATCCTATGCTTTCTTTGTTCAAACTTGCTGGGAGTAGCACAAGAAGTAGCATCCAGATGCTGCAATCAACCTCTCAGAGTTTTCTAAGAAGTGTTCAGAAGATCATGTGCTAAGGAAAGGGAAATATGAACACGTGGCAAAGGCAAACAAAGCCCATTACGAAAGAGAAATGAAAACATATCCCTCCTAAAGGGGAAACAAAAAAGAAATTAAAGGATCCCAATGCACCCAAGAGGCCTCCTTTGGCCTTTTTCTTGTTTTGTTTTGAGTGTCCCCCCAAATCAAAGGAGAGTATCCTGGCCTATCCATTGGTGATATTGCAAAGAAGCTGGGAGAAATGTGGACTCACACTGCTGCAGATGACAAGCAGCCTGATGAAAGAAAGGCTGCTGAGCTAAAGGAGAAATACAGAAAGAATTCTGCTGCAAAAAAGGGAGACATCAAAGCTGAAAAAAAGCAAGCAATAGAAGGAACAAGAGGAAGACAAGGAAGATGAAGAAGAGGAAAAGGAGAAGGATGAGGAAGAGGAGGAGGAAGAGGAGAGAAGAAAAAGAACAAAAGGAAGAGGAGGAGGAGGAGGAGGGGGGGAAGTTGTTGGTTTTATGGAAGTTTTTTTTTCTTGTCTATAAAGCATTTAATCTCACTATACACAGCTTACTCCTTTTAAAGAAAAAAAATTGAAATTTAAGGCTGTGTAAAGTTTGATTTTAAACTGAACAGTATCTTTTTTGTATAGTTAACACACTATCCTATGTGTCTTTAGATAGCCCTGTCCTGATGAAATTTTCAGTAGCCACTAACCTTGCCTGGTACAGTGTATGGGGTGGTAAATTGACATGGAGATTTAAAGTAGGTTCTTATAGGTGCACAGCGCAAATTAGTTATATATGGGGAAGGTAGTTTATTTATCTTCAGTTGTCTCTGATACAACTTATACAAAATAATTGTTCAGTTAATTAAAGAAGACATATGTAATACTTTCAATAATAAAGAATTTAAATTAAAAAACAAAAAAACAAAAAATAAATACCACTCTGTAATTGCAAAAAAAAAAAAAGCTGCAGCTATTTTGTTGACATTTTGAATGCTTCTAAGTAAACACAATATTTTTATTTTAAAAAACTAGCCTTCCATGGTTTGCTCTGTGCTAGATACTATCTTAATTATTCTTTATATTTAGTGAGTCACAACAGCTCTATGAGGTATTAGTATCATCCCCATTATACAAATGAAAAACTTGAGCAGAGATCAAAAGTTCAATAGTTTCTGTTAGACTTAAAGAAAATTAGTGTTAAGATGAAGATAAGTTTGACCATACTTTTCTTAGGAAAACTCCTCTTATTCTTCCGCTGCCTCTCTGGCCTTTCTTGCTGTTCCCTATATGTGCCAGGGACTCTCTTGCCTGGAGGATTTTGCCTTTGCTATTCCATCCCCTATATCTATGTGACTTATTCTTTGCTCCCTTCCAGCCTCTCCTCAAATGCTCCATACCACTGACATGTTCCGCTCCATAGAAAACAGCATTTCCCCTCTTTGCTTCTCCCTATCTTCCTAGCCCCGCTTTAAATGTTGCCACCACACTTACCATTCTATTGGCTTGATATAGTTACTAGTGTATTTGTATATTTCTTATCTTTCCATACCAGTGTGAAAATGTTAGCTATGTGATAGAAAGGATTCTGCTGATTTTGTTCACCATTGTACTTGGGAAAAGAACTTAGCATTAATCAGTAAACAAAAAGGTTTAAAGAAAATAACAGTAAATATGCCTAAGTACTAAAGTTATCATTTAAAAGGATTGGTTTGTTAATATTTTTAAAGTTTTAATCAGATAAAAGGACCATATTGCTTTATTTGACAAAGATTTTACATCAGCTGCTTGTAACCAACATAATGTATGCCAAGTTTAATTACTTCACCCAATCTTTACCTGCAAGAAAGCTAATAACTCTAGGATCTTAAATTATTTCCTTCCTTCTCTTTAGTGAGGAGTAAACATTTTCTGCTATTGCTTTTCTTTCATTTATTCTATAAAAATGCTAATTAGATAAGAAAGCAAATATAGCCCTACCGGTTTGGCTCAGTGGATAAAGCGTCAGCTTGTGGACTCAAGGATCTCAGGTTCGATTCCAGTAAAGGGCATGTATCTTGTTTGCGGGCACATCCCCAGAAGGGGGTGTGCAGGAGGCAGATGATTAATGTTTCTCTCTCATCGATGTTTCTAACTCTCCCTCTCCTTTCCTCTCGGTAAACTATCAATAAATTATATTTTTAAAAAAGAACGCAAATATAGCCACCACTCAACTGTGTATTTTATTCAATGGATGACACCATGCTGGGGGGGGAGGGTACATCTTGTCATTTGGCCCTCATGAAAACATTATGAAATGGGAAAATGAGATCTATTTTTCAATAAGGAAATATCATAATTTTCAGTCAAAGGGATGTTAGAGCTTATCTATGTCATGCTCCTTTATTTTATAAGGAAAGTTCAGCCAGCTTTCCCAGAAATCACAGTTAGTGCTTCCTTGGCCTAATTAGACAGGAACCAAGACCAGAGGTCTTTTCACAGTAATTGATAGATTAAGGTCTTCAAAAGTCTGTGAGTTTATGAAGTTAGACCATTGCGCCTATCTGTGTCATTCTTAGTTTAATGTATAAATAAGCTCTACTAACATCTTTAAATATGAAATTTGTACTACAAATTTACTTATATTATTTTGGAGTTCTGACATATTAAGTGAGTAAAAAATAATTGTCCTTAAAAAAATGGGTGGCTTAACATGGAATCAATGACAAGTTGGTTTGCTTTTGAAGTAGAAAGTTGTCCTGAAGCATTCTGGAACACATGCCCAGAGTACAGCCTTTCTCTTGGGGGGTGAGGGGGGAGAGAGACGGGGAACTGCCTGGCATTAGGAAGGAATAGAGCTCAATGGAAACATTGCTAATCTCTTTCTTTATCTACCCACTGAACAAATATTGCTGAACCCTGAGAAACAATGCTACCACTAGGAACTTTAATGAGTGTTTATCTTTCTAACTGCATATTTATATAGGGGTGGCTGCCTGTGGCATGCTTGCCAGAGGATTGGGAAGTGACTGCTTGTAAAAGTTGAAAAATATTTAGTTTTACAAACCTGTTTCAGCAAAGTTTCCTCTTAAGTTCATTCAAGAGGACATTACATTCCACAGTATCAGAAAAACTATTATTATCCAATCATTGAGATACTTAGATTTAAATTATTGTATTCTGAAGTTATTCTAATACCTGACAATGTAAGGCTAAACCAGAAGAATAAAATACAGGAAAAGTAGTACTATGAATTAATAACCCTATAAGATTGGTGCCTCAAAATGTTGATAACATTTTGCTTCAAAGATCTTGAAAAATATTGATTATCACTGCTGGATTGACATCCTTGGCCATGGATGGATTTAATATCCTTATTATGCTTGATGACATATTCAGTTTAAGATGTTCATGAGTGTAATTAATTTCATCTGGGAGCTACATAGTACTAGATTATATGAGGTCACAAGCATAACTATATATCCTACTAGCCAAAAGACTGATGAAATACCTCTTATGTAACATCACTGAAACCATCAGCTTAGTACATGCAGGGTGGAGAACAGATAGACTGGCAAGCAAGGCAGCAAGACAATAAGTAGTGCTCCTTAGAAGTTAGCCTGAGTTGGGCTGCAAAATGAAATTGCTTTAGATCCCTTCTGTGAGTAGATAAAGACAATACTCTTAGTTGGAATGAACAAGATCAAGACAGCCTCTAATTACTTGCTTCTGGCTAATGAGTAATAGATTTTTGGAGAGATCTGTATATGTGTGTGAAAAAAAGTTTCATACTGGAAAAATGACTAAAAGAAAAGATAAAACAAGCTTACCAAGGAAAGAGAATTTAAGGAAATGAGTAGATCAGTAGGTAAGAGGTCTAGATGTACATCTTGGAGTTACTTACAGACTGAAAAAGTAGAAGCTTAGAATATGGGTCCAGGAACAGTGGATTCTAGGAAGACTTTTTGAAGATGTTTCACAGAAAAGTGGTATCTTAATCTATACAAACTTTTCTGAACACCAGCAAGTCTCTGAAATGGGGCTGCCAATGCTAACAGGAATGTTGTATTTGTGAATCAGTGTTTGAAATGCTCTGAAAACTAAAGGGGCTGCATGGTTTTGGTAGTGGGGGCAGGGAAGGACTATGGGGAGAAAGAAAATGTAAAGGAAATGGAGATCACTAAGAAATTTTCTTGAGAACAAGGTAGATCACTGATTAATCAGACAAGGTGCTCTGAGCTGAAATGTGTCCCCTCAAAATTAATATGTTGAAAGCCTAACCCCACTACCTCAGAATTTTACTATATTTGGAGATAGTGTCTTTAAAGAGGCACTTAAATTAAAATGAGGTAATTAGTGTGGGCTCTAATCCAAAGTGACTGGTGTCCTCATAAGAAGAGAAGATTAGGGCACAGATACTCACAGACCCTGTGAAAGCACAGGGAGAAGACAGTCGTCTATCTACAAGCCAAGAGAATCCTCAGAAGAAATCATCCATGCCAACAAACAAACACCTTGATTTCAGACTTTTAGCTTCGGGGACACTGAATTATTTTGAAAAAACAAATTTCTGTCAAGCCACTCAGTCTGGTATTTTGTTATGGTAGCAAACAAACACACAAGACCAGTTAAGTTCTAGGCATACAATAGTACCACTAATGGGTTCTAGTTGGACCCAAGATTATTTTCTTCATCCACTCCATAGAAATATTAAATATAAATCCAAGTCTGGCTGAAAATTGCCATTCTCCAATCTTTAAGTGGAGCATTTTGTCTTCATAATATTCACAAGTTTCAGTGAGTCAATATCACTCCTACTCTGGGGTGTGGGCCCAGATGCAGGATCATATCCATTGTAATACTGTCATTAAAATCAAAAGGCAGGGTGTTTACAAAACTGGTGTCATGCAAGTGTTTTCAGTGGGAGGCAGCTGATTGGTTTCTGCTCAGAGTAGAAGGGATGCTTGGGCTCTTCATTTGTACCCAACACAGGAGGAATTAAATTAGCAACTTTAAGAATAGTATTGCTGCTATTATCATTAGTATTGGTGGTTAGTTAGTAATAATAACCCCATCACAATTCTTGGTTCACTAATAAGAGCTCAATAAGCATTAATTTACTTTTCTATTATTTTTGGTCCTATAGCATTTCACAGGGTACTAAACTCTATTATATATATAGATTACTTCAATTTATCTTCAAGGTAAGTTGTGAAATATGAATTATTGTTATCATTCTCATTCATATTTCTCACAAGAAACTGTATCTCAGTAAGAGTAAGCTACTTACCCAAAGTTGTCCAACAAGTTAATAGCAGAGATTGAACTTAAAGTGAGGTCACCTGTCTCTTCAAGCAGGACTCTTTCCAATGCATTCACCAGATCTAAATAGTCCTATTACACACTGTAAGTTTCCAATAATCTATTTTGGTCAAGGAATGACATTTTTCATATTCATTAAATATTCTAGGTAACAAAGAGTTATGATATTTATCACACAGATTGTACATATTCTACAAACAACCCATGAATAAACATACAAGTGGGCAGAAGAGTAGAATGTCCCCCAAACACCTAGTAAGTTATTTCTCCTACCAATGGCCTTGTTTCAGAATTTTTAATGAGTGAGGGCTTTAAAAAACAAACAAACAAACACTTAGAACATTCTCACATAGAGTTCCAGATACAAATACCCAGGGATAGATCAATACCCAGTACTAATCTCTAGATATTTTGTTGTGTATTTATTCTGTAATACATATAATACATTTTTGGAGAAGTCTGTATATGTGAGGAGGCAATAACATTGTTTCTTTATGCTAGACCTACAAGCAAACTTTTGGAATACAATCCATTCATTGGATAGGGACTCCTAAAAGATTAAAAATTTTTAAAGAATTTGTTTATGATCCTCTTAAACAAATTGTTTTATGATTCAGAAGACTCTTCAAGAATTTTTCAATGTCTCTAAATTATTATTGTGACACATGTAACATAACCCAATAATATGTGCTCTATAGATGAAGAGAAGAATCCTATCTAATAAAGATGGAATATGCAAATTGACTGTAACTCCGTGACAAAGATGGTGGTGCCCACAGCTAATAAGGAGGGAATATGCAAATTGAGGCCACAAGGCAAGAGCAAGAAGGCTGCTCTGGCCAGAGCGAAGGTGGTGCCGGCAGCCAGGGGAAGAAAGGTATTGCTATGTTATTAGAAATTCTATCAGGATCCTTGATAGCATTGGGATAAGGTCCAGCATATGTATTGATTGATGGCTAATCCTAACTCCTCCTTAAAGAAGGAAGATGATAGAAACTCCACTCAGAGATGTTGGCTTCTGGTGACAAAGAACCAATTATTAGGTGTAATATACAAAAGTGTTAAAACAGAGATTGAAAACTCAAGACCCTAAAGGTAGGGGCAAACAGAGAGTGAGACTCCCAGCAGGAGGGATTTTTTTTCTTACTTTGCTCCAGACCACTGAGCTGGGGTGACTAACCAGGTATCCCAGTTTGCCTCAGGCCGTTTCAGTTAATACCTGTTCATAATTATTAACAGAGCCTCCTCTCACTTTCAAAAGTGTGTCAGTTTGAACAATATAGTGTAAAGGCACTTTAGTCATGGAAAAATTTAGTTATAGTATTGTTTGATTTCTCTCTCTTTTTTTAAAACCAGAAATTTGGGCTTTATAAAACATCATTGGAATTTTAAATGTGGCCAAACAAATTCAAAATTTTTAAAAAATTTGTACAGGTCAAGAAAATCTCATAGGGAGCAGAATCTGGCCTGGGAGCTGCCAAATCTGCAATCTCCGGGTTACAACCTGTAGGTTAGATGAGCATGCTGTTTGGTTTGGCTTTGTGGAGACCTTGTCTCTCACAAGGGAGGGCCTTCTTGCTCTAGGACAGTGGTCGGCAAACTCATTAGTCTACAGAGTGGCAAACTGTGGCTCTCGAGCCGCATGTGGCTGACCACTGCTCTAGGAAGTTCCAGTAGAAATCAGTGTGGGCTCCAGAAGATGGCAAGCCTGAGATGAACAGTTTAGGTAGATTGTTCTAGACCTTAGTAATAATTATACCTATCACTTCCATATACTTAATGCATTTACTCTTCCCAAAAGTCTGTGAGCAAGATATTACTATCTCCATTGATATAATGAGGAAACTAAGTCCTAAAGAGACTAATTAGTTTGAACAAGGTCACCGACCAAGTAAGTGGTGAAACCAGAATCTGAACTCAGGTCCAACTTGACTCCAAAATCCATGAATTTATTCTCTGTATCTGCTGCTTTCCAAGGTAGAGAGATCAATTTCTCTTTCAGTTGGGACATTTTTTTATTTGAGTGATTTTTTTTTTCTCACTTGTCACTATGGAAAATTACAGTCCTGATTCTGGGTCATTTTCTTGCCTTTGTTTAGGGCATTAGACCAGAGCCCCAGTGGTTAAGCCCAAATGTTTAAGAATGGGGTGCTTCATGGAATTAAGAGCCAAAGTCCCAGTTGATCATAAGCAGTGTTCACTTATCATGTGTCATTCTACCCAGATCCTTTGAGAATCTACAATGGTCAAAGAACTAGGGTTTCATGATTTCAGTCATTTCTGAGATACAAGTAACCAATAGACCTCATCTAATGGAGCCTAAAAAAAAACCATAGGATTTTATTTTCATTATTAATTTGACCAAAGATTGGGAAAACATGTTGTACTGGGTTGACTAATGCCCCTCTTTCCCCCACTCCCCCACTGCCCTCCTCGTCCCCATTCATGTCTGCCTGGACCTTCAGAATGTGACCTTATTTGGAAATAGGGTCTCTGCAGATGTAATTAGTTAAAATAAGGTCATACTGGATTAGGGTGGGCCCTAATTTGAAGACTGAAATCCTTATAAGAAGAGAGACACAGAGACCTACATACACAGTGGGAAGATGGCCAGATAAAGATAAGTAGAAATTAGAGCAGTGCAGCTGTAGCCAAAGAACACCAAGGACTGCTGGAAACCATCAGAAGCTAGGAAGAAGCAATTTCTCTAGAGCCTTCAGAGGGAGCAAGGCCCTGTCAATGCCTTGATTTGGGGCTTTTTGCCTCCAAAACTGTGAAAGAATAAAACTTTTTAATGCCATTCAAACTCATGGAAATTTGTTGCAGCAGCCACGGGAAACTATACACTTGTTATATAAAAAAAAACACGTTATGCTGTAATGCTCTTTTAGGATGGATTGGATAAATCCATGTTGAATGTTTAAATTCAGAGATCCTAAGTCAAAAGCTCAAGAAGTATTTTCTGACCCACTGTTAGCTAAAGAGTAAACTCTTCAGAAAGGAAAAGTTGCCTCTCTATATAATGCAAAAGCATCTGTGGAATTTCTACAAGGGACCAGAGGCATCCAGTGTGTTGGTTCAATATGGCTCAGTTCTGAGCTAATACTGACCAAGACATATTGTGATAGGAAGTCACCGACCAATCTACCACCATTTGTTACACTGTCCCAAGCCTGGGTGAGCCACAAGCATTTGAATGTTCATTACATAGTAGCCTTTTCCCATGTGTGCCCTGTCTATCTGACTGCTATCTGACTCATGTTCCCTGCCAAGACTATGATTCTGACAACCTTATCAGCTTTTATTTCTTTAAGGGCAGATTTCTGTTTTACTTTACTCTCTGACATGGGTCTGCCTCAAATTGAATGAGGAAGAATCTCTATCATTCCTATCAGAAAGTGGCAAGGACAATAAAAACAACAACCAAAGAATAGCTGCATCATTGTCAAAACGACATTAGAGTCAGGCTGATGGGTGCCCAGAGGCCCTCAGGGTAATCCATGATGCATTGCATTCTAAAGAACTTCTAGTCCTTAAATGATGTTCTGGTCTCTACAGCTGTTAAGAGTATTCCCTGACTTACATCCTACATCCTTACAACACCATCTTCTCAGTTTCTCCATCTCGCCATTAACCAAGCTAAATTCTTCTCTCTTCTTGAAACATTTAAAAACCAGCTCATGAAACCACCATCTGCCACTGCTGAATTCCATCAGATTAGAATTAGATCAGCATCCCAGTGATTTGAGTACAGTGTCTTTGAGGAATGGTTCTCTTTGAATGCCCCTCCATGCCTCCCTCCCACTTGCTTCTTTTGGGCTTTTGAGTTCATTCAAGGGAATCCCACCCTATACCCCACCATCAAGTATCTGCATCCCCTGTAGCACATTTGCTTGTCCATTACCTGGGATTGGACCATCTCTTGCTCTTCTCCATTTCCTATTGGTTAGACTTTCCTGGAAGAGTTAACTTTACATTTCACAATCCTCCATCCCTACAATCTTTCATCCTATCCCACTCCTGTGTCTGCCAGAGGCCATCGAGGCCATCCCCTAAGCTGTTCTTCTGTGTTGGTTGTCCCTTTAACCTTAATAGCTATGAAATGGGACAGTATTTTCTAAATCTTCTCTTGCTCTTTGAATGGCCTTTTATTGCCAAGCTCTCCACCAGGTTGCCCCTGTTTCTGGCAAGCCCCTCACTTTGGCTCAGGGCTTCTTCTCTGTTCCCAGCATGTCCTGGCCCGTGCACTGCAAGTGCAGTGAGAAACTGACACTTCAAGGCCTTGCTTCAGGATATTAAGGGAGTGTACAAACTGTGCACTGAAGGACTGTGGCAGTTTGCCAGTTTCATCTTAATAAACTCGACTCCACTCCCCAGCCTTATCCCATCCTCGTTCAACTCCCATTTGGTCTTTGCTGTGTTCCATTTGTTTTAAGTTCCATCTCTGGTATCAACACTTTGGTTGATCTTCCCTCTGACCTCTGACCCACTGTATGCTATCCCGATTCCCCACTTGGCTCTCCTTCCTGCCTTGGCATGACTGACCTGGTCTGGCTTCCCTGTGAGCTGAAGCCATAACTGCCCTGGCAGAAATGACCTAGCATTCCTGAGGGCCCTGCCCCCTGCCTGGATCTGGCCCTGCTCCAGAGCTATGTGGGTAGGATATTTTTAATCCCTCCAATTTCAGTTTTCTCCTGAGAAGGTAATGCCTATCACCTGACTAGGCAGCTTAGGCTCAGACCATCTCTTTCTCTTGAGCCCCTTCCATGGCATGCTTTGGGAAGGAATGTGGAAAATAGGGGCAGTCACTCAGATCTGAAGAAACTCTAAGAAACAAATGATCAATTATTGCTTAAAATGTCCTGATCTCCTTTTGGGGCATTATTGCCCAATTCCATCAATTTATTGGGAACTACAGTTCCCAATTTCATCCCACAGTTGAGATCTTTCCTCCTCGTTACTGCCTGCTCCTCAAGACCCAGTGACTTTTCCTTACACCTGATTCTGACTGTGTGAAAGCCGTGCCTCGAGGGTAGAGGTGGCTTGTTGCCAGTGTGAGTTCTATAAAATCAAGAGGGTGAGGGGATGTCTCTTGGATTGTGAAGTTAAAGTCTACAAACCCAGGAAAAAAGCCTGGTACCCCTCCACTCTAGCAGCTGTTGCAGACTTGGCACAGAACCAGGAATGTGGATGTGGGGAGATTGGGGAGAAACACTGCTCTTGTTTCTGGCCTATTTTATGAGCCAGCAGGAAGGCACATGGTGGTATTCTTTCTGGTCAAGCTGCTTTTGATTAAAAGAAATTAAAACCTACCCAAGAGTTCAGGCAATTGGAATGAGAGAAAGGGCTGGCCCTCTAAGGTAAAGCTAGCAGGAAAGTAGGGAATGACAGGCAAATTGGCTGACATGGCCAGGGCAGTGGGTTAGCCAAGCATCAAATGGACACTGCTAACTGTAATTAGATTCCTTCTGTGGTGTGTTCATTCCTGGACCACAAAGTCCAGGAACTCCCAAAGCCCATGCTACTCCAGAAACTACTCTCAGCAAAGTCAATATGCTTTCACCTCCAAAATATGTTGAGGAATTTTCAGAGCTTTGAGTGGGCATCTGAGTCTCTCTCCCTTCCTGATGGAGAAGGGCTAACTTTTCAGAATATTGTGTTTACTGCACCAATCTAAGGGCTAACAGTATCTCCTTGTCATATATGTTTTTTTCCCCTCCACTCAGCTCTTCTCCCTAATTTCATGCCCTGAGCCCCTAGAATTGTGGTCTTTGCTTCTTTTCATTGGCATTGCAGTGGGGCTCAAAGGGCAGAACACACAGAAGCTGGGAGAACCAATTCATTTCTGTAATTCTGGTTCTAAGGAAGATTTTTTGGATTCAATGGAGTACCTGTTAGCTGTTCCTTACTAAATTCATAACTTACCTCTCAGTGTTCATGGCCTCCCCAGCACTGGAGTTTTCCATTCTAAGCTTTCTGAGTCAAACTTCTGGTTCTGGAAACACATACTGTATACAAATAAACTGTGCCTGGCTGGCATGGCTCAGTGGTTGACTGTTGACCTGTGAACCAGGAGATTGCAGTTCAGTTCCCACTTGGGGCATATGCTGGGGTTGTGGGCTCAGTCCTCAGTGTGGGGCATGCAGAAGGCAGTCAATTGATGATTTTGTCTTATCACTGATGTTTCTACCTCTCTCTCCCTCTTCCTCTCTCTCTGAAATCAATAAAAATATGTTTTTTAAAAAACATATTTTATTGATTTTTCATAGAGAGGAAAGGAGAAAAATAAAGTTAGAAACATCGATGAGAGAGAAACATTGATCAGCTGCCTCCTGCACATCTCCCACTGGGGATATTCCTGCAACCAAGGTACATACCTTTGACCAGAATCAAACCTGGGACCCTTCAGTCTGCAGGCCAACGTTCTATCCACTGAGCCTAACCGTTAGGGCAATAAAAAATGTGTTTTAAAAAATAAACAAATAAATAATTTGTGACAACCGATCATTAGTCCCTGGAGAAAGTATTAGTACATTTATTGCCCTTTAAGCTTTAGAGCAGTGGGCATCATATATATATAAGGAAACCAAGTTCATAGAGGTGAAGTGACTTGACAGAGGCCACATGAGTTAATGGCAGAGCCAAGGCAAGAACTCAGATATTCTATTCTCAGTTCAGGAATTTTTCCACTGCACTATACCTCCCCCAGGGCTTTGGTCATGTTTAGTTTATGCAACACTGTATCTTGAGTCGAAATTACTTCTGTAGTTTAGAAATAGGCCCGTTGCCTATTCAGCATTTTCTTTCTGACATTCTGCAATGAAGCCTGAAAATAATACGGGCTGCTACATAGAACTGGGACTATCTTAGATCTTTAACAGGTGTGTTAGGGATCCCAAATCCTAGAAAGTGCTTGTTGGTGTGTTCTCACTTAAGAGGTAGTTCTACAAAGAGCCTTGGTTTCCAAAGACTATAGTGTCACAAGGCTTGCATGTGGATTACATCCTTAATGTCCTTAAGCACCTTGCTTACATTCTGGGATGAGGTGAAAGTGCAATATGATTGTTAAATCTCATTTAAGTTTCTCCTCTGCTCTTATGAAAATTTAACTCACATTTTATCTCCTACCACATGCACAAATGTAATAGTACTATGTAATGTAGAGGCAATAGAAATGAAAAAATGAGATGATGGGTTCTGATATTAAACAAATCTGGGATTGTATCCAGAATTGGCCACTTGCTAACTATGTGACCTTGGGTAAATAATATAACCTCTCCAAGACTCAGTTTTACCACTTATAAAAAGAGTATTATTTGAAATAATTATATGAAATAATCCACTTAACCCTGGGTGTGGCCAATAGCAACCCCCCCCCCAAAAAAAATCATGATTTGTCATTGCTGTGAACTACCTCAGTCTTCATTATATAATAGAAGATCTTAAGTACTCAAGCTACTAGATGATATAATTGCATTTCTTTGGCAGTTCTAATACTTGTTTTGTTACATTTTTCCTCTTTCTGTAGCTCTCAATTATTTTTACAATGTATAAATTTCAGTTAAACACAGGTTACTTCTGACCAACAGAAAATTAGTAAATTTTATAAATCATAGTTATTCAATATTTTGATTTTTAAAATTAATTGGGTCTATATTCACTCCAATATTCATTTTTAATATAACAATTGAAACTCTTAGTTTAATATTTCTCTTATATGGCAGGAACTATAGATAACATTTGATATGTTAATTGCAAAGATAATCAGTGTACTAATTCCAAACTCTAAGTTTTTGTTCAAGTCTCATCTTCTTTCCTTTTCCTTTTTTTTTTTATTGTTGATGGTACTATAGATATCTTCCATTTTCTCCCTTTTTGTCCCACTCCATCCAGTCCCTGCTCCACCACAGTCCTTCCCCACCCCATTGTCTGTGTCCATGGATTATACGTATACGTTCCTTGGTTAACTTCTTCCCACCACCCACCCTGTTTCTCACTGAGATCTGTTATTCTGTTCCATGCATCCATACCTCTGGACCTATTTTGTTCATTGGTTTATTTTGTTCATTATATTCCACTTGTAAGTGAAATTATGATAGTGTCTTTTTCTAGTGAGCTTATTTGCTTAGCATAATAGTCTCCAGATACATCGATGCTATTTCAAAGGGCAAGAGCTCCTCCTTCTTTTTACAGCCTCATAGTATTTCATTGCATAATTGTACCAGAGCTTTTTTGTCCACTCATGTACTGATGGGCAGTTGGGCTGTTTCCAGAATTTAACTATTATAAATAACACTGCTAAGAAAATAGGGGTGCATACATTCTTTCTGCTTGGTGTTTCAGGAGTCTTAGAATATATTCCCAGAAGTGGGATCACTGGATCAAAAAGTAAGATGCATAAAAGACTTAAATGTAGGTCCTGAAACCATAAAAATCCTAGAAGAAAACATAGGCAGTAAAATCTCAAGCATCTCACACACCAGTATTTTCCCCATAGATTGCCTAGGGCAAGAGAAACAAAGGGAAAAAAACACCCACAAATCTCACCTTAATAGGCTTACTCAGATCATCAATTTAACTCTGAAAGCGTTCACCTTCCCTAATTCCTGCCGCTCCCTCTCTCCCCACACAAACATACTGGCACACTTCTGTACTACCTTACCTTGCTCAATTTTTTCCCCATAGGATTTATCTAATAAACGATGTAACTGTATTATGTTTACTTTAAGTTTCCCATGGACAGGATCTCTCTCTCCTTAGTATATCCCAAGTGCCTAAAATAACACCTGAGACATAGGATGTGGGAAGTATATATTTTATGAATTAGTTGAATTTTTGTTGAATGAATACACTGGCATATTTAATTAAAGTCTACTTAAACTACCAAATGGTCATCTTCCATAGGAGAAATATAGACAAATCCCTGAGCCATAATGTCTGTTTGTCTTTTTGTATTTTCTTGTTAAGTCAAACTAGACTTTAATAACAACTCTTTAGAAAAGTATGCATGTGTATATATGTGCACACATATGTACTTATATAATACTAGAGGCCCAGTGCATAAAATTCATGCACTGGAGTGTGTGTCCCTCAGCTTGGCCTGCCTCCTCCTCAGGGGCGGGAGGTGACCCAGCGATCAGGGGAAGGTGATATCCCATCACACCTCTGCTGCTGCCACTGCTGGCAGCGCAAGCCTTGTGCTGGTCCTGGGGGACTGGGAGGATGAGGGGACTGGGTGCCACCATCTTTGAGGGCATGGCAGTCAGTTAGCATATTCCTTCCTTATTGGTTGTGAGCACAGCCATCTTTTGAGGGTGTGACAGTCAATTAGCATATTCCCTCTTTATTAGATAGGAAGAATATAAAAAGAGATACATGCACACATGTAAGATTATATTTTTTTAATAGTGCAATAACTTTTAAGTCTGTAAAAGTTAATCTTTCCCTGCTTTTTTCCTATCTTGAGGCAATGTTTATTTCTAAAGACACAGAAATTTCATCACATATTACACAGAGCAATGAATGACCTGAGGTGAAAGTCCAGAAAAAGTTCCTTTTTAAAACTCTCAGAATTAAGTCCAGATCAGGCCCAGATCCAGTGAGACAGCTGAATCATTTGCATGCTGGTGCTTGAATATGGAGTATTATTTTAGCGCAGCGTTTTTCAATTGGTGTGCCACAAGAATTTTTAAAACATACAGGGACACTGATCTCTTTCCTTTAGATTGTCAAATTAAAAACAAAAAATTACAACAGGCCACAAAGCAATAGGTATCCAGTGTGAATGAAGCAAAATTATACCTACAATATATTTTAGGTGTGCCACAGAATTTTAGTAATTACTTTGTGTGCCCATGAGGTGAAAAAGATTGAAAATTGCTGCTGTAGAGTGAAGCTCAAAAGGAATCTGTTTTTATCTAAATTAAAATTGTTACTTGCTGCTTAACCCTGGCAGACTGACTTGACTCATTTATTCCTGAGCATTCATTTAATGTCCCACTCCTTGTCAAGCATTGTGTTAGGTCCTGGCTGTATGTGATGAAAGGAAGACGTTTCTTCTTTTAAGGGATCTAATCTAGGGGAAGTAATAGACAAGTAAAATGGCAATTATAATACAGTGAAAGTGTCCCTTTACAGCTGATGACAGGATGCTGAAGGAACACAGAGGTTAGGATATAATTATGGTCTCTAAATAATCCAGACCATTGCCAAGTTCACCCTTAGACAATTAGATTTTCAAGATTGGATCAGCCCTTTTATCTGTTCTTAGATGTCAATCACTCATGTCTAGGAACAGAAGGAACAAAATTTGTTATTATCATTATACTATTATTATACTTTTAATGATAATAATGACAGTGAGGAAAAGGCAGTTTACAAAACAAGAAATACAATCTTAGTCATAATTAAAGTCATTCAAATTAAAATGATGATGCAATTGAGTTACTCAATCATTGAGCACCTACTATGTTCCAAGTACTGTTGAAGGTGCTGGAGATACAGTACGAACTAAAGTCTACAAAGTTATGGCTCTCTAAGGGCTTATATTCTAGTTCAGGAAACATTAGATACACAAATGAATAATAGTAAGTGTGTGAGCATATAAAGTCCTGGCTGAAGCCCAGCTTACAGTAGGTTCACTGGACCTATGGATTCAAATGGAGGTCATTTTCCCTCATTCTCAAGTGTAAAATTGAGGTCGACAAACATTGAAGTTAGAGATGGAAGAAGTCAAGAGGATGAACAACAAACTACAGTTTTGCTCCAAGGCTGTGTTAACTATCCCACTTACCATAATACAGTCTGAAAAAGAGAACCAGACTCTCCTCAGGACATTATTACATTGATAACATCAAGCTGATCAGGCAAGAAAAAACCCCAAGAGGTAATTAGCATACTAGAGACTTGATAAAATACATGCATTTTAGAGGGTGAAAATAAGCCCTAGGGAGATTCAGGGATCTCCCACATTTATAAAGTTTCCAGGGTCTGGCAGTCAGGGGTATGCTGGGATATGCCTCCGCTGTAAAGGACACATCATTACTGCATCTCACATTACTTCCTCTGCTACAAAGAAGGAAGCACCATGCCTGATATGCCTTTGAGGCTCTGGAAGCAAGAAATTCTATACCTAAGAATATTTTGCCAGTCCATATACCAATGTCATTTAAAGAGTTCCAGCTTTAAAAAGGATTCTGTCACAGATTTCATACAAGCAGCTGGGCTGCTTAGGCCACAAGCTCCAACAGACTTATGCCACTCAAGTGGTCAGTGTTGGAAAAGTAGAGTTCATAGTAAGTCCCAGGGGGAGAATCATAATGCAGGCCCCTGGAGTTCTGAGCATGATCATGCCATCTGCAGCTAAACATTATACACCTTTTGAAAAATAGCTTTTGATGTGTTATTGAGCCCTGGTAGACATGAAATGCTTGATCAGGGGCACCAAGTACTCAGAACTACCCAATTTACAAAGTGGGTTGTTTTAGGCCCACCAAGTTATAAAGTAAGGCAGATCCAGCAGTAGTCCATTGAAAGAAGAAGCTAATACACTCAAGATTGAGTGAAACAGCACCAGAGGGCACGAGTAAATTTGAGGAGCAGACTTCCATGTCACCCACCACAGTTTCAATAGCATCTCTTCCTCAACTTGCACTTATTTGTGTCATATAAGGGGAAGGGAGACTGTGTGACCAGCTTAAACAGAAGAAAAATGCTTGAGCTTAAATTAGGAATGGGTTGGCTTTGCATATGGGAGCAAGCCCAAAGTGGACAGCAGCTACATTACAATCACCCTCAATGATGGACTTAAAAGGGAGTGAAGAAAGAATATGTTCCTAATGGGCAGAGCTGAGAGCAGCATAAGAATGTATTCTTATCTAATGCACCCTTCCAAATCACCTTAAAACTTAGCATAAAATAACACATATCTCATAGTTCTGTGGGTCAGAAATCTGGTGTAGTTTGTCCAGATCTCCTGGCTCATGGTGTCTCACAGACTGCAACCAAGATGTGAGCCAAACTGGAGTAATTCCCAGGCTCAACTGGTAGGGGAGAGGGTGGAGGAGATAAGAATGTAAGGGGGAGCGGGGGCGAGAAGGGGGAAGGGACGTATCTACAGGAAAGCTCACTCATATGGTTGTTCATAGGATTCAGTTTCTCTCAGGATGTTAGCCTTCCTTTTGTAACTAATCTCAAAGGTGATACCCATTACTTCTGTTGTGTTCTACTCATTAGCAGTAAGTCACTAGGTCCAGGTCACACTCAAGGGGCAGGCATTACATAAGGACATGAATACTAGCAGGTAGAGCCCATTAGGAACCAGCTTAGAAACTGCCTTCTACAACAGATTCCTTGGCAATAGCCAGTGGCAGTGGCCCATTAGATCATTAGACTTGCCTCCTAAGGGTACAACTGAAGTGCTAAATGGTGGCAATACCTTGCAGGATGGAATGCCATCCTTTGGGACACAGAACCTTTGAAAGACTCGTGATCCCCCTCTAAGAAGTATACAAAGGTTGGAAACAGGAGTCTGTCTCACTTACCATTACTCCCAATGACTCATCCTAGAAATTCTGAGCTTTGCAGGGTTACAAGCCCTGTTTTTCAAAAGAAGAACCCTCTTACCAGGGACAGAGCAAGCAGTCCCATTGAATTACAAGGTGCAGCCCCCACCTGGACACTTTAAAACTCTGTGTCTAGAGATTAGCAGATAAAAAGTACAATCAGAAATGATTGATTCTAATCAGCAAGAGAGATACTTTTACAAAATGGGGGCAGAGATAAGTACATGTATAATTCAGATTATCTACTTGGGCATCTCTTGGTAATCTGGTACCTAACTATAACTGTGAACAGACACATAACAACCTTGGTGCTGGAAGGATAGAAACACCTCTCTGGGATGAGGGTTTGGGTTCAACCAGCAGGAAAGCCACCAATATATGTCGAAGTAAAGGTTGAGAATAAGATAAATTTAGAATGGACACTAGAGAAGAGAGAGAGAGAGAGTGCTAATCTTGATTCTAAGACTAACTGCAGAGATGGGACTAGAGTTTTTTCACTACCCTCCTTTTTCTAAGTTTCTCTTCAGGAAGAGAGAACTATGGGAACCATGGAGGAGCTGCTCTTTGAACTTGTGTGGAGAAGTGGATATGAGATCCAAGTGTCTTTCTCAGATCTCCTTTCAAGAGAACCAGATACTGGAAGGGTAGTGCATCTTCTAATGACTGCATCTTCAAATATACCTCAGCTTTCACTCTGAGTCCACAGCCGCCCTAATCTGGTTTCAGCCAGTGACTGAAATGTTGGGATACTAGAGCTGGGTCGTTTCTGCCCCCATAAGATGCCTGTGATGGACACTTTTGGCTCTGGGACTCTTCTCCGTCCTGGCTGACAGTTCCACAGAGATGTGCTGCCGTGTTAGGTTCCTTCTACCCAATTCTTCTTCACCTTCTCTCCTTTCACTTATGATACATTACAATCTGAAGGCTCTCTCTGCCTACTCTCAATCTTGTGCCCCCTGTATAGGCTTTGCACCAATAAACTTCAGGCATGTCTAATTCTTTCTTAGTGACTGCTTGTTGAAAAACCCAAACTGACACAAGAACAGACTGAGCTTATCCCTTAGGGTTCGGGGTAAAATCCCAAAATAAATTTCTTAAATCTAGATAGATTCAAATCCAATGTATGAATATCCCAACTATACATATCACACTGCAGTCGGACTTTTAGAGCACAGACATGTACATTAGCAAACACTGTAAATTTCTATTCCTATGGGCAACTAGATGCCTTTGTGACTATGGGCCAGTGCCCCAGCAGGTAACTCCTCCGGTGGGTTAGAAAAGTCCTGGAAGCAAAGTAGGAGTTGCTTGCTGCTGCAAATGCCCTTGGTCAATGCCAAAACTTTGGAAGTCTTGAATACTAAAGGAAAACTGAAATTTCAGTTAAGCTCCATGATCAGAGAGAGAAACTAGTAAGATGTTAGATGAGTCAGAAAGCTGTCCTCCTCGGCATGAGCTACAATCCTCTCTGCAGGACATCTGCCTGATTAAAGGACTTAAGCAATTTATTTTAACAAGAATGGTCAGCAGGCTTTCCAGAAATTAGGGTTACAAGTTAAATAAAAGATGCCTTTGGAGATTCTTGGCTTTGTTTCTTATTTCTCATTCAAAACTTTCTTGCAAAAAAAAAAAAAGAAAGAAAGAAAGAAGAAAACATTTGAAATATTAGTGCTCCACCCCTGCCTCCACATTTTAAAAAAGACATTAAATAGAAGTGCTATGGGTGTTTGGTTTTAGAGGCAATGGATAATATGTAAGACAGAGCCCACATTGGGGGATAAATGCATGTGATGTCAAAACCCACTTCTGTCTATTATGATTGAAGCTTATGCAAAATAAACATCTCATATCAAAGCATATTTATTAAACATCCAAAGATCTTGCCTTGAATTTTTTATAGAATTAAGGAATTTTTTAAAGTCTTTGTTCTGAGGAACCAAACAGTTTATCATCAAAAAGAGGTTGAACCAACAGTTCTTTCAAGTGGCAATGCCTCCATTAAAACTAGAGAATGGAGCATCCAAGATGGCGGCATAGGTAAACACCTACACTGCTGCCTCCCACAACAATTTCAAAACTAAAACTAAAAGACAGAACGTACATCATCCAGAACCACAGGAAAGCTGGCTGAGTGGAAATTCTACAGCTAGAAGGAAAGAGAGGGGCTCATGGAGACCCAGAGGAGCTGCAAAAAGCTGAGGTACGGAGACGTGCACGCGGAGAGAGCGGGTGCCCGAGTACCTGGCTGGCTTTCTCTGGCGGGAGGGAAACGGAGACTCCCAACGGCATTGAACCCCTTCTCTTACAACACTAAACCCCAGATCCAGTCGAAACTCATACAGGGGGAGTTTGGACTGTGAAAAGGGAGAAGTGCCGGAAATTTAGGGGAGTCGCAAAAGATCAGAGGGCTGGTGGCGGCGCGCGCGGCACTGCGGGCAGGACAGATTGCTGATTGTGCCGCTGGCTTTCGCGAGTGGGCGGGAGACAGACCCTCCCAACTGTGCCACTTCTGAGTCCACTGGGCCCCTGTTTTGGGCGAAACCCTGGGGACCTAGACTCCTGTGGTCCTGGTGCGCAGGGGAGCTGGAAAGGCAGCGGTTAGAGGCACTGCGGGCTCGCGCACAAGGACCGCTCCAGCCATTACCCAGTCACGTGAGACTCAGAGGCCGTGGAGGGCGGGGCCGACTGGAAGGCAAGGCGGTCCCTTAAGCCCTGAGACTCCACCCCTCCCAAGCTCAACAGAGGCTTCTTCGGTTTTGCACGTCTGGCATTATAAGGCTGAACTCAACACCGAAGTTTCCCCGACATAGTGAAAATGCCGAGACAAGGGAAGGGATCACAAACAAAAGAAATGGAGGAAAAAAAACAACTGGATATAGAGTTCAAAACCACGCTTATAAGGTTTTTCAAGAATATGCTAGAAAAGATGGATAAATTTATCAAGTCCCAAGAGGAGATGAAAAAGGACCAACTAGAAATTAAACATTCACTGACTGAAATAAAAAATATTATACAGTGTCCTAACAGCAGACTAGAGAAAGGCAAGAATCAAGTCAAAAATTTGAAATATAAAGAAGCAGAACACACTCAAGTGGAAAAGCAAAAAGAGAAAAGAATCCAAAAATGTGAAGATAATGTAAGGAGACTGTGGGACAGCTTCAAACATACCAACATCAGAATTGTGGGAGTGCCAGAAGAGAGAGAGCAAGATACTGAAAACCTATTTAAAGAAATAATGACTGAAAACTTCCCACATCTGGTGAAAGAAATAGACTTACACGTCCAGGAAGCACACAGAACCCCATATAAAAGGAATCCAAAGAGGACCACACCAAGACACATCATAATTAAAATACCAAGACCAAAAGACAAAGAGAGAATATTAAAAGCAGCAAGAGAAAAACAGTTCATTACCTACAAGGGAGCACCCATATGACTGTCAGCTGATTTCTCAACAGAAACGATGCAGGCCAGACGGGTGTGGCAAGAAATATTCAACGTGATGAATAGCAAGAACCTACAACCAAGAATAATTTATCCAGCAAAGCTATCATTCAGAATTGAAGGGCAAATAAAGAGCTTCACAGATAAGAAAAAGCTAAAGGAGTTCATCAACTCCAAACCAGTATTATATGAAATGCTGAAAGGTACTCTTTAAGAAGAGGAAGAAGAAAAAGATTAAAGTCAAAAAATTATGAACAACAAATACGTATCTATCAACAAGTGAATCTAAAAATTAAGTGAATTAAAAATTTGATCAACAGAATAAACTGGTGAATATACTAGAATCAGGAGCATTGAAAGGGAGTGGACTGATAATTCTCAGGGGGAAAGGGGTAAGGGGTATACAGGGAGAGACTGGACAAAAATCATACACCTATGGATGAGGTCAACGGGAGGGAGGGAAGGGTAGAAGCTGGATGGAGGGGTGCTATGGAGGGGAAAAAAAAGAAAAACAAATGTAATAATCTGAATAATAAAGATTTAATTAAAATTAAAAAAAACAAAAAATCTAGAGAATGTTCGGGATTTATTAATTTAAAAAACAACAACACAAAGACATTTGAGGAATACAAAAAATATACAAGAAGGAATATAGGCACATTTAAAAAACTAACAGCTAATAATTACTGAACGCCTACTTCATGCAGGTCTATAAAGATTATCCCATTTATTCCAAATAAGAACCCTATAAAATAGAATGTCATTATTATTCCCAATATCCAGATGAGAAAACTAAGATTTAGAGAGGCTGAGCAATGTGTCCAATGTCACAAGGTCAGGTCTATATGATTTTAGGGCAGGAGCTGGCAAAAACTTCTGTAAAGGGCTAGATTGCTAATACATGGGGCTTTGTGAGCCAAACAGTCTGTCTTTCTGTTGCAACTATTCAGCGCTGCCATTTTATTATGAAAGCAGCCATAAATAATAACTTAAACGAGTTAGCGTCACTGTGTTCCAGTAAGACTTTATTTACAAAAACAGGTAATCTGGATTTGGCAGGTGGACCTTGCCTTTGTGACTATTGTTTCCATTCCCAGATGAGACAATGTTCTTTTAAAATAAATGTATGTGGAATCCTGCAGAAAAAATCCTAACCAAGTTGGAATTAAAAGACAAACTCATTCACTCAGCAAATACTGAGTGCTTACAGCTGGGTGTTGGTAATACACAGGTACCTTATAGGGAAAGTGATACATAGTGAAAACAGATACCTTAGATGGCATTTACAGTGGGGAAGAAAGACATATAAATCGACAATTTTTGATTTAATGTATTGTGACAGGTGCCATATGATAGGGGCATTGATTAGGATCTCAAGGGAAGTAATGGAAGGATAACTAAACTGGCCTGGAGAGTCACAGGGATTCTGGCTAATGATCCAGAGACAACACTGTGCTCCTGCCACTGAGCTCCATTCTCCATGAGCAAAGGTTATTTGAATGACAATAGTGGGAGCATGGCTTCAGCTCGCTGTGCAGTGTAAATGTTTCATACACCAGGGTCTGCCAATGTCATCTGGAGGACTGTTCAAAGACATCACCAGTTTATTTTTAAGGACCTTAGTTTCTCTCATTTTTCCTTCAAATCTGTTGCTCTCTAGAAGCCACTGTGCTCAGTCTCCAAGGTCATCTGTTCCCCCAAAAAACAGCATGAAGAGCAAGTGAGTAACTATGGGTTGGTCTAACACAGGTTCTGAAAACCACCTGTCTAGGAGATACATGAAATAGCAAGCTAGGGTCCTGATTCTAGAGATTGTGATTTGGAAGGCCTTCGTTTTGTGTCTGAGAATACTACTTTTTATAAAGCACCACCAGTAATTCTGATGTGCACGAATTATGTTGGGAAATTGCTGCGGTGGAGGATTTCTAAAGAGGCTTTTAACCTTTCCAGCCAGCTATTCTGTGTTTATTGCCATGACTACATTGACAAACATCCTACAAAAAAGGAAGAAAAAATCAAACTGGCTTTAGGGATGTTTAGCAGGGTTTCTACTTTCTCATCATTACCATTTAGGGCAATGATTTGTGGGATAGACTGTTGTTCAGGAGTCAACTTTGTTGCCCTAATATGCCAAAGAATGGTCAGGAGCTCCTCCTTGTTAGGTAATAACAAAAATGTAAATCTTGGATGGATCTTGCCTGCATGCTTACTTCAGGCATGTTTTACATAGCAAAAGAGCAGCACCTGCATATAAATCAAGTCTAGCAAGGCACAAGCAAGATTCTTCCTGCCTCCAGGTTCTGGACAGGCAGGGGTTGGCAGGCTTCTTAGCCCCTGTGTTGTTTTAAACTGATGCCCAGTAGGGTCATTGAGTGCCAGTTGGCAAAAGTTATAAGGAGGAGATGGAAAAGGGTAAAGAAGAAGAAACATACAAGAGAAGGACTGTTAGAAGGCAACAAGAAAGAAAAGAAATGTTGGAGCATCAGAAAGTCTCCTATATCCTGAATCTGCTTTAAAAATTATTGGGTTTGGGGTTCTCTGGTATTCCCAATACCTGGATTCTCAGCTTCTAGTACAAACTCTGCAATTTGGGTAGAAACAAAGTCACAAGTCCAGCAGAAGGGTTTTCAATATAAAAAAAAAAAAAGGGGTTTGGAAGCCATCTTAGAACATTAAATTATTGCATTTGTCTCTTCAGAGGGTATGGGGTAGGAGAGCAGAAATATAAGAACAATCCTATAAAGATATCCAATGATCACATTAATCCATAATTATTCATACATAGAGTTTGTTTTTTGATAATTTGTAATATAGATATTGTAATTCCTAATTGAATCCCAATTTTCCATTGCCACTGTAGTTCCTAATATTGACATGTAGGAAAAAATGATCATCCTATATGTTTCTTAAATTCTTTTTTATAACATTTGTCACCTTGTTCTGAGCATGGTAAAGGACCAGTTAACCTCAGTGAATAATTATGACTTAACAGTCTTAGCATTAATTGACCAATGGGTTTAAATATCGTAGTTATGACCCCAAAACTGTTACTGCGGCCTTTATGAATAGTTAAAATGAAAACAGGAATGCTTTCAACTAATTCTGACACCGCAGGCACTTTCCAAGCAGTCAAGTCCTAATTTTCCATGCTTTGGAGCAGAGTGCACTTCTTACTCTTATTTTGTAATGTGTTTTTATTCTAACATTTAAATATGGATGCTTCCAGAATTCTGGGAATTCAATGGATTTTAAATAAAATAATGTTGCCATTTGGGAGAGATCCAGTTCTGAAGAAATTGGGGAGCAGGCCAACTTCTCATTCTTAAAGATGAGTTAAATATTCAGGGGGAGGGAGTAGTGTCACAAAGAAAGCGAAAGGCAGATTTGTCATGGATTCGGACCATCAATGTCTGATTATCCTGAATGAAACAGCACAGACCACATCTTTCCTCAGATAATGCTCCCTCGAATTTGCTCAAGGTAAAAGCAAGTGCTCATTTTGACTAGGATTTTAAACAAATTATAAAGTAGTGTGTGTTTTTAAAGTACCAATGTTTTGTAGGCACTAAGCGGATCAAATTCATTATTTTATGCTATAGTGTATGTGTGTGTGTGTGTGTGTGTGTGTGTGTGTGTGTATGTGTGTGTGTGGTCTTATTATAGAAAAGGAAAAAATATGGGATTCTAATCTTCAAGTCTATCTGGGAAGAAGGGCCATTTCATTGTAGCAATGAAATAGTTAATATCTTAATTATTCTCTTTCCCTGTCTCTGAAATTTCCTCATCCTTCTGCAGTCAAGGTAAATTTCCTACAGTGTGCTGTGCCTGCCAGGGTGCTAGGAGAAAGGCAGGAGAAAAGACGAG
Source organism: Lasiurus cinereus (assembly GCA_011751065.1). Taxonomy (NCBI): domain Eukaryota; kingdom Metazoa; phylum Chordata; class Mammalia; order Chiroptera; family Vespertilionidae; genus Lasiurus; species Lasiurus cinereus. The sequence goes on from JAAGEH010000392.1 coordinate 280,058, forward strand.
CTGGTGATTTTCTTCCCTAAGATCTCTATTGGATAGAGCTGATCTTATTTACCAGTTGCCAGTAGGTCCTCCAAGATATAGCTTCTGGAGGGGAAACAATTCAGCCCTTAGGAGCAAAGGAGTTATCTAGTTTGGGGAAAATAAGCACATCTTGATAACTCCAGACTGCCTCCAAATTGTATTTGTACATCAGTCAGTTAATAACATATATGAAGGAATCTTTGCACACTGATAACATGCTCAATTTTAATTTGAGTACATGTACACAGCCACAAGATTGTTTGAGATTCATTTAAGCGTGTGCATAAGTGCACGCACACACATGCACACACACACAATGTACTTTGTATAACTTTGTACCCTCTCCTCCCTGAAAGGGAAATATTGACAATAGTCATTCATCCATTGCCATAATAAAAGGTTAGAACTTAAAACATTGTGCAGATTTTTTCCTCAATAGATAATAAAAAAGCAGCCTAGGGAGGTTCAGTGATTTATACCATGTGCACAGCTAGTACCTGGCAAATCAAAGATTAACATTCACACCTGGTACGTGTGTGTACATGTGTGGGTTTCTCCCCACATCCAGGGAAAAACGTCCTGAGAGGCATTCTGAAACTCATTAAAAAATTAACCTAATGGAGGTTGAAATTGAAGGTGTCTTAATTAGTAATTAAATTTATTAAACCAAACTCTTTGCTGAAGACCCTCAGGGCATCATCACATTAAAATATTTTAAGCCATATTAAAGCCTCAGTTTAATTACTAAGTAGGCATGCCAGCCTGGAAAGACGGGCTTGGGACCAACCTGTTAGTAAAGAGGAGCAAATGCTGACAGCTCTGCAGCATCAGGCTGCCCTCCTGGTAGAATTCTGTCACTGCTTCCATTTATCTCAGGCCTCAAAGGAAGTGGAGTAATGAGGACTATATCCATGCTTATTGGGTAAATGCACAAATGTGACCATCAGAAAAAATGCTAACTTTTGTTGAGTAGAATAAGATGGTAATAATAATGGTCAATTTATATTTTCAAGGAGTAAAGTAGATTAATTACAATGTACATTTTTAAGGAATCAAGTTGACTAATAACTTACTAGTAAGAATCCTGCTAACATTCATATGAGTGTTGGACAACAGTGTCCTCCTTTCTAGCTCCTTTGATCGTTTTGGCCAGGTTTGCTCTTTCTCATGGTTTCCTGTTGTCTGTTAGCAGAGTGGTTCTCAAAGAGCAGCTGTGAGGATCCTCCAGATGGTTAATCCCCAGCAGTTTTAGTATTTCTGCGTAGATTAGTGGGCAGCTGCTTAGGGTATGAAGCAATGCTTCACTTGCCATAAAATTTCACGCTCCTTTTCCTCCCTGCTGCAGCCTCTGCCTGGAGAAAGCCCCTCCCCTCTTCTCTGACTGGCTAGCTTCTACATTATACTTCAAAGACTAGATTTCAATGTCATATGTCTAGGAGGTTTTCCTGACCCCAGGAAAATCCACTAACCAATCCCTTCTTCCACTCAATGCCATTTCATTTAGCACATAACCTCTAGTATAGCATTTTTCAGAGCATACCAAAATCCTGTTTACCTTTCTATCTTTCAATGTAGAATGGAGGCTACCAATACAGTGACAATCCTATGCAACTCTGGCCACAGGGACAATGTGAGTAGGCCTTTAGTCCATGCTTGTCGAATGCTTGGCATTGCTTCTTTGTTTTATGACTCACTAAACAAGTGTGTTTATAGAATTTCTTCTGTGGTCTAAATTTCTGTCTGAATTCTTGGGCCTCACTTCCACTTCCATTCATTTTCACCTCAGTGTCCTGAGGGTCCTCTTAAATTGGGATTGACTTGACTTTCACTGGGTCTATAGCCTTTTCTTCAAGGTCTTTCTTTCCTTTTGATGAGACTTGTTCTATTGGGCCAAGGTTTCCCTAATCTGGTTCTAATTTTGCCTCTATCCTTTTGCTAGTACCTTCCACTATACATCTTGACCACATCCAGCTATTACACACCATTCATCAAAGTTCCCTTACACTTCCATAGTTTTTGGCCTTTGCTCAGATTTGGCCCTCATTTATTTACTCATTCAATAAATAATTATTGAACACTTACTATATATCAAGCACTGTTCTTTACTCTGTTCTATCAGGACCACTTTTTTCCTTCTTTACATATTCTATTCATCTCCTGATATCCTTTAGTTAGACTTCCTTCTTTTACCTTTTAATACTTTATTTTTCAATTGCATTTTTTAGGATGATTAGTTTTAGGTCTGGCTTTCTTCTCTAGCAGATGAGGAGCTCTAAGAGAATTGGAAATGGTCTGCAATGTATCTCCCACCCAACCTGGCATAGCCTTACAGATAATCTTCCCACAGTAAAAGCTTCTTGATTTGAAAAGTTAGTAAACCATTAAGAAACTTGTAGAGAAAGATGGACAGTCAGAAGCTTCCAGGGTTCTCACTTGTACTCTCTTATTAATCTCTGCCACAAGCCATATCAGCTAGCCACAATGAGCATGGTGAACTCATAGAATTCATCATTAGGTACAAAATTTAATGCCACTGAATTGTTTACAGTTGACCCTTGAACAACAACATGGCTTTCAACTGTGCAGATCTATTTATTAGTGTTTGCAGATTTTTTTGATAAATACTATAAGTGTGTTTTCTCTTCCTTATAATTAATTTAATGACATTTTTAATTCTTGTCTAAAGTTTACGTATGTCTTCTTTTTCCCCAGTTGACCCCTCCCCCCATTGGTTATTCTAATATGCATGCATACAAGTCCTTTATCTAGTTTACTTCATTGTGAGGTTACAGTGTATAGTACATATAACATACAAAATATCTTTTAATCAATCGTTTATGTTTTCATTATAGCTTCTGGTCAACAACAGACTATTAGTAGTTAAGATTTGGGGAATGAAAAGTTATATGAGGATTTTAACTGCTCAGGGGTCAGAACCTCTACTTCTCATGTTGTTCAAATGGTTACAATGATAAATATTATGTTATTTATATTTTAATATAAAATGCATTTAAAATTTTTTTAAAGAAATGTTTTGCCCTGGAATTAAGAAAATGAAAAATAAAAGACAACAAACAACTTGGGGGCACCAGCAGGAAGGAGAGAAAGAATGTCTTGCATTTATCATGATTCTTTTCTGCAAACTCCAATCTCATTCTCTATTTCACAACTCATTCCTCTTCCATAACTAAGAGGCTGTGACAGATGTGTCAATTTACCTTACACGCAGCATCATGGTAGAATAAACAGAGAACACTGATGACCTCCATTCTATTCTCATGTACCACCTCCTCCATCAATTCTGAATTTTTAGACATAATTTCCTGACTTTGAATAATGACTTTCAATGACAGAAACCTTAAAATTCTTTAAAAAATTAATTATATTTCCACAAGTAATAACTATGCTCTGCTAGGATTACTAGAAATAGAAATGGCCATAATATTACGCTTTGAGATACAAAAAATAGTAAGAAACTGGTGTCTTATAACATATTGGTGTATACATGTACTATAATAGCACACACACACACACACACATTCAGACACATACATTTACAAAATATTCATATACTAGTAGACATCAATGAATACACATTTAAACTCACTTTCTAAAACAAAGATCTGTAATTTTCTAAAATTACGCTAAGTCCTTGTGTTTGCCAAACATGACAGCATGATAGGGAAGGAATTGGAGCTCTCCTGCTATCATATCTCACTAGGCAAGCACAAGGCAGGAGGTATGCTAGAGGCTGCTCTTTCTGGAAACAGCCCAGCACTTAACGCTAACCCTGGGATCAACACCATCAATGAGACACGTTACAGGACTTCATGGCAGTGCATCACAGAAATTCAGGAACGTATCAAAGCATTCGTGGCAAGAAATAAGCTGGAAGAATTTAGAGAATTGCAATCATACATAATACTGTTATCACTGAAAACTAGAATTTGAATTATGTGCACACAGGCTTCTACTTTTAATTAAAAGAGTTCCTCTATCAGGTACTGCTTACAAGCACTCAAGGGAGACGGGGTTCTATCAACTGGAGACCAGTTAGAGGAATGCTAGACAGTATAAGCCATGAGAAGGGAAGCAGCTAGATTGGGTAAAAACCAATTCTGAGCAATAAATGCAGCCTGGCAGCACTGCTGGGAATTCATTTCCCTGGGGATGTGATGGCTTAGGACTCCTATGTTAATGGATATGCAATCACTGAGGTCCTTGCATAGAATATTCTCTGGTCCATAGGTTTGCAATCCTCTATGAAAAACACGATGTATGGGTGGAGTGGGGCGGTGCAGAGGGGTGGTGGAAAGGGCTATGGTACTGATCAGATCTCTTTAATTGCAAAAGTGATTCAAATCCCAGGAATAGCTTTTTTACCAGGAAACCAAGGTAGCACACAGTCTAACAAATCTCTCAAGACTAGGTAATCACAATCACCAAGGAACTCAAAAAATACAGATTCCTTGGCCCTATTACCCAAAGGGTCTGATTCAGAAAATCTGGACTGGAGCCCATATCTCTAAAGAGGTTAAATTGGAAGCAATATAATGTGTTTCAAAATCTTACTTTGGAATGTTCCCAAATACATAATATTTTCAAATCACATTTGATAAATCACATGGCTACCAAATATTTAAAAGAAATATATGTAGAGAGTTGGAAAGAATTTTCAACTCTCTACATATTTAGAGTTTCTTTTAATCATTCTAGGAAAAGTAAGAAAAGGTAGTAAATTATTTTTCTACTTAGTTTTCAGTGAGTGCATTCATAAGAAATCTAACCCACATTTGTATAACTACCTATGTGCCAATTCAGACAACCTTGCTCTTTGCACTGACATTATTTGATAGAAAATAATGTGTAAATTTGACAAATAAATAAGATTGTTTTAAAAATAAATATCTCTAAAATAGGAAATCAGTGGATACTGTGAAATAACATAAAAAAAAACACCAATTTCATTTCCAAACAGTTTTATCAGCACCAATAAATCCCCTGGGTAGGGAATCATGCTAGTTTCTAGGGATGCAAAAAGTAAGAGATATGGCCCCATGGAAGTTTCTCCATGTACAACATTGCTTTTTTCAAGGCAGAGAGAGAAAGCATGGTGAACCATGCACTGTCTCTTAAAGCTTCTACCAGAAGTAACATACATGATTTCTGCTCATATTTTATTAACTGAAGCAAGCCATATGACCACATCTGGACTGACACAGAGAGGAACACATAGGAAACAGACCTTGAACATGAAAAGATGAATAATAAATCATAGAATTTTTATCCAGCCTATTTCTTTACAGATCACCCTGATTCTGGCAAAAATCATCTTGATGGAAAAAATAAAACACAAAACCATATCAAGCCAGTGCTAGAAACACAGTTCAGACAGTTTCAGTGAGATCTTCAAAGAAAAAATTCAAAATAAGAGAGAACTAGCTTATTTTATTCTGAAGTATTTAGAGAGTTTAACTTACAATAATTTCTGGAGCTGATTGATTTTTAAACTTTTAAACAGAAATAACTACCATTTCCTTATAAACTTCAATGTATCAAACACTATATACTTCATTTTGCATCTACACTTTAGTTTTCAATGCAGAAATTATTATTATTATTTTATAAATGACAAAACAGGGACTTAAATAGGCCAGGACACAAAATATGGTAGAGTATATTGCTCTTCACCCCTATGTGTTCCTCTCTGTGTCAGTCCAGATGTGGTCATATGACTTGCTTCAGTTAATAAAATATGAGCAGAAATCATGTATGTTACTTCTGGTAGAAGCTTTAAGAGACAGTGCATGGTTCACCATGCTTTCTTTCTCTGCCTTGAAACCAGCAATGTTGTATATGGAGACAGCCTGGGTCCTGGAGGGAAGACTGCAGAGTAGAGCCACAGTCAGTCCATGAGGAACATGCAGTATAAATGAGAAACAAAATCGGGATGTCGTAAGCCTCTAATATTTTGGGATTGTTTGTTTCTGTGGCAAAACTTATCCTATCCTGACAAATTACATAGTAAGTGCCAAATCTAGGATTCAAACTTAAGTCTATTTAATATCCAAGCCCTGGGCATAGAAGAAATATGCTTGGCACAAAGTAGGCACTCCATAAATATTTGTTGAAGGAAGGAATGCATAGTTGTTGCCCAGAACAGAACCGACTACTTCAGATGTGATCTGATACACGTAAGAATCATTAGGAGTACAAACACTCTTTTTTCACTGCATATCTGTTATTGAAGTTTAAAGTTCATTAGATTATTTATTTATTTATTTGGTCTACCATACTTAATTATTTAACAAAATGTGTATGTCTACCTAACATGTACAAAATACAAAGTGAGATGTTGTCATAGGTGATACAAAAATAAAAGATAAACACATTTTCTTCTAGCTCTTCATAATTGTATGAGTGATCATACAATTATGAAGAGCTAGCTGTGTCACAAGGCAATGCATAGAGGGTTGGAGGTAATGAGTTATTGAATGCAGACTGAGTGTGGAACTGGGCAGCCATGAGTTTCAGTCATTCATTCTACAAATATGTATTGAGTATCAACAATCAATTGGATCCTGTTTACCTCCATAGATACAGAATTAAAAAATACCAGCACCTAATCTCAAAGATCTCATAAGTTAGGGAGAGAGACAGCTATATTAATAAAGAATTATAATAAGAGTTATGATAGAGTTAAACTCAGGAAGCTATGGATATGGAGGAGAAATGTGAATTTAGCCTGGAAGAATCAAGAAAGAGTTCCTGGAGAAGTGATCTTTAAGTTGACTCCTAACTTATGAGTGTTTGATAGATAAAGATGGGGAGAAGATGTACAGTGGGTCAAAAGCCAAGCAAGTCACAAAGACAAGATAGTCTGACAGAGCATGACCTGTTTCAGGCAACATCAAGTAGCACACTGTCTTCATCAGTTCAAGCTGCCAAGACAAAATAACATAGCCTAAGTGGCTTCAATGATAGTAATTTATTTTTGCATAGTCACTTTGGGGATTAGGGCTTTAACATATTAATTTTGAGGGGACACAACATTCAGTCCATAACATATACCACAGTTGAAAAATAATATACAATTTGAGGAATAATGGAGAAAGAAAATTGAGAAGTACAGTGTATAGCATGTACCCCTTAGATATTCTCTCAGCTAATAGTGTTGCCCAGTTCTCTGAGAATGTCCTATACACGGATGGGAATTCCCTGGTGGTCACACATGTATCATGTGCTCCTCCCATAAGTCTAAGGATTAATTGATTTATCCAAATGAGGTTAATTAGAATATTTTTTTTCTGGGAATTTTGAAACTAGAACTGAGGAACTGAGAGCCTGAGGATCTTTAAGTTGAGTCACATAACGAGTCACATTATGAATCACATTAATGAAACCTGACAATCTTTAAGTCATATTATGAGTCACATTAATGAGAGAAGGGCCACCACCAACAAAGAACAATCAGCACAATTTTGAGTGGAAGCCCTGATTAAGATTTTCTGATCTCTGCTGGCATCCTCAGAGTTGCTCTGATTCAGGTTCTTCCTGGCATTTAGTTGTTCAATTTCTCCTATTCCATAAGCTTCTCCAATGTGTTTCCAATTAACTACTTTTGTTTTCTTGAGTTAGTCAGCTCTGTTTTTTGTTTCTTGCAATCAAAGGGATTTCCACAATTAGAGCTTATTATATCATGCTAGTGTGTAATGGATTTTGCCGTTAAGACAGTGGAGAGTCACTAAAGGGTTTCAAGAAGAGAAGTTATATAATTATTTTGTTTTGAAATGATTATTCTTTTGGTGATATTGGATATGGGTAGATTAGAATTATAGAGTTTGGTTAGAAAGTTCTTGTAATATTGTAAGCAAAAAATAATGAGATCAGAAGAAATAGAGAGAATGAATAGATATCAAAACTGCTGAGAAAGAAAAAGAATCAACAAGGGCTTGGTGTACAAATGAGTAAGAATTGGTGTGTTGGCAGTCAGAGAGGTTGGTAAAAAGCTGAGTTCCAGTAACTGGGAAGGTGGGAAATGATGCCATTCAATAATGGAAGAGGACTTGGGCAGATTATAATGTGAAGAGAAAGAGTAATAATTTAATTTGTAACAGATGAGTTCAGACACCCAGTCAAAAGTCTCAGCAATTCTAAATGCTGATTTAGAATTTAGGAGCACAATTTGACCTTTAGACTTAGGTACCATCACAGTATATAAGAATGGAGAAGGGAAAACAGCTTTTTACATGAGAAAAGAGGAGAAAATGGAATCCTGAGGAAATATCAACATTGCAGATATAAGATAAAGATAATATTTTTTGTCCTAAAATGAAATAAAGGAGATAATTTTAAGAAGGAAATTGATCACAAATTAAGTTGAGAAAGGTAAAATGGCAAGTGCAGATTTCTCCTTTCAGCTTAAGATTTGAAATTATATTAATGGGAGAAAGAGAGAAGATGTCCACCTATGGACACCTAGAAGGGTTGGAGGTGAGGTTGGAAATCTTAAGAGAACAAATATTTGTTCTCTCCATCAGTGCCAGGTATATGGTCAAGAAGAGGGATAGTTCGATTGACCCAGGATTGGGATTTTTCCAGATAGGTATTTAGAAAAATGAAGATAAAAGGAAATGAGAGCATTAAGCAAGGGAGCAATTGAAAAGTTATATCTTTGTTTTTAAACTTCCTGAAAAAGGGAAGGAGAGCGAGATGAGACTGTGAAATTGGAGATGGAATGGAAGAGTCAAGGGGCCTAGTGCTTTTGAAGCAATTAAAAAATATACATTGGTAAGATTAAGAGATTGTGCTCAGAGTTTGGAGTTTAAGATTTCAGAAAATGTATAATTTCAATTGATAATAAGATCTAGGATAGAAAAAATAAATGACAGGTAAAGATTAAGAACCTGTGAGGCTAGGATACTTAAGCATGCTTATATGTTGATAACAAGAATCCAGCAGAGAATGAGAATCAGTCAGTAGGAAACAGATGAAATACTTAGATTTATAATTTGAAGAAGGGACTATTTACAATGGTGTCTGTTGTTTGGATGTAGGGAATTGACAAGAGATTGTAGAGTACCCTGGGGCAAGAAACAGTGGGACAGTTACCTTCAATGTAAAGGAATGAGGAAAGGAAGCAATTACCAGAAGCACCAAGAAGGCTGTTTTGAGAGAACAATGACTTTGATCAAAAGAAACAGCTAACCCAAGAAGACTGCGAGGGAAAGAAGTCAGAGAAATAATCCTGTCCCATACTCCTCTCTCTCCCAGATCTTCTGTGGGGGCTTCCCATTGGCCAAATAGTTCATACAGACTCCAGCCTTCCCCAGCAGAAGCAAGGCAGAGAATAAAAAAATTGCTCTGAGAGGCAAACAGAGCTATCTAGTGGAGTTTAGAGATAGAGGCTAGAGAAGGCAAATTGACAATGTAGATTTCTGACAAGATGGGAGAGAAAGTAAATGGGGGAGAGATAGGATCCAAGTCTCATATAAATGAATGGGACTTAAATAGGAAGTATAACTCCTTTATTATGAGAAAAGAGGACTGATAGAGGATAGATTATATTGGCAAATTGTTTTATGGTTTCCATTTTGCCTATGAAACAGATCATCAGTTGAGGTGGAGTCAGGGGAGAGATGAACATGGTGAAAAGTTTAGTGTTATCATTAGGGAACAGAAGAGAAAGCTAACCAGAAAATTGTAACAGAATTGCTAAATCATGCCAAGGGCCCATTTGAGGTATGATCATGAATTTAGGGTACAATCTGCCCTTTGTGTGAATTTTCTTTACTCTTATTTGATTACCCTGTTCAGGTATGGAGAAAGCAGATACCTAGACTCCATGGACTGAATTTTTGCCACATGGAGGCAAGGGAGTTTTTGAAATGATGAACCATAAGTCTAAGTTGCAAAGGGAGGAAACTGAAGGCAGGAAGAAACTAATGCATATGGAAAACATGGAGGCACTGATACAGGAGTAGGTGCCCTGAAAAGGTATACTTAAACAAGCTAGAAAGATGACAACTTGTGGGAATGCACAGGATCCTTAAACTTGTGATTTAAAAGGTCATATTAGTCTGCATCCTTTCACTTATCTAATATAATAAATGGGTAATATGCAAATTAACCATCACTCCATCACAAAGAAGGCAGCACCCATAACCACAAGATGTCAGCAACACAGTCCTCTCAGCTCCATTGGAGTCACCCATTCCCAGGGTGGCAGCCACTGAGAGCAGGCAGCATGAGTGGCCTGGCAGAATGCTTGCCGCGGCAATGAGCCAAGCGTTCTGCTCCCGGCCATAGATGGGCCTCTGGCCAGGTCTATGAGAGGAACACTTGCATTGTTGCCCCAGCAACCAGCCTCTGGGCAGCGGGTGCAGAACAGCAGGCCCTGCACAGAGCTACTGGCACACAAATTCATGCACAGGGCTACTAGTAAGTAATAGAAACTAAATTCAAACTAGCTTAAAACAAAAGGAATCTGGGGGAAGAAGGCATACAAGGACTAAACAAAAAAGAAAAAAAAGAGAATTCATGGACATGGACAACAGTGTGGTGATTGTGGAGGTGGGGGAGGGGATTTGTAGAGGTAGAAGAGGGCTTAGAGGGGCTAGATACTAGGTGTACCGGTTAATAATATGGATTTTTTTCAATAGATGACTTATACATATGTTGAGTTATATGTGATTTGATATATATACTATTTTGTTGTGTTAACAACAAGCTTCAAAACCTTATATGTCAAATTGCTGAAGGTATTAACATAATAGATATTTTTATGCTCAAAAATGTTGAATTTCATGCCAAAACAAAAAAAAGCATTTGCGGGAAGTTTTAATTCATTATTTATTTTGAAGAAAAGTGCTGTTGAACACTTCAGAAAGTTTATGATAAACAGGCTCCATCTCAAGATACTTGTGAATGCTGGGTTTAAACGCTTTAAAAGTGATGGTTTTGATGTGAAAGACAAAAAGCGTCCAGGTCAACTGAAAAAGTTTGACAACCAACAGTTACAGGCATTATTGGATGAAGATGCATGTCAAACTCAAAAACAACTTGCAGAAAGATTAAACGTTGCTCAGCAAACAATTTATGATCGTTTACAAGCAATGGGAAAGATTTTAAAAGAAGGAAAATGGGTGGCACATCAACTGAATGAAAGACAAATGGAAAACTGAAAAGTCATCAGTAAAATGTTGCTTCAACGGCATGAAAGTCTCTTTTGCACCGAATTGTGACTGGTGATGAAAAGTGGATTTATTTTGAGAATCCCAAAAGCACAAAATCATGGGTTAACCCAGGTCAACCGTCAACATCGACTGCAAAGCCAAATCGCTTTGGATAGAAGACAATGCTCTGCATTTGGAGGGGTCAGGAAGGTGTGGTGTATTATGAGCTTCTAAAACCAGGTGAAACCATTAATACTGATCGCTACCGACAACAAATATGTAATCAATTTGAACCATGCTTTGACTGTAAAATGGCCAGAATGGGCTAGAAGATATGGCAAAGTAATTTTGCTTCATGATAACGCACCACCACACTCTTCAAAACTAGTTAAAGACACGTTAAAAGATCTTGCCTGGGCTAGTGATGGACATTATTTTTAAGAAAGCACTTTTGATGTTTCTCTTGAAATGATCGTGTTTTTTTAATTACAAAATCTACATTATTAACCAGTTAATAATTAATCCATAATTACTAACCAGTTAATAGTTAATCTGCATTTTAACTGGTTAATAGGTAATCCATATTATTAACCAGTTAATTATTAATCTACATTATTAATCAGTTAATAGCTAATCCACATTTTAACCAGTCAATAGTTAATCCATATTATTAACCAGCTAATAATTAATCTGTATTTTAACCAGTTAATAGTTAATCTGCATTAATAATGTGGATTTTATAATCAGAGAAAACATGATTATTTCAAGAGAAACATCAAAAGTGTTTTATTCAAAGTAATGTCCATTGCTAGCTACACATTTCCCCTATCTTTAGATAATTGGTGGGTAACATCCCAATAGAACTTTTCTTGTTTTGAGGCAAACCATTCAGAGACCCAATTTTCCACTGCTTCCTACATTTTGAAGTGCTACTGAGAAAGTGCGTGTGCCATTGATCAGAACAAGTGGTAATTTGAAGGAGCAAGGTCTGATGAATACAGCAGGTGGGTTAATACTTACCAGGCAAGATCTTTTAACGTGTCTTTAACTGGTTTTGAAGAGTGTGGTGGTGCGTTATCATGAAGCAAAATTACTTTGCCATATCTTCTAGCCCATTCTGGCCATTTTACAATCAAAGCGTGGTTCAAATTGATTACATATTTGTTGTCGGTAGCGATCAGTATTAATGGTTTCACCTGGTTTTAGAAGCTCATAATACACCACACCTTCCTGATCCCTCCAAATGCAGAGCATTGTCTTCTATCCAAAGCGATTTGGCTTTGCAGTCAATGTTGACGGTTGACCTGGGTTAACCCATGATTTTGTGCTTTTGGGATTCTCAAAATAAATCCACTTTTCATCACCAGTCACAATTCGGTGCAAAAGAGACTTTCATGCCGTTGAAGCAACATTTTACTGATGACTTTTCAGTTTTCCATTTGTCTTTCATTCAGTTGATGTGGCACCCATTTTCCTTCTTTTAAAATCTTTCCCATTGCTTGTAAACGATCATAAATTGTTTGCTGAGCAACGTTTAATCTTTCTGCAAGTTGTTTTTGAGTTTGACATGCATCTTCATCCAATAATGCCTGTAACTGTTGGTTGTCAAACTTTTTCAGTTGACCTGGACGCTTTTTGTCTTTCACATCAAAACCATCACTTTTAAAGCGTTTAAACCCAGCATTCACAAGTATCTTGAGATGGAGCCTGTTCACCATAAGCTTCTCAAAGTATACGATAACTTTCAGCAGCACTTTTCTTCAAAATAAATAATGAACTAAAACTTGCAAATGCTCTTTTTTTTGGCATGAAATTCGACATTTTTTAAGCATAAAAATATCTATGATGTCAATACCTTCAGCAAATTTGGCATACAAAGTTTTGAAGCTTGCTGTCAATACAACAAAATAACATACATATCGCATCACATATATATATACCAACATATGTATAACTCTATGTATTTTAAAAAAATCTGGCCAAAACAGGTTTGGCTCAGTGGATAGAGCATCAGCCTGTGGACTAGGAGGTCCCAGGTTGGATTCTTGTCAAGGGCATGTATCTTGGTTGCCGGCACATCCCCACTGGGGGGCATGTAGGAGGAAGCTGATTGATGTCTCTCCCTCATCGATGTTTCTAACTCTCTGTAAAAAACCAATAAAATATATTTTTAAAAATCTGCATTATTAACTGGTACACTAGTAAATGATGATGACAAAAATAAATTTTTTTAAAAAGGAATTTATTGGCTCATCTAACTGGGAAGTCCAAGGGAAGAGATGCCTGCAGACATGATTCATGCTTTGGAAGACACTACCAGAGCTCTCTATCTTCATTTCTTAAGGTTTCTTAGAGTTCCATTCCTTATTGTCCCTTGCCATAGACAGACTTTCTCCACATGGCTTCATATGGAAAAATGGCTACTGGCAATTCTGAGCTTACCTACAGCCATCTCATAATACTTTAGGAAGAGAGACTCTTTCAGTGTCCATAGACCAAATTTTCTAGAAGGATTGAAATTGACTTTTCAATTGGGTCTCAGCCCATCCTTTGAGTACTTATATGCGCCAAGAAGTATGCAAACTGCCTCACTTCTACAGTATTGTTTAATCTTCATGACACTCCTGAGAAGTAGTGTATAGTCATTAATTGCCTCTCTAATGTCTATTACCTTTTCCCTTTCCTAGTAGTGCCTAGATTTTTCTACAGGAAAATAAGGGCTCCCCATTCTTAGCAAAATTGTAGAGTAACAGTTCCACTCTCAAGTGCAGGTATAGCCCCTACCTGGTTTAAGTTCATCAGAGTCACCTACCTCTCTGGTCTTTCATGGAATTCATTAGTGTGTTGTTCTCTTTATTTATTTGATTTTTTGTGTTTTATTTGTTTTTGTTAATCCTCACCCAAGGATATTTTTCCATTGATTTTTAGGGAGAGTGAAAGAGAGAGTGAAAGACAGAGAGAAACATTTATATGAGAGAAATACATTGATTGGTTACCTCCTGCATAAGTCTGATCAGGGCCCAGGAGGGAGAGAAGCTTGCAACCAAGGTACGTACCCTTTACCGGAATCAACCCCAGGGACCTTTTGGTCAACAGGCCTATGCTCTATTCACTGAGCCAAACCAGTAAGGGCTGCAGTTCTTTTTAACTCATGTACATACTGATATACTTCAGAAAACTTTATACTACATAAATCAAAATAAGTAAAATTACTTTAAAAATAACACATACTCAATTTGGTCTATTATAAAATCATATCCATTGTAGAAAATAGAAATGGTTTATATCATTTATAGTTTGACTAAATGTTTATGATTATTTCTATAAAAATTGAGAATGGCCGAAACTGGTTTGGCTCAGGGATAGAGCGTCAGTCTGCGGACTGGAAGGTCCCAGGTTCGATTCCGGTCAAGGGTATGTACCTTGGTTGTGGGCACATCCCCAGTGAGGGGCATGCAGGAGACAGCTGATCAATGTCTCTCTCGCATCGATTTTTCTAACTTTCTATCCCTCTCCCTTCCTCTCTGTAAAAAGTAAATAAAATATATTTTTAAAAAAAATGAGAATGGAGTCTTTGGCCATAAGACAAATTCTTCATTATTTATTGTCCCATAGGGAAAAAAAAAATCACCTTGACTCTGACATTTTCAACTTATATTATCTAATTTAGGAGCATCAGTCACAATAAAAAAAGGGTTACTTATATTAAAACAGTCTCTCAATCTCTCTCTTCCTGTTTCTTTCTCACATGTTCTCTTTAGATTTTTATTTTATAGTGTTTTACACAAAACAAGTTAAGCATAGTCCTTAAACATCGTGTTTGTTTGTTGCCTATAATACATCATAAAAACATTTAGCAAGAAGGAATGGGATAAATCTCTGTCCTTAAGGCCAAAAAACCTATGATGCTGTTTGCCAGAGAGATGGAGAAGTAGAAGAGTAAATAAGTATATAATGAGTTCATTTACATGGCTTCACATATTTTATCTTGCCAATCTAATTCATAGCAATAAATTCCTGAAAACAAAACAAAACATTAAAAAACTTAGAAAGTAGTAATAAGCCATAAACACAAGGCTGCTGAAACTCAGCTCCACCTCAGCCTCAGCTCTGGTTTGGATGTAGCAAGTGTTTTAAATTGCATTGGGTGGAGGCCCTGGCAGGAAGGAAGCATCGGATATTGCTGGAACATATCTTTGTTTGAGCAACAGCTAATGAGAAAGGTCACCATTATGCTTTGCTTTCAAACACTGTGTTTGTTTTGAAACTAGTACTCAACATTTTATTACAAATACTGGTTTATAGTCAATGAGGCACACAATGCCATGGTAACCTTTCTCTCTTTCTCTCCTAAGTGGAGACAAAACCCAAAGCTTATGTTCTCACCACTGTTTTCATCAGAATATATCAGCAAAAGATAAAATGGCTTCCTATTTATGGGCTTGGGGTTCCTGGTTTTTTATAAAATTCCAATAGTGAATTTAAAGGAAATTTAGCCTTTGAAATTTTCCCTAGAGTTTTAGTGTTATTTGTACTCTTGTTAAACCCATTGCCAGTGTTTGAGATACAAGGTTTTCTGGACTTTGTTTTCTAACATTTTATTACATTTCTTTAGTGAATCAAGTCCATAGCACTGGGATTCTAAAAAAGGAAGGAACAGTTTTCTGTGCTAAGTGTTTACTCACAAATGCAACAAACTTCAGAAGAGCTGACATAAAAAACAGTAATGCAGTCATAGCAGACATTTCTGTCACAACTTTGGGAGAGAGAGAGGAATCTATTAAATCTCTCCATTTATATTTTTGGTTTTCCCTGTTGGCTAGGCTGCTGTATTCCCATGTCCGCAGCACGTTCCACTGTGGGAGCCTGGGGCTCTCAGAATAAACTTTGGGAAAAGCTGGGTCCACCCTCTGGGGATAAGGGAACCAGAGGGAGGAAGGGGAGGGGGTAGAGGAAAAGGGAAGGGGACGGTTGTCTTCCTGTGTTTGGATGACCTTTCCTTATGTTTATCTGGAGGGACTGGGCAGCCACTCTGTGTTTGGTGTTAGTCAGCCATGTTTCACCATGTGATCTCTGTCTTAGCTTTATTTGGGTAAAGGAGCTTTGCTGCTGCTGTATGGATTAGATTTAAAATCTCTGATGTGGGGAGGTGGGGTGGAAGGTGGGGTGGGGGGATAGTGTGCAAGTCTTCTAGAGGTGAGTGCCTAGAGAAAAACGGCTCAATAAATATACACATATGTCTGTGTTGCATGGATTCCCCAAGGGAATGATCTAGGTGTCTTCCTTTTCCTGAATCTTTATCATTTAGCACAATGCCTCTACCTCTGAGCATTCCATAAGTATTTCTTGAATGATTGATTGATTGAATGAATATTGAGTGAATGAGCAGAGTCACTGAGAGGTGACTAGGCAACAGTTGGTAGGGGTCCTATAAACCCCACTTATTTGCCAGTCCCTGCTCTAAGGGCCCTGCCAAATAAATCAGTTTCAACTCTCCCTGCCTCACATTCCTAAAGAATGAATCACTTGTTTCTTCTGGGTGGTGAGACTAACTCTTCTGGTTTTCACCTTTCCTTTTCGTTTAAGTGTTGATCTCTCACCCTGGCCTGGCCTTAGTTACTTCCCCAGAGAGTTATCCTTTAATGACCTCACTGTCCTCCATCTGAATTACATCCTCTAAATATACCTCTATGGAACTCCATTTTCTTCATAGCACTTAATACAGTTTCTAATTACATTAGTTTGTGTGATAATCCATCATATATTAGTTTTTTCCACCAGGTCCCTCACTCCTTAAAAATAGGAGACCATGTTTATTTTTTCATCACTGTACCTTTAGGACCTAACAGAGTACCTGGCATGTAGTAAGCACTTAGCAAGTATGTTACATTAATGAATGAGCAGATTAATTAGTGAATAATTATATTTGAAAAGAGAATTCATCTGAGTCTACTGAGTGGGGATGGAGAATAAAGGTCAGAGTCCAAAATCCCTACCCTCATGGAACCTGGGACACCTCATGAGTTTGAAATTCTGGAAGAGGATGAAGTGCTTAGCAATCGTAAGGAATGTGTATTTTATCTTTGGAAGTTAAATAGCATTTGGGGCTCCTGGAAATCCCAGTAACTCTCTCTTCTATACATCAAATAGCAACTTCTTCCACTTTTTCAGTAATAGAATTATTCTTGGTCATCGGGTAGCCAAACCTCAGAAGAACTCTTGACTTCTTCCTTTTCCTCACACCACATAGCTTCACAATGCTTGTTAGTTACTTCCATTCCCCTAAGGACCATTTGATCCAGTGTATTAGTCAAGTTTCTTTCTCTTATAAGTTACAGATTCAACTTTAATTAGCTGAAAAGCAAATCTCGAAAGGAATGTATCTCAGAAGTTGATGAAGGCAGTTAGCTGTAGACATGTCTCAATCCAGGGGTCAGGTGATTGCTCAGGATGCCACCTCTCTTGCTATCTTCCTGCTAATCTTAAAATGGACAGCAGATATAACCTCTGCCTCACAGCTCCTCATAGCCCCAGAGAACACTCTGATAGCATGAATGTGACTTCCAAAATCAGTCCCTATTCTGGGGAGGAGTACAAGGCTCTGCCTGGCCTCTTCTGAGTAAAATGCTTACCCTTGTGGGTCTTATGGGGGTGGGGAGGGTACAATCACAAAATAAGTTTCTCAAGGAAGAGAGAAATTGTGTTATCAAGATGATCCCAGGAAGTGTGTTAGATAATCGATAACAATGGAATGTGTTCCTGCAATAGTCACCCTGTGCCAGATGCAGTGTTAGGCCCTTTACCTACACAAGGTATGCAGGATATGCAGGCGAAATAAGAATGTGCTATGGGATCAGATTGCTTTGGTTTAGATCCTACCTCTTTCTTTTCCTAGTTGTTAACTTAAACAAGTTAACCTTTCATAGTACAATTTTCTTGAGATAAAACAGTGATGTATGACATTTAATGGAATATTATTGTCTTAAAAAGGGAAGGAAATTGTTGAACATGCTACAACATTGATGAAACTTGAAGATATAGTGCTAAGTAAAATAAGACACAAAAGAACATCTATAATAATAAAAGTATAATATTCTAATTAGACCGGATATCCTTCTGGACGAACCCTGGGCTATGAGGAAGTCCAGGTCTCAGGTGCCAGAGTGAAGCTGGTGTTGGCAGCCAGGGGAAGGAAGGCCTATTCTTTCACAAATTTCATTCATTGGGCCTCTAGTATGTTGTGTAATTCCACTTGTATGAAGTACTTAGAGTAGTTAAATTCATAGAAACAAACAAACAAAAACAAACAAACAAAAAAATAGAAGGGTGGTTGCCAGAGGCTGGGAACAGAGAGTTATTTTTTAATAGATGTGGAGTTTAACTTTGGAAAAATGGAAAATTGTTCTGGAGATGGATGGTGGTGATGACTGCACAACAATCTGAATGTACTTATCACCACTAAACGATATACTTAAAAATGGTTAAAATGGTAAATTTTTATGTTGTATATATTTTACCACAATAAAACATTGGTGTAAGGATAATGAGACAACAGAAATAATCATGAACATTATTAGCCTCATAATTACCCTTAGAATGAGATGTTATTTCTATTTATATTGCTGATTAAATGGAGACTTGGTGGTTAAGTAACTGGCCCCGAACTATGCAGCTAGAAAGTAGCAAAGCCAGACTTAAATGTAAGAGTTGACCCTTTTCCCCTGCTGTTTTCCATTATTCCACGTTTCTTTCCAGCACACTGCTTGCTAGCCACTATTGCCTGATTAATATTTTAAATGAGCTATGTCAAGCTCATGCTTAACAAAACTATAAGACTCCTGGTGTAAAGCCCAAATGCCTCCTTCCAGCACAATTCTCTTTGTAGTCTGAGCCAAATTACTTTTATGGCCTCATCTCAAGGTCAAGGCCCTGCTTTTCCTGGCCCTGTGTTACCTGTGTCCATGTATATACTGGTTCTCCCACAGAAACAATATTGAAACTCAACTCCTGTTCATTCAGCTCAAGACCCAACTCCTCCAGAAAGCCTCATCTAACTGAAGCAATGGCACAGTCAGTTCTTCCCCTTAATGTCCATAGTGTTTATTATTTGACTAGAAGCCCAGTGCATGAAATTCATGCATGGGTGTGTGTGTGTGTCCCTCAGCCCAGCCTGCACCCTCTCAAATCTGGGACCCCTTACGGGATGTCCAACTGCCCGTTGAGGCCTGATCCCACCAGACAGTCAGACATCTCTCTCACAATCCAGGACTGCGGCTCCCAACTGCTTGCCTGCCTACCAGCCTGATTAATGCCTAACTGCTCCCCTGCTGACCCGATTGCCCCTAACTTCCTTCCTCTATTGGCCTGGTCACTCCTAACTTCCCTCCCCTGCTAGCATGGTTGCTCCTAACTGTCCTTCCCTACAGATTTGGTCACCCCTAACTGCCCTCCCCTGTAGGCCTGGTCCTCCCTAACTGCCCTCCTCTGCTGACCTGATTGGCCACAACTGCCCTCTCCTGCTGGCCTTCTTGTGTCCACATGGGAGCAGCCATCTTTGACCACATGGGGACAGCCATCTTGTGTGTTTGAGTAATGGTCAATTTGCATATTACTTCTTTATTATATAGGCTAGTAATGCATAATGAACCACTTTGGTAAAAGTTATTACTTCAGTTGTTCACTTTTTATCTCAACAGAAGCCTATCAACTCATGGAGGGCAGGGATTGTCTTAGTTATTCCTTAAATTTTTCTCAATGCCAGTTTAATGTTTGCATTGAGCAGCAAATTTGTTAATACTTTCTTAATGATGCTGATGCAGGAAATAGAATTAATACTGACTACTTTCTTAATGATACTGATGCAGGAAGTAGAATTAATACTGACTACACAACCCTTACTTGGATTGAGGAAAAGCATGCATTATTTTATTTCTTGTTAGAGAAGATATTGAAACTTTCCCTTGTAATTTTAGGTCACCTCAGGACATAATGTTTCATATTCAGCATGGAAATAAAAGATTAAGCCTGGTTAAAATACTGATCTGCTGATGGGCCTATGTGATAGGTAGATGTCTCTTGCTGATTAAATTCTCAGAAACATAAGGAGGCAAAACTATTTACAAAAGAACCAGAGGCAAGGCAGTGGGTTTGTTTTTTTGGGTTTTTTTTTTTTATTTGTTTTGTTTTGTTGTTTTGGTTTTTTTTTGGAGCACATCTCAAAAATATAAAAGGTCATTTGAGGTTATGCAAATAGTGACTACTCTGCAAATACTTAACTCTCTACATAATCCTGGAACTGTTAATCATGATGTAATCAAGGTCCATAAACCTTTCTAAAGAACACTGTGCTTTTCCTTCAGCCCCTGCTTAAAGACTAGAAAGTCTTCTGTGGGCCTTGTGAAGGATCTGCAGAAATTCCCTAGGAAGAGAATCAAGACTAAGGTCCTGGAAACTGCAGCCAGAGCTGATATTCAGCAAAATATGCTAATGCAATAGTTGTGAGTGGTCATGGGGTTCATTCTGGTTGGGGTTCTTTAAATATTTTGGATTTCATCACTGGGCAAAGAGAGCAGCTCTGGAAGTACAGGCAGTTCTACATGGTAGGAGCACAGAGCACCAATGAGAGAATGACAGAGGGTAATGTAGGAAACAGGTAAGGACAAGAACTCAAAGGGACTTAGGTCAGCCATTTGAGCAGGTAAGCCCTAGAGAATGAGTTGTTAAGGAAGGAAGTACTATGAGTAGATGTACATTTTCAAAGGCTGAGAGAAATTAGATAACTGGCTTTTATAATGGACTGGGTAAGTATTAAGGGAGACTTAAACCAAAAACTTGGCAGTGCCCATGAATAGGAAGGGATGGATATAAGAAATATATTTTAAGGTAAAATTGTCTGAATTTATGTTTGGATGGAGATAGTACGTGTCAAGAGATGTCAGATTCTGAAATGTGAATTTTCTAATTGGTGGTATGTGTCAAGAACACATTAATGTTTCATGTTTATTTTCACA
Organism: Lasiurus cinereus; assembly: GCA_011751065.1. NCBI lineage: Eukaryota > Metazoa > Chordata > Mammalia > Chiroptera > Vespertilionidae > Lasiurus > Lasiurus cinereus. The sequence goes on from JAAGEH010000392.1 coordinate 301,263, forward strand.
GTCTTCCCTCAAAGTTCAGGGAATAAATTGTGGTTGATCATGCATAAGATACATGAGCAGAGCAGCTGAATGTGATGTTGCTGGCAACTCTTGCAAAATGTGGTCACCCTGTCTGGCCACATGTTGGTTCAGCAAGAGTCTAGACTGGAGCAACAACTCATTTAAAATTGCCATGACTGAAGAAGATATGGAGATTGCTCTGACAACTGATGGGAACTATCAAAGCAGCAGCTCAATGCCTTTGGACAAAGCCTTTTAGTAACCAACACAAGACATTGTCCTTCTGTGCAATAGGTGGGCCCTGGGTGTCCCTGGGATTACTATAGCTTCTTTGGCTCTTTCCCCACCTACAAGGCAGTCGGGCTGAGAGAGCTGTGATAGAAATAGAGAGCATCCCAAGATGCTCTAGGAAGCCTCAGAGTAGAGACTCTGAGTTGTTTCTCCTGGATGGAACAGAGATTCACCCTGATGATGTCAGAGTTCATAGAGAGGTAAAAAGGGAAAAGTTTGGTTTATGATATCCATGTTACATTCATCAGAGCCACGGTCACACCCATGGTCATAACCCCAAGACCACCTTCTTTAAAAGTGCTTTAACTTTGTTTGTCTAAGTAAAGAAAAATATAATAAGCCAATCAGCCATTTGAAACATTACAGGACATTTTACATTTCATCTGGATATTAGGTCTTCAATTTTCTAACTCAGGATTTTATTTTGAATGATATGTCTTTAAAGATAGCAGCAATGTATCCTTGTAATGAGGACCAAGACTATGGTATCTTTACAGTTTTGTTTTTTTTTGTGTGTTTTTTTTTTTTTAGAATAAACTGTTCTTTAGACCTGCAAAGGAATATTCAGATGTTGTAACCTGAAAATAACCTCAGAATTTTCCCACACTCTAACACATCCCTAAGCTGCCAAATGGATATGGACCAACATTTCCAGATCTCCCTGGGAATGCATTTGAGAATGCTTAGTACCAAAGAAAATGTTAGGGAAATATATACACTCTCAAAAAATAGGAGGTTATACCAAAAGTGCTCTTCTGTCCCAAATACAGTACCTCTGGCATAACATGACTTAATATTATACACAATATAATTACTTATATATTACAAATATCAGTCATAATTTAGCTTTCTTGCCTACAATGTAACATTTTTATCAAAATGTCAAACCTCTATTTATTCACAAATATTACTGTTTGGTGAATAGGAAACACAATTATTTCTATTCTATCTTTACTGAAAGGAAGACAAAGATATAAAAATTGCTTCATTTCTTTTTCCCTCTGTCCCTCTGTTAGACTTGTCTTAGCCACACCCAATCCCTTAGCAAGCCCAAACAAATTATTCCTTTTGTTAAAAAGATTTTTTTAACTGATTTTCCGAGAGAGAGAGAGAGAGAGAGAGAGAGAGAGAGAGAGAGAGAGAGAAAGGATCCATTGCCTCCTGCATACCTTCTAATGGGGAATCGAGCCCAAAACCCAAGCATGTGTCCTGACCCAGGGATAGAATCTAACCGGCAACTTTTCTGTACACAGATGATACCATCCCATTGAATCATACTGGCCAGGGTCCAACCAAATCATTCTTTATGCCTGCTCCTGAGCAGCTGAACACTGATTAAACAAAAGTCACCCAAACTACAGGTAGATGATATTATAGATTTTTGGATACTTCCTACTCTGCAGGACAATCTGATGAACTAGCTCTTCTATTTTCCATAACAATTATTTCATATCTTCACTGTCCTCAAACATCTGATCTTCCCTTCCATGCCTTATTATAAATGGACGACTTTGGATAACATTTCATACAGAAATTATAAGCAAATCATGACCAAAAACCCTGAAAGTATTTTATAATAAAGCATAAAGTTTATAATAGATTATAAAGGTTGTCCATAAAAGTTAATACACAAGAATAAACAAGAAAATGAGAAAAACAAAAACACCTGAGCAATATTGCCTCTCAGTAATCAAACAAACTCTAAAGCTACTATTAATTAAATAATATGGAATTATTTCTGGAATAGATAAATACATCAATGGCACAGACCAGAGACTACCTATCCTATATAATATGAGAGGAATATAGTAATTATCCATTACTCCCTGAAGTGTAACAATCAATTGCTTTTAACAACCAGATTAGGGATCTGCAGGAGGGAGGGGCAGAGAGCTACCGGAGGGAGCAGGGCAGCAAGCTATGAAGGAGGGGAAGGGAAAAGGGAGGTGGGGTGAGCTACAGGATGGCTGCAGTGACCTACTGGCGCACGGATTCATGAGCTGGGCTACTAGTAAGACTATAAGATAAGATAAAGATAGCATTTCAAAACACTGGGAAAGAATAGTCTTTAACACATGATAGTCTTTAAAAATTTGCCCTTCCACCAAAACTGGTTTGGTTCAGTGGATAGAGCGTCGGCCTTCGGACTGAGGGGTCCCAGGCTTGATTCTGGTCAAGGGCATGTACCTTGGTTGTGGCATCCCCAGTTGGGGGGCGTGCAGGAGGCGGCTGATCAATGTCTCTCTCTTATCGATGTTTCTAACTCTCTATCCCTCTCCCTTCCTCTCTGTAAAAAAATATCAATAAAGTATATTTAAAAAATTATTTCTTTTGTAAAATAAATAAAAAATAAAACTTTGCCCTTCCATTTGGAAAAAAAAGTAAAGTTTTATCTTCACTTCTCTCCAATTAAAAAAATGATAGATTTTTAAAAAGCTGTATATTAAATATAAAAAAAATTATAAAAGTACTAAATGGAAATATGGGAGAATGTTATTAATTTTCACAATGAGAAAGGCCTTACCAAGCAAGATTTAAAACCAAGAAATAAAAAAAAAAACCACACTGTCCTCATTATAGATTTTTGGAAGTCAATTTGATAATATCCAACTATTCCTATCTACTTATTTCCATGATTTCCTTTCTTTAAAATATTCACATATGTATACCAATGTTCCCTGTAGCACTATTTGAAAGCATAAAATATTGGAAACAATCTCACTGTCCTAAAATAGAGAAATGCTTTAAGTAAATCATGGTATATTCATACAATAGAAAGCTACAAATCTTTCTTAAAAATGAGGAAGGTAGATAATAAAGTACTGACATAAAAAATCCCTGACAGAGAGAGAGAGAGAGAGAGAGAGAGAGAGATATCAAATTCCAGGACAAAGTATGAAAATATTTACAAAAACAAAAAATCAGCTATGTGTATGTGTGTATGTGTAATATAAATAGGTAGAAAATGCTTGTAAAGAACACATATCAAGTTATGAGTCCTCAGTGTTCCTCTCAGTTGGGAAATGGGATTTGGAAAGATGGCAGGTATGACGGAGGAACTTCAGTTTTTACTGTACCTACTTCTGCCTTGTTTGATGTATTGCATTTAGCAAACATATAATCTAGCAAACTTTGGTCATTTAATCAAAATAAAATTTAAAAAGTAGAAATTATCAGAGCCCATCTCACAGAATAAAGGTAAACATTGTTTCAATTGTATGTGCATAGATACATACTGAGTCACAGTGTAAAATATATTTCCTATAAGGAGCTGTGTTTTTAAAAATATATTTAAAGTAATTTTGCTCTTATGAATTCATTGAGTTACTTCTAAGCATGCTCCAGCATCTTCTATCTCTGAAAGCGCTCCCTGAGCTTCACACATCTATCCAGCTCTTGTCTTCTTGACTCAGGTTTGTGAAGAGTAATCTCTTCTCAACACACTCCACTTTAGTTCTGACTGACTGCACCCAACTGATAACACTTCTTAGTATATAAAATATTTTCATATAGGTTATGATGAAGTGCCTTCCAAAAAACACTAAAGTATAAGGGGAGGAAAGGTAGTATTAGCAGCAATCTAGCCCACAATCTCTATCCCTGCTTCACCAGGAAAATTAATCAACTTGTCCAAGTTCTTGCTCTGTGTCTCTTTCAATTAGGTCATGGTGGCTCTAGTTATAATTTGGTACAAAAAAAACCAGCTGAGGCATTTGGGGATTACATTTCTTAATTCCACAGAAACGAGTAGTACCTGAAAAAAATAGGATTAAAAACCTGTCTAAAGTCTACTCTCTTTTTCTGCCAAGAGATAGTATATAATACCTGCTGTTAATATGAAAGCCAAGTTTTATCTTTTTTTCTTCCTTTGTTGTTAGATAGGGCTGTATCTGGTACACCATTTCAAATCCTTCTGATCCTGCCTCACTCCAGTCAATGTTATAGGAACTCGTACTGAGTAAGTTTCAAACTTACCGCCTGACCTGGCCTGTCTTCATCCTGCACTTTTCCCCTTTCATTATGCCCTGGGGTCTACTTGTCACTCAGGTGTGTGCAAATCTGACAGGGAGCGGGGGAGTCAACCTTCAGCCAGTTACTTTTGATCAATAGAGATGGGAATTTGGGGATAAATACTTCCTCATTTAGTTTCCTGAGGGGACAGTTCTGAGATGCATTTTGTAAGCCTCCTCAGAAGTTCACATAGGATCAAGGACCAGTCACCAGCAGCCTTGAGCAACTTAGTAACACGTCTTTGTACTGACCTTCCCTCCCTGTTTCACTCCTCCTTTCCCCCAGTCCTGCTCCCAGGACAGCATTCCCAAGGGACAACACCGGGATCATGCAAACAAGCCTTTAGCTCAGGCTCTGACTTTGGGGAACCCAGACTCAAACTGGGCTAAACCCCATTTTTTAAAAATGAAGTATAGAAATATTGCTGTACAATACTTCCTAGCATTTTATTTGTTTCCCTTTCAGGAATCCTATTTCATTGTCATAACAAACTTAGGAAAGGGATATCACTATATCAGTACTTTTGATAGATGAGGAAACTGAGGCTCAAAGAAGTTAAGTTGATCAAGATCACATCATCTAGTGGTCGACAAACTGCAGCTCTCGAGCCACGTGAGGCTCTTTGGCCCCTTGAGTGTGGCTCTTCCGCAAAATACCACAGCCTGGGAGAGTCTATTTTGAAGAAGTGGCATTAGAAGAAGTTTAAGTTTAAAAAATTTGGCTCTCAAAAAAAATTTCAATCATTGTACTGTTGATATTTGGCTCTGTTGACTAATGATTTTGCTGACTATTGATCTAGGGAATGGCAGAACCAGGATTCAGCAAAGGTCCTCTGAGGGGAGATCAGTGCCCTTTCCTATAACACAGCTGCCTCCTATCAAAATATTTGCAGAGGCTTTGATCTCAGTCTACCTCTCTGGAAAGTGCGTTCTCACTTATCATCTCTCGGCCATGACACTCACAGTTGTTCCAAACATGTCCACACTCTTTCCAGCCTCAGATACATCAGGCCTAGAGAATTGTTTTTCAAGAAGCTTTGTTGTAAAGGGATACAAAGAAATAGAGCAGTAACCAGAGAGGGAAATCTGGGTCAAGGTGGTAGAAATTTGAACAGATGCATATGCTGAAGGGACTTACCTAGAGAGAGAGAGGTGGACGATGTAGGAGAAAGAAAGAGTAGGTGAGAGGTGGTGAATCCCTAAGTGGTAGTAGAGACTAGCATTTAAAGGGATGAGGATTAATTCCTGTGCTATAACTAGAGAGAAGAAGAAACTTCTACAGATCAGTTTAAGTCTCTAGGTAAGTTGAGATCCCCCTTATCCAAAAATACAAACCCAAAGAATCTTTTTCTGATCCTACACTGCATACTCCATAGAGACAGGGGGCAGGACCTTTTGTCTATGGCTGTATCTCAGTACTGACCTTCCAGAAGGTTCTCAATAATTACCTGTGATCCCTGAATAAATAGATATAAATAAGTTGCACACTTCCTTTCCTTCTCTGCCAAAAACTTCTGAGACTAATATTAAATGATCAAGACAGAGGAAAAATGTCATTAAGAATTTCATAGGATGCCGAGACCAGTTTGGCTCAGTGGATAGAGCTTTGGCTTGCGGACTGAAAGGTCCCAGGTTCGATTCCGGTTGGGGGCATGTACCTTGCTGGCGGGCACATCTCCACAGTGGGGTGTGCAGGAGGCGGCTTCGATGTCTCTCTCTCATCGATGTTTCTGACTTTCTATCTCTCTCCCTTCCTCTCTGTAAAAAATCAATAAAATATATTTTTTAAAAAAAAGAATTTCATAGGAGTTGAAATGACCCACAAATAAATCATCCCTCCTACCCTTGCTATTTTATGGGGATAGATATACACATGAGATTAAAAATAACAACAACCAACTGCCCAGGTAAGGAGTGGCAGAGACCTCCTCTAGCAAAAGTATTGCAAGAAAGACGGGGGTTTGTAGTAGCCAGAGAGCTCAAGGTGATTGAGCAGGGAGAGGGACACAGGTCCACGGATTCCTAGTCCATCTGAGGGAGGGTCTATGACCAGGGAAGATGGTTCCTGCCTGCTTCTGCCAGATGCAACGTTGTAGTGGTCTCCAAGTGACACCCTTTCAAAGAAACAAGCTGGAGCATGCTCAGTAGAAAGCAACCAGGCCGTTTATAAAGATATTTGAAACATTCTCATGTGAGGACCAGTGAAGGAACTGGATATGTGTAAGCCTAGCAAAAAGACTTAAGAGAATATAATAGTGATTTTAATATGTGGGAAAAGCTATAACCTTTCCAGCACATTCCCTTTAAAATAGCAATTTTCAACCAATGTGCTGTGGCACACCGGTATGCTGCAAGAATTTTTAGAACATGCAATACCTGACTATTTAGTGAGGGGCACTGATCTCGATTCCTTTAGATTGTCAAATAAAAAAAAATTGCAACAGCCAACTCAACAATAGCCATCCTGTGTGAATGAACCAAAATTATACCTTTTTTTGGTCAGATCAGCAAAAAATGTATTTTTTGGTGTGCTGCAGAATTTCAGTAATTAGTAAGTGTGCCATGAGGTGGAAAAGGTTGAAAATCGCTGCTCTGAAAACCTCAAAGCTAGCCCTAGCTGGTTTGGCTCAATGGATAGATCGCTGGCCTTTGGACTAAAGGGTCCGGGTTCCATTCCAGTCAAGGGCACATGCCCAGGTTGCAAGCTCAATCACCAGTAGGGAGCGTGCAGGATGCAGCTGATCAATAATTCTCTCTCTCATCATTGATGTTTCTGTCTCTTCCTGTTCCTTACTCTCTTAAATAAATAAAAATATATTTTTAAAAAATAAAATTAAAATAAAACCTCAAAGCCAGCCATTTCTTGATCTAATTGATTGGATCTACCTTCTTTTCACTACCTCACTTCCCTTGTTGACTAGCTCTCATTTCATCAATTTCTATACCCTAAAATTTATCATTTCCTGCCATCTATCCAGTGCTTGCTCCAGGGCTGAAGAGGACCCCAAAGCCCAACATGGGATAAGACACCTCTCATGGTCCAAGGCCTTTCAATTCATTATTGTTAGGAGAGAACCTTCCTATCCTATAGGTGCTGTTTTCTTATATGTGAGGGGCGTATATTAGTGGCTACTCTTTTGCTCCCCCTCCACACTCCACCCATACCAGATGAAATAATGTGCCTGGAAGGAAAAACTGGATCTGCACCAGCTGGCAGCACCTTCCTTGCCCCTTTCTTCTTGGTGTTGAGCTGCCTACAAGTGTCACTCATTTCTGCCCTTTCTCCCCCATGCTATAAGTTTCAGACAAGGCCTGGGTAGATAGGCCTATCTAATCCTGGATTTCAGTGTATCAAAGTTCTTTTCGTTCTCAAATCAAGGCCATATTCTCCAGTTGTTTGTTTCCTTCCTCCTGAAGGGAAATTGCTGCCTTAAATAATAATAATAATAATTGCTTTCCATTTGTTGATGGCTGGAAAGGGAAGTTAAAAGTCCTAATGGAGTTAACCTTTTCTTCTCTCTCTTTCCTGCCCACTCAGTCTGACCCAAGGGAGAATGTGCCCTTGATTGCACATATGCTCCTAGGACTTGGTTAAATGTGATGTGAGTGTTTGTAGATCAAATACAATAATAAATGATATATGTTTTAAAGGAGACTGCATGAAGGGAGGGGGTCAAAGGGAGGTCAGGAATTTGGTTGATAAAAGTTTAATCTAAATGACCCAGAAACAACATCAAATTTTAAGTGACCTCAAATGCTTAGAGCTGCCTGGTAACCCTAGCTGGTTTCCTCGGTTGACTCACTCTCCCAGTCACTAGGGAGAGGATTCCACACACTCTCCTCTCTCCTCAATCCTCCTCACGTTCAGCTGCTGGGCTTGTGTCTTATTTTACTGAGAAAATAAGAGCATAATGAGAGCGCTTCCACGGATGTACCATGAAGTCTATGAAATGTCTGCATCTGTATCCTTATATCCTCCTGCTGCAAGGCTCCTTCTACTGTCCCTGTTCCTCTCCAAGGCCAACCCCACTGTGCTCTGCTTCTCTCCCCTTCCTTGCAAGAACACCCTAATACTGTATGCAAATTGACCAAACAGCAGAACGACATATGGAACCACTGATCACTATGACATGCACTGACCATTGGTGGCACATGCTCAATGCAGGAGCTGCCCCCAGCCCACAACCCCTGACTGGTGGGTAGTGCCAGGCCAGCCAAGGCAGGTGCAAGCAAGGCCCCAATCACCCTGCTGGTTGCTCCACAGATTGGCCCTCCATCTTCAAACACGTCCAATATTTCCTAAGGCATCATTCTCTTTAGATGTTTCTACTTCATTGACTACTACTCCTTTTCAGTCTTTGCTGATGCCTCAGCTTCCTGAATTTTAAAATGGAGAGTGCCTGGACTCAGTCCTCAGACTTCATCCATCTATCCTCCCTTCCCCATGTGGCCTGTGGTTTTACATGCTATCTACATGCTGATAGCCTGGGCCCCCTCCTAAAGACTTCAGCTGCCTTCTCAAGACATCCTCCCAGATGTTTAATGAGCATGTGAAACCTAACATGTCAAAATTTGAGCTCTGAGTTTTGTCCCTACACCTGCACCTCCTCCAGACTTTCTCATCCCAGAAAATGTCAACAACATTTTTCTAGTTGTTCTGTACAAAAACCTTGGTGACAAAGAGCTTACCTTGGTTTTCAAGGCCTCACATGGTGCACCCATATTACCCCCTCCTCCCATCCCTCCCTGATCTCCTCTTCTACCCTTCTCCTCCTGCTATCCTGTCCCTGGGGCCTTTGTACTCTCTGCCTGAAATGCTGTTCCCCCTAGTTATCCATCCACATGGCTTGCCTCTTTCTATGGAAAGGTTTTGTAAAATATAACTTGATCTATAAGTATAGATTCTGTCATGAAAGATCATAAAACAGATCATTAAACAGTTGTCTATAGGAATCATTGATATGGGGAATTGTCTTTTCATTTCTGTGTTCTTGTAGGGAGAAGGTTGTACTGGTAGATCCAAGATTGCCTTTAAGGCCCTAAATCAAGACCAAATAAAATCAATAATGCACTACAGTTACCTGCGGACCTAAGAGAAAATTTGCAAATAATTTAAAAATATAAAACTGACAGAATGGAGCTGAATTGATTTTTTCGCCCAAATCAACCAGGACACTATTTCACTCCTAGAAGTTAACAATCCTCAAATCTTCACTGACTTTCATTCATACCAGTCCTGCCTGTTTGTTGATGGTCTTGGAATCTGGCTGAATCATCCTCCTAGTAAAGTGGGCTCATTTGGGGTTTCAGGCAGGCACGTCTGCACATTCCTATATGGGAGAGAGGGACTTTTCAATATAGTCCAGGCTGAACTTTCCCTTCAGTTGCGGATCAGACAAGGAGCACACCTTAGTTTAATTTTGTTTGTTGTTTTTTTTTTGTTGTTGTTTGTTTTTGCCCTATGATGTAGGATGATGCACTTTAATAGGAAAAAAATATCCTACCTGCTTAATGGTTGGTTCATGAGAAGCTAGGTTATTTGTTAAAAGTAGGAAATATTTAGTGACAATACATAAAGACAGTTTCCACATCTATTCTGATTTACCTCCAAAGAAAAAATTGTGTCAATAAATTTTTCAAATATTAATATGTCTTGTCTGTTTGAGGTTTATTTGTTTTTCTTTTGGAGTTTAGGATTATGGCCAATATTTTAATGACTGAGGTAGAAAGATATCTAAGTATAAGTAAACTTCAACTGGAATTTTTTTAAAAAGTAGGAAGTATTTTAAGCTGCTCAACTGAGATTTTAATAGCTCTTGTCTAATCGTTAACATACAAACCTTCCTAACCAGTACATTGGTGAGAGATGACTTCTTAACAGGATCTGAAATCAACTCTTTCCCCAAAGTCCTGTTAAAAATTACACATTTGGAATTTTGTCCCAGCCTTACTCAGCTGCTGAATTCCCTTTTGATATTTCCTGGGGAGGGTGGGGAAGAGATTAAACAGGTTTATGCCATTCAAGCTAGAACATTTTAAAAATCTGGTGTCAGATTTGAATTAGTACTTACTGAAGAAAGGATGACCCACCATCTCAGTTTGCCTGGTAATGAGGAATTTCCCAAGACATATGCTGAGTTGGATCATCCACAAAAAGAAATCCTACTCCAAATCACTCAGAAGACAAGAGCAAAAACTGAGGCCCAGAAGATGAAAGGATTTGCCCTGATATCACATAAGTAGCCAGTACTCACTGCTTTGCTTTTTTACCCAGGGGCCCAATCTGCTAAGTCCTAGATCAGTGCTCCACTGACCTACTGTCCTTGCCCAGGGCAATGAGAGATAGGGTCAACCACAGTGAATAATTTATTTATTTTTAAAAATATATTTTCATTGATTTCAGAGAGGGAGGTAGAGAGAAAGAGATAGAAACATCAGTGATGAGAGAGAATCAGTGGTTGGTTGCCTCATGCCTGACTCCTACTGGGGATCCAGCTCACAACCTGGGCATGTCCTCAATGAGGAATTGAACCATGACCTCCTGGTTCATAGGTCCATGCTCAACCACTGAGCCATAACGGTGGCAGGGTGACCATGCTGAAGAACTTAACTTTGATTACTGGCTCATAGACATTTGACTGCTTTATTTAATTCACATGTGACCAAAGAGAGTAATAATCCAAGTACATTCTAATAAGTGATCATGGGGATGCAAATGTTCTGAAGCAACATTAAAATGATGACCACTTCTATATCCATGTTTATAGCAGCATTATTCACAATAGCTAAAACACAGAATTAACCCAAAAGTCATCAACAGAAGTACTCTAAAAGGGATACCTATAGATCTAAGATACAAATACTCTTAGAGCATTTGAAAACGCTCAGTAGTCAAAATCACTGAGATAGAACATAGAATGGTGGTTGCCTGGGACTCTGGGGAGAGGGAAATGGGCAGTTAGTGTTTCAAGGGTGCAGAGTTCTGGAGGTGAATGGTGGTGATAGTTATAAAACAATATGGATATACTTAATACAACTAAAATTATATACTTATAATGGCTAAGATAGTATATTTTAAGTTATATGTATTTTACCACAATTTTTTAAATGAAAAAGTAAGTAATGACTACAAATAGTTCATCTATTCCATTGGTGCAATGTTTCTATTAAGAAGGTCTGCAAAGTGTTTTGCAGTCATTTATTAGTTTTGAGATGTTTTGTCAAATCAAAGTACATTCTTTAGATAAGAAGTTTGGTTTGCTTTGATATTTAATGACCTTCCCTTTAGCTAGAACACAGATTTTCCAGATGTACAACACCCCTAGTATCTAGTGGGAGCTCAAAGCCTGGCACATAGTCTGTGCTCCACAAACATTTTTCAAATAATAGCAAAGGCTAACATCTATGTTGAACACTTTTTCAGAGACAGGTTTACCTTGCAGCTGATAAAGCTGAAACCTCAGTACCTTTCACTTTAACAAGTTCTCACAGGACCCTGGAAGAGGCCTTAGCAATGCATACACAGTCATATGTTCACACAAAACTTGCAAAGGTAAGATTGTTCTTCTTTTTTATTAAAAAGGTCCCCAAAGTTATATAATTTTCAGGTCCCCAGATCTGGATCTGCTGCTGTACTTACTTCCTTTCTCAGGACTCTGCTGATTACTTTCCATAGTTGTCTCATGCATCCTCAAAACAACCCTATAACATAAATGCTATTGTTATCACTATTGCTCAGATGAAGAAACTAAGAACTTAACCACAATTACCTTGAGATGCAAGGATGTACCCTGGCATTTGAGGCCAACTCTATTGAGCAGTAGGGGTGGTCAAACATGACTTTAGTTCTTATTAATTTAGGTGTCTGTTTCATAAAATTATTTCACTTGAAATAACTGCCATAATGATGATGATGGCTGATCTTTTAAAATCACTTATGACTGGAGAAACCAAGATGGTAGCATAGGTGAACACCTAAACTGCTGCCTCACACAACAATTTCAAAACTACAACTAAAAGACAGAACAGACATCATCCAGAACCACAGGAAAGCTGGCTGAGTGGAAATTATACAACTAGAAGGAAAGAGAGGGACTCACAAAGACTCAGAGGATCTGTAAAAAGCTGAAGTACAGAGACATGGGCGTGGAGAGGACAAGCGGCAAAGTGCCTGGCTGGCTTCCTCTGGTGGGAGGGAGATGGAAATTCCTGACTGCACTGAACCCCAGTTACGGGCAAGATTCATATGGGGGAAGTCTGGACTGTTGGGAAAAGGGAGGAGTGCATAGAAACTTAGGGGAGCCATGAAAAGCAGAGGTCTGGAGGCGTGCGCACGTGAGTGCTCACAGAGAGGACTCACTGCTGATTGTACTGCTGGCTTTTACTAGTGGGAGGAAGACAGAATCTCCTGACTGTGCTGAACTCTACTTCCGATTGTACTGAACCCCAGTTCTGGGCAAGACTCTGGGGACCCAAACTAATATGGGTCCCGGAGTGCACAGAACCTCAAGGGAGCTGCAAAAGGCAGAGGTCTGGAAGTGTGCATGCAAGTGTGCACGGAGAGAGTTGCAGTGATTACCAAAGGACACTGAGACCCAGGAACCTCATAAGGCAGGGTTGACAGGAAGCCAAGGCTGTCTACTCAGCCCTGAGACTCAGCCTCATCCAAGCTGAGCACAGAGGCTTTTGCAATTTTGTAAGTATTGTATCATAAAACTGACTTCAGCACAGAAGTTCTCCTGGCGTAGACACAGCTGATCCTCACAGCAAATTGGCCTGAAGATCGATTCCCCCCAGTGATACCAACAACCATCAAGACTTAACTACAACAAGGCTGTACACACAGTTCACAAAAGGATGCACTAAGAGCATCCACCTCAGGAAACTGGGAGGTGGAGCTATTGGACCATATAGCACAACTAGCACATATAGATACTCTACCAACTCAGGGAAGCAGTGAAAATGCAGAGACAAAGGAACAGATCACAAACAAAAGAAATGGAGGAAAACTAACGACTGGATCTAGAGTTCAAAACCATGGTTATAAGGTTTTTCAAGAATTTCCTAGAAAAGATGGATGAATTTAGTGAGACCCAAGAGGAGATGAAAAAGGACCAACTAAAAATTAAACATACACTGACTGAAATAAAAGATATTATATAGAGACCTAACAATAGACTAGCGGAATGCAATTATCAATCAAAGATTTGAAATACAAAGAAGCAGAAAACACTCAACTGGAAAAACAAAAAGAAAAAAAAGATCCAAAAATGTGAAGATTGTGTAAGGAGCCTCTGGGACAACTTCAAGCATACCAACATCAGAATCATGGGGGTGCCAGAAGAAGGGAGAGAGCAAGATACTGAAAACCCATTTGAAGAAATAATGACTGAAAACTTCCCACACCTGGTGAAAGAAATACAAACCCAGGAAGTGCACAGAACCCAAAACAAAAGGAATCCAAAGAGGACCACACCAAGACACATCATAATTAAAATACCAAGAGCAAAAGACAAAGAGAGAATATTAAAAGCAGCAAGAGAAAAACAGTTAGCTACCTTCAAGGGAGTACCCATAGGACTGTCAACTGATTTCTCAACTAAAACTATGCAGAGCAGACAAGAGTGGCAAGAAATATTCAACGTGATGAATAGCAAGAACCTACAACCAAGATTACTATACCCAGAAAAGTTATCATTCAGAATTGAAGGTCAAATAAAGAGCTTCACAGATAAGAAAAAACTAACAAAGTTCATCAACACCAAACCAGTATTATATGAAATGCTGGAAGGTACTCTTTAAGAAGAGGAAGAAGAAGAAAAAGGTAAAGATAAAAATTATGAAAACAAATACCTATCTATCAACAAGTGAATCTAAAAATCAAGTGAATTGAAAATCTGATGAACAGAATAAACTGGTGAATGTAAATAGAATCAGGGACATAGAAAGGGAGTGGATTGACAATTTTCAGGGGGAAAGGGTGAGGGGGTGCGGGAAGAGACTGGACAAAAATCCAACACCTATGGATGAGGACAATGTGGGGGAGGTAAGGGAAGAGGGTGGGGTGGGATCCAGGTGGAGGGGAGCTATTGGGGGAAAGAAGAGGAACAATTGTAATAAAGATTTATTGAATTAAAAATATAAAATAAAATAGCTATGACTGGGGAAAAAAATATCTCTCTATATTAAAGCCTAAGCGACTGTTCGACTGTTTAACCATTCAACTGGTAGCTATGATGCGCACTGACCACCAGGGGGCAGACATTCAATACACAGGCATGGAAACATGAAACAAACTGATGAATCTCAGAGGGAAGCAAGAGTAGGGGGGAAGTGGGAAGAGATTAACCAAAGATCATATATGCATACTAAAGGGGTCCCTCTCTCTGGTCTGTGGGGATCGGGCCAAAACTGGCAGTCCAACATCCCCTGAGCAGTCCCAAATTGTGGGAGGGCACAGGCCAGGCCAAGGGACTCCACCAGTGCATAAATCCATGCACCTGGCCACTAGTTCTTTATATAGGATCTTCCTATCCCCACCTCCATGAAATATTCTTGTTTAGTTGATGGAGGAATTTAGGAAAGAGAAGAAAATGAAGAGGGTGAGGCTAAAGAGGGGTGCAAAAGGAAGAAACACGTAACCCCACATTAATGGAGATTCCCCACAATCCCTTCCAGCTTTTTTCCTTTCTTTTTGAGGGATGTGCATGGGTGCGGAGTATCTGAGGAAGTTCCATTTTTGTTCTCTGCTATTTGTATCTGCTCTGACCCCAGTACTTCTACTCTGGGGGCCCTATTTCTAGTCTAAAAGCTCCACAGGTCAGAGGGCAGAAAGGAATCTTTCCTGTAAACATCCTCTGGGCCTCTCCCGGAAAAGGTAACCAGTGACCACTGCTTCCTGTCTTTATTCGGGTTCTTGGAGCAAATAATACAATTTTCTATTCCTCTAAGATTTCTTGGGGCCCAGAACGGAAGTAGAAATGTCACAGGATTGAATATCTCCTTCCACTGAGAGCTCTGCTCTGTCAGACTCAGATTCTCTGGCTTAGAAATCTCATTCATGGCCCTGGCTCCCAGCAAAATACTGGGCCTGGCACTTAGGAAATGTTGCCAACTGACTCCTCCCTCCTTCGAGGCCTGCTGCCACCAACCCAAAGAAATACACCCAGTTTTTCTGTGCTCTCCCAAAAGTTTTTTATTTCTTACTACAGTGCAGTTATCACCCAGCTGGCCAAATCTTATAGTCACCTCGGCTGATCCCTCCCTCCCTCCCCTCTGATCCCAAATACAGTTGACCCTTGAACAACTTGGGTTTGAACTGTGTGGGTCCACTTACACGTGAAGTTTTTTTCTAACAAATATTGTAACTTAATTTTATCTTCTTTATAATTTTCCTTAATAACATTTTATTTTCTCTAGCTTACTTTATTGTAAGGAGACAGTATATAATACATATAATATACAAAAAATGTGTTAACTGACTATGTTATTAGTAAGGCTTCCAGCCAACAGTAGGCTGGCTATTAGTTAAGTTTGGAGGGACTGAAAATTATACATGGGCTTTTGAACATAGAGGGAGTCAGCATCCCAATCCCCCACATTGTTCAAGAATCAACTGAAACCATCCAATCCCATGTCTTCCTTCCTGTCAATGCTTAAACTCACTCCCTGTTTCCCATTTTCTTTGCTTGTACTTGGTTCACAGCCCTTACTGGGTCTGGGGTATTAGAATTGCTTCCTGATCAGGTTCTTTGCCTTTGGAGTCATTTCTTTCCAGAGGTGGATTTACCATTGAGTAATCAACCCTAAACTCCAGGACACCCTGCTTGCATAGACAGACCCCTTTCAACTGTTTGTATCTAATTTTGTATTTGTGACTTCATATTCCTTCTCTTAAAGAAGCCTCTCAAAACTATATAAGCTTCAGAACTCTCTAAAGAGGATCTTCCCCGACTCTATCCATTTTGCATTCAGCTGCCAGACTAATCTTTATTATTTTTTCATAGACTTTATTTCTAAGAGCATTTTAGGTTCACAGAAAAGTTGAGTGGAAAATTCAGAGTCCCCATATACTCACTCCCCTAAGGTACAATCTTCCTCACTATAGAGACCCTACACTAAGTGGTGCACTTGTTACAATTGATGAACCTACATTAACCCATTATTATCATCTGAAATCTATAATTTACATTAAGATTAATCTTTTAAAATTATATTCCTTCATGTTACTTTTCCACTTTAAAACTGTTCAATAAAATGCTGCCTATTTTTCTAAAGTCTATCTCCTTATTTAGACATTCCAGGTTCTCCACCATCTGCCTCAATTCTACTCCTCAAATTTATTTCCCGATAATCACCTATAGACACATAAAAAGACTTCAAGCAGGCTGTCTCAATTGTCATCTCTCAGTTCTGTTTACATCATCTTCATAAAAAGTGGCTTAACCCTACTTAACAAAGATGCACCAAGAATTAATAGGATGTGCATCTGCCTCCAGTCTGACCATCAAAATCTTACCCAGTTTATCCCACTCAGTCGGGGACCCTTCCTTGTCCGCCCTGCTTGCTACAATCCTGCTTGCCCTAATAGCAGCAGTTTCTAGTTTTAATGGGCCAGAAAGACTTTTCAAAATAACAATAAAGTCCAATATAGGGTTGCCAAGTTTTTTTTCTTCCAAAATAATGACTTTTAAAAAGTACCATCAAAAATTATCTTACTAAAGAAAAAAACTTTTATAACACCAAAAGCACAAAAGGCATAATCTCAGAAAAATGACAGTTGTTGGTTTGGGTGTTTTCCTGGGCCCCGGGGGGGGGGGGGCCCCCCAAAGCAGTACACTCAGCCTTGGAAAAATTCACTACATTTTTCTTTCTTGTGTGATTGAGGTAGTGGAAAAAACTCAGACTGGCTTTGGGGAGAGATTCTGTAGCACTTCTGGTCTCTACCACCAGTATAGCCCTTATTCACAAACTGCCATGGGCCAAATTTAGTGTAGTTGATTGTATTTACCTTCATGTTCACATAGGACAACTCCTCAACTATCAGGTAAGCTTTATAAAGAACCTCTATAAAAACTGCACATTTAACTCCCCTGCAAGGCCATGTACCTAGAAAAATGTTCCATAAATATTTGCTGAATGAATGAATGAATGAACCTAGAGTAGGCTTTCTAAGCCTGTGTAACCAATAAATCTCCTCTTAATGTAATATGAATGCCTCATCCTGAGGCAATTTCTTTCAATAGACTTCTTTTAAAAAAAGTTAACCAGTACAAATTGCTTTGCTTTTGAGTGAAACTTGGGGGAAAAAAAAAAAAACTTGATATGAAAAATAAACATTTTCTTCCTCAAGGCAGTAGCAAGCCTCAGCAAAGAGAATCAAGACACAAACACACCTTTTGTAACCTGTCATTTAAGTGATCCCAGTTATTTTGGGCTTTGTTGGTAGCCATGCTCACCGTGTGTACTTCTGGCTTGAACTGACTCGATAGGGTGGGTGGCTTTCCTTCTGTGGCTCTTGCCCACATGCCTAAAGCCTCCATAATACCCATGTTTCTTTCTCTACCTGGGTGATTTAAAAAGGAAAAGAAAGAATGTTAACATCTTCCTGGCCATGTCTTGGCTTTTGATTTAGGAGTTGGGAACAATTCAGAAAAATGTCTTTTGGATTCTTATCACTCAGCATCCAAAATTATCTTTCAAAATAAAAATAAGTTCACACGCCTGCTTAAAATATTTGTTGCTTTTCCATTTCATCTCATTCAATAGTGATCGATTATATGCCACCTGCCAGGCCCTGTTCTAGATGTTGGGGATATATCACTAAATAAAACAGACACAATTCCTGACTTCCTGAAGCTCATGGGAGCGGGTGTTGGGGACAAACAAGACACATAATAAATAAATGATGTATTATACTAGTACTATGTTAGAAGGTGGTAGATGCCCAGGAAATTATTTGGAGCAAGAGGGCTGTTTTAATTTAGATGGAAATATCAGGGTAGGTCTAATTGAGAAGGAGGCTAGAGCAAAGACTTGGAGAAGGTAAAGGGCCATGAATGTATTTTTGTGGTCTCTTCTGGGAGAAGAGGAAATGCCTTCTACAGGATAACTTCACCTGGTACAGTGGTACCTCGAGATATGAGTTTAATTCGTTCCGTAACCTTGCTCGTATTTCTAAGCAAAAAATCGCTCTCTCGATGGCTTGTATCTCAAAAAATCTCGTATGTTAGGGCACTCATATCTCAAGGTACCACTGTACCTTGACACCTTATCTCCTGCTCATTGGCCCTCCCTCACTGTTCTCTAGCCACCCTAGCCATCTCCTGCCTCAGGGCCTTGCATATACTGTTCCAACAACTCAGCCTTCTTCTTACCCATCCCTGGTCTCTGGATCAATTCCTCATCTTCAGGTCTCAATCTAAATGCTACTTCCTCAGGTGGGCTTGCACTATCCCTTAAATCATTATAACTCCAGTGTCCTCGCACAATAATTCTTATAACCCTCCATTCTGATACTCAATAAATACTGTCTGAATAAAGAAACAAACAAAAAGGGCTAAAAAGGGGTGGGCTCTTTGAGAACAGGGATTCTGGCTTATTCATTTATCCTCAGTGCCATACACATTGATGAATGTATTTGATAGTCTTTCTCATAAATAAGCTTCATTATCATGTAGATATGAGTATCATTATTTGAGTAGAAATAAGGATCAAGTTATTATTTACTTACATTTAATAATAATAATAATGAAGGTAAAGAAAGGAGATAAAGCATTAAATTGTGTTATCAGGAATGAGTTCCCTCCCTGATTCTGTTTCAGGGCAGTAAACCTTCCCTATAGATGAAGTAGGCCTTGAGTTCAACCCATTAGGATGATCTCCTACTCAGTGAAGGGTCAGCTGGTACCTTCCTAACTTCTTGTGAGTTTTAGTTTTATCAATAGGAGAGTCCTAACAAACAGCAAGTGTTGCTTCTTCTTCTTTTTTTTTAAAATTTTTCTTATTGATTAAGGTATTACAAATGTGTCCTTATCCCCCCATTGCCCTCCCACCCCACCCCCACCCATGCCTTCACTCTCCTGGTGTCTGTGTCCATTGGTTATGCTTATATTCATGCATACAAGTCCTTTGATTCTCAAGTCTAAGATCAACATGTCCTTTAATTTCCTCCATGCCTCAGATTAATGTAAAGTAGCTGTCATTGTATATCAGTTCTCAATTATCTGAGATAAACATACTTAAAATTTCCACTATAAGCAGTCACTCTTTGCAAGGTATTTCCAGAAGTGTTTTCTTGATGTTTGTTCATATATACCATAAGAATGATACATATATACATTTAATCGCTGCCTCATTTCCAAATGCATTTTGGGTGACATAAGAATCATGCAATATAATTGAAACAAAAGAGATAAATCACAGGAAATAGATAATGACAGTAAAGTTGATACTGTTGTAATTAGCTAGTTATTAGTAACTAAAGGCCTGTTGAAAAAAGATTCATGCAATAGGCCTTCCTTTCCCTGGCTACCACCACCAGATTTCCTCTGGCACTCAGGACCCAGGCCTTCACTCCAGCTGCAGCAGAGAAGCCAAGCCTCTTCAGTCTTCAGTCATCTTCAGTCTTCGCTCTGTGCTTGTGTATGCAAATTAACCTGCCATCTTTGTTGGGTTAATTTACATACTCACTCCTGATTGGCTGGTGGGCGTTGTGGAGGTATGGTCAATTTGCATCATTATCTTTTATTAGTGTAGGTAGGAAGGAGCAAAAGGGAGACCAAACATTATAAGCATGGTCATTTGGGCAGCATAATCAGGGAGCTGCCCCAGGGAATCACCAACCCATTCTCCACAGATTATTGCAGGAAGGGATCAAAAAAAGGGGAGAGAGATGCATGTGCAGTAAATCCATGGTGATCTAGGGAAGATACCTGTCAGTCAAACCTAGAAACAGAGATCATTGGTCAAAGGGGGCAGGGCCAATGAAAGCCCAGGATAATTTGGGAACACATAACCCCCTGGACAAAGGAGCCTGTTCACTTGGTACTCTTGTCTTTGGCTCTCTGGTTTCTTTGGTTTTGCTCCTCTTCCCTACATTTGCCCATGTTCTCTCCATAGCCATGTGGCCCTGTGGACCCCCCATGCAATGGAGTGCCATGGGGAACATAGCTAAGCTAGTCTGATACTGGGTTAGATGCACATGGAACAGAAACTCTGGGCAGCAGCTTTAATCCTAACTCCACTGAAGCCACAGCTACACTTCTTCTATTATGGGATGAAGGGAAATGGGACCTTTGAAATGCAGGTGTGTGATTCCACAGAAATAAAGCTTTCTACAATATCTAATCCTCTTGTACGAGTCTCAGAAAATTCTTTTTCTTGAGATATAGCAAGAAGCTCACTCCCATCAGCAACTGGCAGGGACAAGGAGAGGTCCCCACCATAAAAAAGTGATGCAAGAAAAAAAAAACACTGAATAGCAATTCCAGTTGGGATTCAAGCAGTTACTAAGGAAGGACCAAAATATGACTCTGAGCAGTGAAGGAAACACACCAGTTTTAGGATTCTTGATGTTCTGCAAGATACATTCTAGGGCTCACAAGATTTAAGACCTGAAAGACCTATCTTCTATACATTCTCAAAGGAGTTAGTGATGTCATGAATAACATTTAAAGCAAGTGAATGTTCAATAGCTGCTTCTTATAGTGTCGCTTACTGAGCCTGAAGTGACAGCCTCAAAAATTCATCTCTCTGAGGGAACAAATGATGTAGTTCAAATTATATGATTTGATTTTATTGAAAATATCTAAAAGAAACAATAGATGCATTCTTTCATAAATCTCATTTTCTCTGACCAAGATTTGATAAGTTGCAAGCATCAGAGAAATCAAGAATAAATTGTTAGCAAGGGACCTAACATGTTGAGACTCCATATTTCTGATTAGCTGCAGATCTAATAAGAGCTTGGCATCCACTATTGAAGACAAAGGTTTCTAACCAGGTCAGGTGCCTGCATAAACCTACTTCTGTAGAGAGGCAGACTAAGGCGTACCCATGGGCAAGAGCCAGATTTCCTTCAGAAAACAGCTCCCGTTGGCTCTAGCACAAACAACAAATGGACAGCCAGAACCCCATGAAGCATGACCACCGTGTGACATAAATAACAACCCTCCCACAAACATATCATACATTCCACAGTTAAATATAAATTTAGTTTTCTATTATCCTGTTTTGGTTTAATTCATCCTGTGCCTCCCCACCCATTAGAGTAGATAGTTGAAATTGACTGTTAAAAACAAAACCAACCTGCAGAGTAAAAGTTATTTTGGATTAAAGACTGGGCCCTAGGCTGTTGGCTCAGTGTTTAATTTGGCTCCGTCCCAAACCACTCAGTCCTATGTAGGTGGGGGATAGGTCACCCCATATAGCTTCCTCCGCCAGCAGGGCGATTTTGTTTATTAGAAAATATGTACACTTGGTAAACTGTCAAAGTGAGTTGTACTTAAGGTATGCATTATTCAGAGGGAGAAAATATTTTCAGCACTACTTGAAGTCTTTATTCCTGACAACGCATTAAGAATTGAACACAGTAATCTTATTGTTTTAGCTGTTGCTTTCAACATTACTCACACAACATAACTGGAAAAAAAACGCTCTGATGATTTTTCCCCCTGCCATGTTTTGTGTGTGTGAATTTTATTTTTTTTAACTTTTAGTTTGGGATAAATACACCTAACAATCCACCATCTGGTGTCCAAATATTTTTACAGACATGAATCCAAATACCACAAAATCATTGCTCCAGCTCAGGTTATGTGGGTCTTTTTCTCAGGCAGATTTTTTTTTTTTTTTTGTATTAAGTGTGATTATTCTTGAACTATGAGAATCTCAGCCAGGAACCTGAAGATTCAGCCTTGAGAAGAAAACTTGCTGTGTTGACCAATATAAAAAAAAGATGGAAGGGAGAACTACCCCTGGAGCTGATTTCAAGAGAAAAAAATGAACTTTGATTTTTGTTATCATTCTCAGCTGTACACAAACTGAATCACAGTGTCGACTTTTGCTGCATTCCTGGCGTAATCATCACTGGTGGAAGAAGATAAGGTGCGAGTAAACTCTGTGGGAATCAAATTTCAGCCCTGTCAGGTGTAATCAGAACCAGCGTCTTAAAACAAAGGCTCCACTCCACCTCCTCAGTCAGAGGACGGTTCACTTCCCCAACCCCCAGGCACTATGAGGAAAAAGAAGTTGCAAGTTTGCAAGAGCAAAATAAAATCCAACAATAGCAAGCTTGAGTCTCCCCCTCTTGACACCAGGGATCAATTCCTCTACATTTAATATTGGATTCCCACTTCTTGCGAAGCAATAATGGGAATAGGTTTTTAAAAAACATGGTTGTCATTTCAAAAAAGTAAACCCTACATAAACTTGGCTTGTGAGTCTGCAGTATGGTGGAGTTCCTAGGGCAACACCATGTTGTGAAGAAACAAAGGTAGAAAGAAAAGTTTTCCTTGAAGAAAAGAAAGTGTGTTTGCTCAAAATGTAGCCCAATTTTTAGAGCACAGAGAAGATTGCTCCTGTGAGTGTGCCATACAGAAACATTAATTAGAATTTGTATCATTGGAAAGTTAAAAACCAGGGAAAAGTGAACCAAACAGAATATCATATTTTTTCAGTTCCCAGCTTTGCTAGTGAAACTCATTGGAATATCCATTAAAATAATGACGTAACTCAGCTCTCCATCATGCATTTCTAGTAAGACTGTCTTGGGATGACTGGGTTTTGATGCAGCTGCCTTGAGAGGAAAGGGAGAGATAACAGTCCCATTTTATCGATGGGCAAACTAATGCACAGTGGAAATTGAGCAGTTATTGCATAGTCACTGAAAGTCATGGGTGAGCAGAAGACAGGCCAGAAAGAGTGGAGGAAGTGTAGACATTGATGATAAGGCGATAACTAGAGGAAATGAAAACCCAGCAGTGTGGGAAAAGAACAATTAGCCAAGACACAAGAGCAGGAAGGAATACAGAATGAATTACAATCAGAGGAAACAAACCAGCAACAAAAGAGGACTGGCGGGTGGGGCCTGAGAGGAGTTGGAGCTGTGACTTAGGAATGCTGGCTTTCTTTTGGTTCTGTCAGGGCTGTATTGTTTGGATGCTGCGGCTCATAATTTAACTCTTTCATACCTCGGAATGTCAAACCCCATGGCAGCTATCTTTATTTATGCAGATCTTTGAGATTGTTACACAAATATTATGAATTCCAGATAGCAATGATTTCATGATTAGTTTAGAAAAACCTGGCCCCCACCCTCCAAAAAGGGCTAAAGTTTAAGGTTGGATCAGTAAGAGAAATATTTCCATCAGAAACCATAAGAAAGATCTATAGCATAAGTATTAATTAGCAAGTATAGCTAGTTTAAGAAAAAAGGTATTAATTAAAATGAAATATTTTTTATTTTTTAACATTGATTTTAGAGCAGGAGAGGAGGGAGACAGAGAAACATTGATTTGTTGTTTCACATGTTTATGAATTCATTGGTTGATTCTTATATGTGCTTTGACCAGGGATCAAACCCACATCCTTATTATATCGGGAAGATACTATAACCAACTGAGCTAACTGAATTTTTATTTTTTTAAGAAAACCTATAAAGATGTTTGAAAGTAATTTCTATGATTTTCAAAATGAAGTAGAAGAGGAGGAAATGTCTTATAAGTAGTAGAAGTTGATAGAAAAAAAGGACAATTTTATGAAAATAAGAATTTCAATCAATGTGTTTATCACACAAAGGAAAAGATTTACTGTGAGCCCAAAATAAAAATTATTGTTTACTCATTCTTAAAAACTGATTGGCAAGAAAGCTAAGGAAATTCAACTTTAGCCAGCCAAGACGTTAAAATCATGGGAGAAACAAGCAGAAGGATGAGTCAGGCAGCTAGAGTTATTGAAAAGGAGGAGAGATGATTACTAAGTAGATGAGGATGCTAAATAGGATTAGAAGAACCAGATTCTATTACAAAGGGCTGATTGAAGAGCCTAAGTGGATAATAAGGCAAATTAAAGATTCTTAGAAATGCTCTGTGTCCAGGAAATAAATTAACTGCTTAGACAAACTAATAAATGAATAAGGATGACCAAAAGTCACCAGGGGAAAAACAGAAGGTTCTTGATTTATACAATCAGCACACTTAAAAGATTTTTTTTTAAAGTGTGTGTGTGTGTGTGTGTGTGTGTGTGTGTGTGTGTGTGTGTATTAGGGGGTGAGGGTGCAGGGGGGGTCCTTAAAATAATACTGAAAGGCTGTAAAAGCGAACTAAGAAAATCTAAAGTAGACAGTGATGGAAGGCTGGCTTTAGGAAGAGCCACAACAATAAAAGATTCTTTAAATAAAAGATTCTTTAAAGTGACCATATAGGAGAAGTAACAATCAGGAACTTGAAAAACTGAACTAGGTTTTATTTTACTTTGGCTTCCTGCGGCCTATAAAACGTATTAAAAATGGAAACAGTGTCAGAAGAGTGATAAATGAAGGGCAATTAGGAATTTCCCTTCAATAAATTAAGATGACTCAAAAAAAGACACTCCTGAGTGGAAGAAAAAGCTGCAGAGATTAATGCTGCCTTAATGCAGTGTTTGGTTGACTCCTTGGAAAGACAAGAGATACTAGGGGAAATCAGAGCCAAGTATATCTAGCACATTTCTAGAAATGAACCAGGGAGGAAACAGAAAATTGTTACAAGCATGAGGGGTAAAATTATCAAGTGCCTAGATATGTATGAGTTCAGAAATAAAACAATCTAATTTTAAGAGAAGTTACCTCAGTTAAAATACTGGTAGTGGATTTTAGACATTTGGACATTTGTATTTATAGAGAAGGCTGGTAAATAAACATTTATTGGCATCATCAACATATTCTTTCTTTCTTTTTACATAACATATTCTTTAAATGTTACTTGTTAACTAGCATGATAGAATAGAGACTGGCAGTTAAGGAAGGTTTAAGAGCAGATTAAACAATCCCTCCCTGCTTCAAGTCTCTAATAGTCTTAAGGAGCTGACATTGCTGTAGACATAAAGGTTACCACAAGGTTGGACATCCAATGACAGAGAAGCACATGCATTGTACAGTGCACACATGAGCAGGAGAATCTGTTTCAGATTCATCTACAAATAGAAGACCTGTGGCTCAGTTAGTTGAGCTTTGTCCCATGCACCAAAGGGTCGCTGGTTCCATTCCTTATTAGGGCAATTTTTCTCTCTTTGTCTCCCTCTCTCTTTCTCTAAAATCAATAAAAACATACAGAGAGAGAGAGAGAGAGAGAGAGAGAGAGAGAGAGAGAGAGGGAAAGAGAGAGAGAGAGAGAGAGATCTGACCGAAAAGGTGCACAAGAAGAAATCCTTGCAGAGAGGTGATGGAACAATGGTTTACTTGGCAGACTGGCAAGGCAAGACAGGATATTTCAGACATAGGATGAGCTTCTGAGATGGCCTAGAGCAGGAGTGGGAAACAGACTGAGGAACCCAGAGCAGAACTTGCTAGCAGCATAAGTTTGGTAAGGAGTGATAGAAAAAGTTAGGTGTCCTAGAAGGGGACTCTAGAGTAAGACAATCTGGGTTTGAAGTGCACTTCCACAGTTGTAAACCTTTGCTTTGGTTGCCTCATTTCAAAAATTAGATTTTCATGGAACTCACCTTAAGAATTTTTCTAAAAGTCAAGGGAGATAATACAGTGGTACCTCGAGATACGAGTTTAATTCATTCCGTAACCTTGAGGCGTGGGAAACTATGAGACGCTCAAGTCGTGGTAAACTGGTGGGTCGTGTGCAGCCGGCCAATCCGCGCGATTACTCGTATCTCAACTGTTGCTCGTATTTCAAAGCAAAAATTGCTCGCTTGATGGCTCGTATCTCAAAAATCTCGTATGTTAGAGCACTCGTATCTCGAGGTACCACTGTACCTGAAAACTAACAGTAGCTATGGCAATGAATAAATTTCAGCCAGTCTAAGGATAAGAACATACACCTTCCTTTCTCAGCATCATCTCTGGCTGACATTCTATTGCCTTCAAAGGGTTTACACTCTGAAAACCACAGTCCCATACGGCTGGCTCTCTCTAAGAGATGGTGGCTGGAAAGGCCTACTTCACCGTCGATTTCCCTTTTTTCTATTAAAAACATTCCATTTCTTTTCCACACTACCTCCCCTCCTGTTTCGAAGGACACAGAGTCCCCCCTCCTTTCCAAAGATAACCTCTCTCTTGCACTATGGATTCAATAGTTTCCTCAAGGCTCTAGCAGGATGATGTTTCATCAGTGAGCTCATCCCTCTTTCCCAGCTACCGTAACCCCTCCATAGTTTCTTCCCCTCAGCCTCTGGCCATGCTCAAGGGCTAATGACAGGTATTTGATGAGATGTTCAATAAGATTCTGGAATGGATTATAAAGATTGACATTGTTTCACTGAGGGTATCTGGCCCTGCATGGCCACAGGATACGTTTGAATCACTATGCAGAAGCCCTAAAAAATTTACTATTTATGGTTTCAGTTCTGAATTGCTTTTCTGGACCTATTCCTCTTACTGTTTCCCAGTCTACTACAACTACTCCTGACTTTCTGAGCTAACACATTTACTGTTTGATAGTTTCTTCTGTTGTCTGTTCTATCTTTGAACTTGATGTTCACCCCATTTCCCTTCTGATAAGACTTTTGGTCCTCCTGGCAAAGTCTTTGGTTTTCCCCTCTGCGGGCTGCATTTAGCCCTTTCAAGTGAGCACCTCCCCTGGGACCTTTCAATTGGAATCCACTCCTGGAGATGGGACACCTCATAGGTTTGTTTCTGGTACTAGAAAGGGATGAGCTGACACACATATGCCCTCAAATACTTAGAAGAGGCATTTTCCTTATTCTCTATGATCCCAAAAGATAGCATGAGCAACAGTAGGACATTAAAGGGACAGGATACAGGCTAGAACAAAAAGAGACAGGCTACAGCCTAGAATAAAAAGGTATCTGTCAACAGTCAGTATAGCCATAGCTACCACTTTCTTCTTCTACTGCTGCTACTACTACTACTACTACTACTACTACTACTACTACTACTAGCTACTACTTTGCATAGGGTGCTAGTAGAGTCATTTTACTGGGGATCTACGGGTCTCATCAGTGCTGAGGTTCTCAAATTCAGAACTCTCATGATTATTTGAGTTAAAAAGAAAAAAGTCAGGTACTTGACTAGAAGGGACAATGTGGAGTGAGAGGCATTGGAGGGTTGCTTGCATATGGCTATCACCCCAAGGTAGCTAACTGTTGAGAAGAGAAGCAAGAGAGTTTAATCTTGGTTGGGAGGGAGGAACCACCTCCTCAGAAGAGGCCTGGCAAACTGTCTGTTTTCCTGTGCCAAATGGAGCAGGTTAGACCTAAAGAATGTCTGCAGTTTTCGTCTTCCCACACGGCTGCTCTATAATAATTAGTTTTACTGCTTTTTTCACAAGCTATTACTTTAATTATTTTAATTAGATTGTTCATGCACTCTAGTTGTTTATAAGCACTTTCTTTTTATAACATATCAATAAACAGTGAAGGGAAACTACCACCTTGGAGGAAGCCAGGGAGTGGCCATCGCCCAGAGCATGGAGGCAGCTTCTACTCTAATCTGGAGACCACACAGCATCCTGGGATCTCCTTAGACAGGATGCAAGTCCCCTCCCCAGGGCAGAGCCTAAGTCACATCTTTATCCTCTGTGGTCACTGCCGTTTCAGTCAAAGCAGAAGAGAGCAAATAACCTGTTTTCCACATGTTCCTCCGACGACAACAACCACAGAGTAAATAATCAAGGTTACGGATGGTTAGTTGTCAGCCTTTATTAAAATTCCACATATTTGGCATTTCTTAGCTATCTGGTTTGACTCCTGGGTCCACCTCTTACCAGTTATGTGACCTTAAAAAAATTGACTTCTTGAATTCTCAGTTTGCTTACCTGTCAAATGAAGGTAAAAACACCAAAGCAGCAGAGTTCTTTGGAGGATTAAATGAATTAGCATTGGGTGGGGGCTGAGACTGCCAGCACAGAGAGGTCATTTGATCATAATGCCCTCCTCCTTTCTCTTTCCTTCTTTTCTCACCCTCCTCTCTCTTCTACTCTGACCATCCCAGCAATATTGACGTAACAAAATTGGAAGACTTAGGGGCTCTCCATTATTATTCTCCAACCACCATCCTTTACATAAGCAAGAAAGAGAACAAAATAACTTGAGAAAACAATTTCCAAGGAACCATCACTATTCAAATAGTTCTTTGGAGACATTTGAAAGACCTCACGTCCCATTTCGGTAGTTGTTATATCATACTCTCAAAAATGATTCAGGCCGAGACCGGTTTGGCTCAGTGGATAGAGCGTCGGCCTGCGGACTGAAAGGTCCCAGGTTCCATTCCGGTTGGGGGCAAGTACCTTGCTTGCGGGCACATCTCCACAGTGGGGTGTGCAGGAGGCGGCTGATCGATGTCTCTCTCTCATCGATGTTTCTGACTTTCTATCTCTCTCCCTTCCTCTCTGTAAAAAATTAATAAAATATATTTTTAAAAAAATGATTCTGATGTGCTATTTTGAACACGTGTCCCCAGCTGAGTTCCTCCCCACAGGGGTTGCGTGGGGGGGGGGGGTAGGGGTGGGGTCGGGGTGGAGAGGGTCAGGGGGCTGACCAGCCCGTGGGAATGTGCACTGGGAGTACGTGCAGCTCCGCAGGCTCTGCCCTGGGCCACAAAGGATTAGACCCCGGAAGGAGACAGGAACTGGGACAGGAGAGTTTGGTAGCCTACAGCCCTGAATGTCTGTCTAACATCACACTTTGAGCTTTTCTTTGAACAAAGCCCAGGACTCCAGAGAGGCCTGCTTCTGGGCTGCTGGAGTTGTCTCACATTTGCTTAGGTGGAAACTTGTCATGGAAAAGAAACCGGGAGTCACCAAAGCAGCTCTTTCATCACAGGAATCCATCAAAACAGGA
This sequence comes from Lasiurus cinereus, assembly GCA_011751065.1. Classification (NCBI taxonomy): domain Eukaryota; kingdom Metazoa; phylum Chordata; class Mammalia; order Chiroptera; family Vespertilionidae; genus Lasiurus; species Lasiurus cinereus. The sequence goes on from JAAGEH010000392.1 coordinate 330,572, forward strand.
AACTGGGGCTCTTTATAGCAGATCCCCAGAACCCCATCCTTCCTATGCGACAAGAAAACTAATAGATTAATAGCAATTTTTTTTTCCAGGAGTTTTTCCTATGACTAAGATCTAGAACAGAGAAAAAGATTTAGACTCTGTTGAACCGAAATGTCTGCACTTGACCTCATGAGTGTATTGTTCCAATTCAATATGATAAACATGTGTTATTTTTATTACAACTAAAACACCAAACGAAGAATTGGCCACTTGAGTTGTCAAAAAGAATCTTTTGGCACCATCTTGTGACTCTTTTTGGTACAATTTCAACAAAACCAAAAGCAGCCTGCTCAAGTTTTCTAAAGGAGTTTTCTGGCACCCCCATGCGGCACATCACGGAACTGGGAAAAGCAGCTCCGGGATAATGCCCTTTGCCGGGAACTGTGCAGACATTTGCTCTCCTGCTGTGCTAGCGAGTGCCCAAAGAATCACAAGGTAGCCAACATGAATTTGTTTGCGTAAATATGAAGGGCAAAATAAGAAATGTATAGATAAAGTCAAGTTTTAACCGCAAGAGTGGAAATTGTGGCCACCACTTTTTGGAGGGCGGACAGTGGTGAAGCTCAAAATTTTCCTGGGATAAGAACTATGGAGACACAGTACACTATGAAATCGTTAGATAAAATGGAGAAAATACAAGCAGAATATAGGTGGTATAACTTTAATGTTCCTGAAATGGATGGAGAAGAATGAACACAAGGAAAAAAAATGCCATTGGCCTTGGCGACAAGATCAGCTCCCAGAAAAACACCCCCTGCTGCCTGGGAACACACCACCCTTTTATTAAAACGTTGAGTCCTATAGAAAATAAATCTCAAATATGTAAGCTTTCCAGATTACAGCATATAATTGCATCATAAAATGTCATTGTTATGTTTCCCAAAAATCTGGAAAAGGTTGACTCTCATGACTTCCTGATCTTTAGGTTCTCTGTGGGCTCTGGCTTTCAATGTCATTTAACATTTTATCTGTTTGGCTCTGCACCCTTCTTCTTGAGCTATTCTCAGGTAATGTATGTAATTCTCCTTCCTATTTGGTATTAGCTTAAATACTTAGATCTCCTCCTTCCACATATAGACCCTTCTAAGAGTTACCAAAGATAGCTTCATTTCTTCCACCATCTCTAGGAATGTCTCAATATTCTGACATAAATATTTAAAAATTTCACCCTTTTCTGCTACCACTTTCAACCTCTGCTTTTTCCCCATTATCAATATTTCATTCATTCATCACTCATTTGATAATTACCTATTATATTCTATGCATAGTATTAAATGCCAGGGATACAGAAAGCATTAAGCTAGCCCCCAGAAATGCACCTGTAGTCTAGTACTAAAGAGGGAACAGAGGAATTATAATGCATTGTGTGTAGTAAGTGATGGCAAGTAGGTGTCAATAAAAGAACGAATTCTGCCTCAAGGTAATCCAAGAAGGTTTCATAGAAGAGGTGGCAATTAATTGGGTATAAAAGGATGGATAGGAGTTTGCCAGGCAGCAAGCACCCCAGGCAGAATAAGTCTCATGTTACAAAGACTAGATCTGTGAATGAATCTGATTAGTTTCTATTATTGCCTTCTAGATATCCTTCCCCAAAGATGGGAGTCTTTTTTTCTTTTCCCATACATGTGGATGTATGGGACACAAAGTCACTGAAGTCATTTCTCTAACTGCACGATTGCTCTTGCTCTAGGCTCTACCAGTCTCTAACCACTTCCTCACCTGACTTCTCCCTCCCTTTCTACTCACATCCAGTTGCTAGAACCTGTCACTTCTGTTAGTGTCCCTGTTTGGCCCCATAAATGTTAGTGCCCCACATTGGGCACCATAATGCCAGGGATCTTTTCCCAGCCTTACAAAGGACTCAACATTCTGGAGAAAGGAGCTGCAGGTAGATTCAAGAAGGACAAAAGATAATTTTGAAAGGCATTGGGGGTCAGAGGATCTTCAGGTGAAGGAGCTGCAAGACTCTCCCTTGACCAAAGACCTGTGCTTTTATTCAACACGATTTATCCTAAGGCAAGGAAATATACACTTCAAAGAGTATGGTACCAAAGGTAGGGTATAGAAGCATTGTCAGTTTGGGGAATAGCCTACAGCTGTTCAGGTGTTTGGCCAACAGGAGGCAATAAAATGCCGAGCTATCTGGCAGTTAACAATCCTATTCAGGTTTGAGGGAGGTTCTGTTTAGCTATTCCCAACAGGTAAATTATATACCTGACTCACCCTGTTGAGCCACCCAAGCTTCACCAACCTTTTGGTAAAACTCTTGTAATTATTGCATGCTGGAATTGGTTCCAGTACACTTTCATTTCTGTCATTGCAGTCTCATCCACCCCTCATCTGTTGTCCTATGACTATCACTGCTATTTAGACATGACTTACTTCTATCCTAGAATTTGGCAAAAGCCTCCAGACTGGTTTGCGGCTTGCAGTCTTTCCCTTCTCCAATTGTCTAACCATAAGCTACAACTCATGGAAACACAGTGAGGAATTTGGATTATTTACCCATGCCCCAGCTGTAGGACAGGCAGGGAAAGCAAATATCTGGTATTCGTGGCCTTTTATGGGACATGAGCCCTATGGTAAGGAATAAGTGGAAATGGCAGTGATAGAACCAAGAGTGCCCACTGCAGCCTAAAAATCAGACCCCCGCCCCTCACTAGCTCCCATTCTCACAATCCTTGCCATGGCCTAGCAGGATTCACACTCTAGCTCTCACTCTTTGTTTTTCCTCATATTCAACAAGCAGTTTCCCATCTCACACTCTCTGTGCTTACTTAGTGCATTCTTCACTCTTTCAACTTCATGGTTCCCTCCCTTATTTCCCCTAAATCACTTCTCAAAAGTCACCTTTCTGGAGAGATTTTCCAATAACCTCTGTAGAAGAATAGCCCTCAACTCTCAGCAGTCCTGGAAGCTCTTACCCTACTTAGCTTATTTATACTTGTTTATTTTTAATTATGTTTGTGTACTTTCTATCTCTCCTCACCCCTATGACAGTAGAGACCTCCCACATTTTGTCCTTTGCTGTATTCTCTGGGTGAAGAAAAGTGTCTAGCACACAGTACTGAATAAACACCAGCTGAATACATGGAAAAGTCAAGTTCCTTTACCTCTCTCCCTACAGGAAATATATTTTTCAGCTGTGGGATTTGGGTAAGATTTTCCCACTAGTAGGTGCTGGAGTCAAGTGGCAACAGTGACTGATGCAGAGGTGGGTGCCTCCCCAAATCTAAGTCAAGCAGTCCAGGGCAGGAAAGGTGGCCAAGGTGGTATGATCCAGCTGAAGCCCTTTTGTTTGGTGGTTAGGAAAAGGGATGCTCTCTGTTCTTGTGAGGGCGTGACTGGTCCTGGTGAGAGTGTAATGGCTGCAGGTACTTTGCTATCAAGAGAAAGCCCAGCTGAGCAGAGAGCATTATGGATAATCAGAGAGCCTTGCACCTACCACAATGAGAACCTCTCCTTCTAAGCCTGCTGGACCTTTACAACTTCTGGACTCTTTGTTTTGTGAATTAATGAATCCCATTATCAAGCCAGTTCAAGGTCAGTATTTGTGTATGTGCTCGCGCACAGGCATGCATGCACATGCAATCTAAAGCATTCTAACTGATACACAGCCTTTAAAATGCTACCGTGTTATGGTAATGTTTTAAGAAGGACATCAATAAATTAGCATACTTATTACTTAATGAATTCATTCATTCATCATATATTTATGGAGCATCACACAACTACTTTAGAAAGCAAACTAAAAGGAGAAACCAAGATAGTGGCATAGGTGAACACCTAAACTGCTGTCTCGCACAATTTCAAAACTACAACTAAAAGACAGAACAAAAACCATCCAGAACCACAGGAAAGCTGGCTGAGTGGAAATTCTACAACTAGAAGTAAAGGGAGGAGCTCACAAAGACTCAGAGGTGCTGTAAAAAGCTGAGGTTCAGAGACACATGCGTGGAGAGGATGGGTGGTGGAGGGTCTGGCTGGCTTCCTCTAGCGGGAGGGAAACAGAAAATCCCAACTGCACTAAACCCCACTTCTAACTGCATTGAACCCCAGTTCTGGGCGAGACTCATATGGGGGAAGTCTGGACTGTCATGAAAAGGAAGGAGTGCACAGAAACTTAGGGGAACCGCAAAAGGCAGAGGTCTGGAGGCACACACAAAGAGGACTGACTGCTGATTGTGCCCCAGGCTTTCTCTAGTGGGAAGAAAACAGAACCTCCCAACTGCACTGAAATCCAGGTCCGACTGCACTAAACCCCAGTTTCAGGCTAGACCTTGGGGACCCAGACTCATACGGGTTCCCAGAATGCACAGAAACTCAGGGGAGTAGGAAAGGCAGAGGTCTGGAGGCATGTGTATGCACACAGAGAGGGCTGCAGTGATTACCAAGGGACACTGAGACCCAGGTGCCGCCGTATAGGGCAGGGCTGTCTGGAAGCCAAGGCTGTCTGCTTAGCCCTGAGACTCTGCCACATCCAATCCCAGTACAGAGCTGTCCCAATTTTGCAAGTCTTAAGGCTGAGTCCAGCACAGAAGTTCTCCAGGTGTTGACACAGCTGATCCTCACAACCAATTGGCTTGGAGGTCAATTTCCCCCAGTAATACCAACAACAATCAAGACTTAACTACAACAAGGCTGTACATACAGTCCACAAAGGAGTGCCCCAAGGTAACTGGGGAGGCGGAGCTACTGGGCCATATAGGACATCTGGCACACAAAGCTCCTCTACCAACTCAGGGAAGCAGTGAAAATGTGGAGACAAAGGAACAGATCACAAAGGAAAGAAATGGAGGAAAACAAATGACTGGATCTAGAGTTCAAAACCATGGTTATAAGGTTTTTCAAGAATTTCCTAGAAAAGATGGATAAATTTAGCGAGACCCAACAGGAGATGAAAAAGGACCAACTAGAAATCAAACATACACTGACTGAAATAAAAAATATACAGAGACCTAACAGCAGACTAAAGAAATGCAAAAATAAAGTCAAAGATTTGAAATATAAACAGAAAACACTCAACTGTAAAAGCAAAAAGAAAAAAGAATCCAAAAGTGTGAAGATTGTGTAAGGAGCCTCTGGGACAACTTCAAGCATACCAACATCAGAATCATGGGGGTGCCAGAAGAAGGGAGAGAGCAAGATACTGAAAACCTATTTGAAGAAATAATGACCGAAAACTTCCCACACCTGGTGAAAGAAATAGAGTTACAAATCCAGGAAGTGCACAGAACCCAAAACAAAAGGAATCCAAAGAGGACCACACCAAGACACATCATAATTAAAATACCAAGAGCAAAAGACAAAGAGAGAATATTAAAAGCGGCAAGAGAAAAACAATTAATTACCTGTAAGAAAGCATCCATACGATTGGCAGCTGATTTCTCAACAGAAACTATGCAGGCCAGACGGGAGTGGCAAGAAATACTCAAAGTGATGAATAGCAAGAACCTACAACCAAGATTACTCTACCCAGCAAAGCTATCATTCAGAGTTGAAGGTCAAATAAAGAGTTTCACAGATAAGAAAAAACTAACGGAGTTCATCAACACCAAACCAGTATTATATGAAATGCTGAAAGGTACTTTTAAGAAGAGGAAGAAGAAGAAAACAGTAAAGATAAAAGTTATGAACAACAAATATGTATCTATCAACAAGTGAATCTAAAAATCAAGTGAATTGAAAATCTGATGAACAGAATAAACTAGTGAATATAATAGAATCACAGGCATAGAAAGGGAGTGGACTGACTATTCTCAGGGGGGAAGAGGTGAGTGGGGTGTAGAGAGAGAGTGGACAAAAATCAAACACCTATGGATGAGGACAATGGTGGGGAGGTAAGGACAGAGGGTGGGGTGGGAGCTAGGTGGAGGGGAGCTATGGGGGGGAAAAAGAGGAACAATTGTAATAATCTGAACAATAATGATTTATTTTAAAAAAAGAAAGCAAGCTAAATAATTAAGAATATAAAACCTACCTCACTTGAGGGAAAATAATAAGAAATAGGGAGTGTTTAGCCTCAAGGAGTGAAGAGTTAGAAGGGCTATGATGGATGTCTTTGAGACAGATGTTGTCTCTATATTGGAAGTGGTGACATGTTGAGACTTGGATTTAGCTAGGCCCTGCTGGAGTACAAGATTATCTTAATTCTGTTTTAGATGCCAATCTCTTCTCCTAAGATACTAGGGGGACATATACACACAGAGAACACAGCAAAGAAAGGCAAGGCTTTGCAATTAGCTCAGACTTCAGAGCCAGACCACCGTGTTTCCTTTCAAAACACAAGTGCTCTTCATCTAAGGGAGACTGGCCTGGAGGGATTATTTTCCTCTGTGCCCCCTGAACCTTCCCTCCTCCCTGTACCCTTACCTCAGCTGCTGATAATATAAATATTAATTAAATGGACCTTCTATGCTCCCTCCTGTTTAGAGGTACCTGGCATTGGAATGGCCTCCTTAAAAACTGACTCAAAATATTTCTGCCGCTACCTCCCTCAGCTTCTCTTGGTCCATGCACTTTAATAAGGCCATTTAGTCACTGAAAACACTGGGTCCAGAAAAAAGGTTATTTTCCTTTGGCTGCTTTCTGGGTAATGATCAGGAAAAAAGGATGGGTGGTGTTTATCTCACCCTAAAACAACCCCAAGGCCAGTCTTGTTGGTAGACCTTCCAGATGGCAGCCCAGACAAAATGGAGCCTGGAAGATTTCAACTTAATTCTGGTTCTGCTGCCTGAATTCTCTCATTGGATTGATATTGCCCTAGATCATAAAAATAATTGCCACTTGGTTGAGCATATGGTCACAAAATCCCCACACAACCCACACAAGCCAATGTAGGGGTCATAATGAGTCTCTATAAGTTTTATCCAAGTCACTCTTGTACCTTTTTTCTTAATAAAATGTCTGAGTGTGCTTAGGGGATGACTGCAGAAAAAGATGAAATACAGATACTGGAATTGGAGGCACCAATTTTCAAGTCACTCTTGTACCTTGTACCTTTTTTTTTTTTTTTTTTTTTAGTAAAATGAGTGTGCTTAGGGGATGACTGCAAAAAATGGTGAAATATAGGTACTGGAATTGGATGCACCAATTTTCAAGCAATGGAGGGCAGACAAGAACACACCTCAGAATGAGAGCACTTTAGAGAGGTGTGAATGATCTTTGTTTTTCAGAATCACCTCTGGACCCATCCTTGCAAAGGAAAAAACTCTCGTGAGATTTTCCCAAACCATTGCAAGTTCCCTGGATTTAACTAGCTGCAAATCTTCTGCCAATTGGCTCTGACTATAATTTGACCACCAGGTCCCCTAACTTTATTGAAAAGTTCATCAGAAACAGTAGGTGATGACTCCAACTCCTATACATCCCACAATCTTCCCACCCCCATTCTCATAAGTATCACCAATGAACAAAGCCACCCAGCTGGTGGTGTGGACAAACCAGACAGGTTGGCCTGGCCACCTTCAGACAGTCGTACAAACCAAGACAAAATTTAACTATTTAAGCTGAACTGGGAATTTTAAGGCTTACCTGGCCAGGAGGTCAGGTTGGAGACACTGTCAACATCTCCCCTAAATGATATAGGTCCTACCTATAGGTCTCTCAACAATTATAAACTACATTTTCTTCTTCATGGGCATGATGCACACTCTTGGGACCATAATGCTTTTGTGAAAACTAGTCATTAACCTTCCTTCCTTCTGGAAATACAGTGACACTCAACTTAGCAGTGATTGTAAGAAATCTTCAAGTGTTCAGAGAAACACTACAAGTAGATCATATAGCCCTCAGAATTGCAAAAATCTTTCCAAAAAGAAGTCATCCTTGGTTCCTTGGGAGAGATTCACAGAGAGATAATTGACTTGTTATTTATGCACACCTTCTGGGCAGTTATCCCTAACTCAGGAGTCACCAATTAGCACAGGTGGTTTAAAATTAGCCCCTGACCTTGAGTTGCCATATCTCACTGGTCAAGGTTGTTATGTTTTAGAGAATTTTCCTAGACTTGCTCTTTGAGGCCCAAGACTGCCTGTGCAATCACTGATATATCCTACTGCATCTGGATTTAATGTCTGAGGCCAATTAGAAAGATCAATATAGAATCTTAAAAAAAATCCCCCAACATTCTAAGGTAGAACCTGAAGATATATGGGATTTGTTCAACTGCTTGGGTCTAGCAACCTGGGAGCATAGGTGAGGTCACTACTGCAGGTTGACCTTACCCTGCTGATTAGAGTTCTATTGATAATAGTTTAATTAAATGCTGTATGAGACAAACAGAACTGATTTGGTCTCTCTATTGTTCAGATTAATCAGAGTGGCTAATAGAATAGTATACTCATGGAAAAATTTTCAGAATCCAAGTCAGTGTAGATAGATATGCTTATTGTCTAGTAAAATAAAGATAAGATTTATTTTGCAGCAGGAACAAGCAGACTTACTTTTCTTTATAAAGTATTTGAGTTCCTTAAGCTCAGGATTTCTTTTCTGTGATGAAACCCATTAATATGTGCAGGTGTCACCTGGCCCTTTTTGTGTCATACTTTGGGATCTAGGGCTTAGGGAACCAGGACAAATGCTCATGCTTTGGCTACTGCTGCTGTGAGGAATAAAGTCCTTTGCCTTTGATTCAGGAGTCTCAATCTTTCCACTAACATCCACAAATTTGTGATGGACTAACATCTTGGCTTACAAGTAGGGCAAAATGTTAGACCCCTTTACAATTCTTGACATCAATACATCTTATTTATAATGCTCCTAATGGGCTAAAGCTTTCCAAGTGATCTTAGGATCATCTGGTTTCTCTTCACCCATGAAAGAAGAACTAAGAGGCACTAAGTGTAGTTGGTGTACCTCACTGTTTTCTCCCCATTTGCAGACTTACACCATTTGGGCATTCACTTCCAACAAGTGAGGGGAAGCCAACCTCACCTCCCAGCCTCAGAGATGAAATTGATTGGTCTAGGTCAGATAACCCATTCATTCCCTTTGCCAATAGATCAATTCTAGCAAAATACATTAGAAAAAGTCTGAGAATGAACTTCTCTGGAATGGTAACTTTTTCTTTTAAAAGAAGGCCAGCGAAAGAAACACATTCTATCTCTGATGTAATAGTTAGAGCTTCTGTGCCATTCTCTACCAGAGAGATAATTGTCTTGTTATTTATGCGCACCTAATAATGAAGGCAATATTCAGGATTGCAGAACAGAGGTGATGACAATGTTGTGCTGCTAAGTCAATTAAGTGTGACGCCCACTCTCCATCTGGGCTTCCCATTTCTTAAATGTTTAAGTTTGTTTGCGTCGGGGATTCTGTTACTTGGTGCCATATATCAAGCTGAGTTCTGAGCACTCTTTTAAATGAATTCATGTAGTTAAGGCTTATAACAAACCTGTAGGTTTATAATTTCCTTCATTTGGAAGAAAAAGGAAGCTAAGATACAGGGAGCTTAAATATCTTATTCAGGTCATATAGCTAGTTAACTGACAAAGCTAGGATTTGAACCCAAATCTCACTCAGAATCCAGACGCAACCACTACTCTATCACTTCTCACTGTCCTGTTACTTGTGGTTTAAAACCTTTCCACTGATATTTTGTATGCTTTGTTTCTCAAGGCTACCTCAACTGACACTTAGGCTTTGGACCCCAAATCTGTGGCTGCTAGCCAGCTTCACCCTACAATACTCACCTGCAAGGCCTACTGCTTGACCAAGAGAGGAGGCCAAACATTAATATCTAACTTAATTTCCTATTTGAACACTAGGAAGGCAGCCAAAAGTTACCATGTGAGCTCTTATTTCATATTCTGTTAATTTTAAGCACCTGTTCAAAGGGCATCTATTGTAGACCAAATACCATCTTTAAGAAGAGACCCTTTGCTTTACAATATTTTTATTATTGTAAACTTTTATAGTTGCTCTGTTGCCATTAAGAAAATAGACAAGTAGCACCTCAATCCTATCTCTGGGATATATCTATATATATAGTTTTAAACCAAAGTTTATATAGTCATAAGGAACTCCTGCCTCTAGCAAAGTGTTAAATATTCTTTTGTTAATTTTAATCACCTGACAAATAATACAATTAGCTGTACATTAAATGACTGGGAATGAGAGAAGACAGACATAATAAATAGACAGGATCAATCAATTTACTCTTTTTAAAAATATTTTTTATTGATTTCAGAGAGGAAGGGAGAAAGATAGAAACATCAATAAGGAGAGAGAATCTTGATCGGCTACCTTCTGCATGCCCCTCACTGGGGATTGAGCACACAACCTGGGTGTGTGCCTTTACCTGGAATTGAACCCGGGACCCTTCAGTCCATAGGCTGATGCTCTACCCACTGAGCCAAACCAGCTAGGGCAATTTGTTTACTCTTGCTTCCCCTGCCCTTTGTCTTGGGACATTTCTTTCCTTTCCTCATTGAGAGCTCTCAGCTGCTAATCACACTCTTCCCAGCCTGTGACCAGGAGGGAAATGAGGGCTTTAAGTCAGGACATTTCTGTAGTTCATCTTCCCTGACAACCCCATCACTCCCCTCCACTATTGTCAATAATCTATCAGATGTTTTTCCACAATTATTTTTTTTAAATCATCAAAGAAACTAGGGAAAAGGCATGTTAAGTCTGGGGACAGAGGTTAAGTCTGGGGACAGAGGGATGGGTCTGTTTGATTAGACAGGAATGTACAGTTGCTTCATCCTGGAGCAGCAGTCCTTCAATGCTATCTGACTGAAGTCATCTCGGGTGAAAGAGATTAAGCAAAGAAAAAATAAATAAACTCATAGATACAAACAACAGTATGGTGATTAAAAGAAAGAAAGGGGGCGGTAAGAGGAGGTAGAAGAGGGTAAAGGGGAAATAAATGGTAATAGAAAGAGTGGTGAACACATAATACAATACACACATGATGTATTATAAAATTGTATACCTGAAACCTATGTAATTTTATTAACCAATATCACTCCGATATATTCAATAAAAAAGTGTCTAAAATAGAAGTGTTGTGTAACTCATTTCCAGATTTTTTTGAACCAGAAGGTGTGTTATTATGAATGAAATGGAGATAGAAAGACTTCACATTTGAGATGTCTAAAATGTCACAGGATCTTCTCAGATCAAAACATGTATTCCCCCCACTAAAATCTCTTATTATAAACATGATAATTACAAGCATCTGCAGGTTGTTTTTAGAAAGACCCTAAGTGAAGCAGATGGTTCAAGTTGATCTGAATATAGAGCAGAACAAACTGCAACAAACTCTTTTGTAACACACCGGGCTTTGAAGATAAAAGTCAGAGCCTCGAGAGGCCTCATTTTTATATGGACAGCCAAAGACGAGACTGTTCAAGGTGTGTGAGATTTTTAAATTTTAAAAATTCACATATTCTTTTCTCTAGACAAAGAGAGAGAAATGATAAAGAGTAACAGAAAAAAAATAGAGAAGCCACAATTATGAAAGGCTTGTGTATTGTTAGAATACTTGGTTATTTGAGAGCCTCCTGGTTTCTTAACAGAGTAATTCAATGTCAAGGAGATAGTCAGGGTGACATGTTTATCTTTTAGAATAAAGTATCAATCATCATTTTATTTTTTATTATTTTAAAATATATTTTTATTGATTTCATTTTTTATTTAACCAATCTTTATTGTTCAAACTATTACAATTGTTCCTCTTTTTTTCCTCCCATAGCACCCCTTGACCCAGCTCCCACCCCTCCCTCTGCCCTTATCTCCCCCAACATTTTCCTCATCCATAGGTGTTTCATTTTTGTCCAGTCTCTCCCTGTAACCCCCCTCATTTCTCTCCCCTGAGAATTCTCAATCCACTCCCTTTCTATGCCCCTGATTCTATTATATTCACCTGTTTATTCTGTTCATCAGATTTTTAATTCACTTCATTTTTAGATTCACTTGTTGATAGATAGCTATTTGTTGTTCATAATTTTTATCTTTACCTTCTTCTTCTTCTTCTTCTCCTTCTTCTTCTTCTTCTTCTTCTTCTTCTTCTTCTTCTTCTTCTTCTTCTTCTTCTTCTTCTTCTTCGAGTACCTTTCAGCATTCCATATAATACTGGTTTGTTGTTAATGAATTCCTTTAGCTTTTTCTTGTGAAAATTGACCTCCAAACCAATTGGTATGAGGATCAGCTGTGTCTATGCTGGAAGATCTTCTGTGCTGGAGTCAGCTTTATGATACAAGACTGGCAAAATTACAAAAGCCTCTTTATTCAGCTTGGATGTGGCGGAGTTTCAAGGCTGAGCAGACAGTCTTGGGTTCCTGTCAGCCCTGCCCTATGTGGCCCATGGGTCTCATTGTCCCTGGGTAATCGCTACAGCTCTCTCTGTGCAATCATGCTCGCGTGCCTTCAGACCTCTGCCTTTAGCTGCTCCCCTGAATTTCTGTGTGCTCTGGGGACCCATATGAGTCTGGGTCCCCAGGATCTTGCCTGAAACTGGGGTTCAGTGCAGTCAGAAGTGAATTTCAGCAGTTGGGAGGTTCTGTCCTCCTCCTGCTAGAGAAAACCAGTGACACAATCAGCAGTCAGCCCTCTGTGTGCGCACTCACACTCACACACTTCAGACCTCTGCCTTTCACAACTCCCCTAAGTTTCCATGCACCCCTCCCTTTCACAACAGTCCAAACTCCCCTCATATAAGTCTTGCCTTGAATTGGGGTTCACTGCAGTCAGAACTGGGGTTCAGTGCAGTCAGGAGTTTCCGTCTCCCTCCTGCTAGAGGAAGCCAGCCAAGCCCTCTGCTGCCTGTCCTCTCTACTTATGTATCTCCATACCTCAGCTTTGCAGCTCCTCTGAATCTCTGTGAGCCCCTCTCTTTCCTTCTAGTTGTAGAATTTCCACTCAGCCAGCTTTCCTGTGGTTCTAGATGATGCCTGTTCTGTCTTTTAGCTATAGTTTTGTAATTGTTGTGCGAGGCAGCAGTTTAGGTGTTCACCTATGCCATTATCTTGATTTCTCCTCAATTGTCATTTTAGATAAAAAGTATTTATTTAGTTATTTATGAGTGACTTAAGTGATTGACTTCTCAGCAAGACCCCAGCTCCACCCTTATATAATGCTTTTAAGGTACTAATGATTTCTCTTCTTAATAGTGAAGGTCTATTTTTATTTATCACAAATGATTTCCTGACACAAAAAGATAACTTGAGATCTCCTCTGACAGTAATAATAATTAATAGTCAGGTATTATGTTTAAACATTAAATAATATTTGAATTAAAAATATCAGTCACTCTTGGGGCATAATCACAAGAGGGAAACAGGAGGAAAGCTTCTGTTTTTTTTGTGTGTTTTTTTTATGTTTTTTAATTGATTTCAGAGAGAAAGGGAGAGGGAGAGAGAGATGGAAATATCAATGATGAGAGAGAATCATTGATTGGCTACCTCCTGCATGCCCCTCCATGGGGATTGAGCCCACAATTTGGGCATGTGCCCTTGATGGACTCAAACTTGGGACCCTTCAATGTGCAGACTGATGTTCTATCCATTGAACCAAATAAACTATGGCAGTTTCTTGACCTAGTGCTGGTTACTAGTGCATGTTTTTTGTGGAAGTTCAGTATATACTACTCAACCTCCAAAACAACTCTAGGAAACCTCATTGCCCATCAAGAATTGATTGATAAATACAATTACACAATGAAATAATATACAGGGTTTTGGATTTTTGTCCAATTTTTTTATTCATTTATTGACAGGATCTTATGAACTTTTTTCTTAAGCCTATTGATGTGATTAATTTCATTAATTGAATTTTGAATGTCGAATCAGTCTAGCATCCTGGAATAAACTCCACTTAGTCATGCTGTATAAGTCTGCTAAATTTGATTTGCTAATATTTTGTTAAAGTTTTCACATCTATGCCGAAACCGGTTTGGCTCAGTGGATAGAGCATCGGCCTGCGGACTGAAAGGTCCCAGGTTCAATTCTGGTCAAGGGCGTGTACCTTGGTTGCGGGCACATCTCCAGTGTGGGACGTGCAGGAGGCAGCTGATCGATGTCTCTCTCTCATCGATGTTTCTAGTTCTCTGTCCCTCTCCCTTCCTCTCTGTAAAAAATCAATAAAATATATTTAAAAAAATAAAATAAAGTTTTCACATCTATATTCATGAGACATATTGGTTTTGAGAACCTCCCCCGCCCCCCTTTTATTGTACTGTCTTTATTTGGTTTTGGTATCGGGAGGACAATACTAACTTTCTAAAATGAATTGGAAAATATTCCTGCCTATTCTATTTTCTGGAAGTGATTGCATAGAATTGGTGTTAATTCTTCTTTAACGGTTTGGTAGAATTCTCTAGTGAAACTGTATGTACCTGGCGATTTCATTTTAGGGAAGTTTAAAATTACAAATCCAATTTTCTTGATACTTATACAATTATTCAAATGGCCTATTTCATGTTGACTGATTTATAGCCTCTGTTAAGGAATTGGTCCATTTCATTTAAGTTGTCAACTTAGTTCCTTATTACCCCTCTGATGTCTATGGAGTCTGTAATGATATCTTCTGTTTCATTCATATTAGTAATTTGTGCCTTTTATTTTTTTTCTTTTTCAGTCTTTCCAGATTTTGTGAATTTTATTAATCTTTTAAAAGAACCAGCTCATTGTTTCATGATTTTTCTTTTTTGTTTTTCTGTTTGCAATGTCATTGATTTCTATTTTAATCTTTATTGTGTCTTTTTTTTCTGCTTGCTTTAGGCTTATTTTGCTCTTCTTTTTTTTAGGGTCTTGATGCAGAAGTCTCTGATATGAGACTTTTCCTTTATTATAATGTATTCTTTTTTAGATACTTTAAAAAAATATATTTTATTGATTTCAGAAAGGAAGAAAGAGAAAGAGAGAGAGATAAAAACATCAATGATGAGAGAGAAGCATTGATTGGCTGCCTCCTACATGCCCCCTCCTGCATGCCTGACAGCCGGGGCATGTGCCCTTGACCGGAATCAAACCTGGAACCCCTCAATCTACGGGCTGACACTCTCCAGTGAGCCAAACCGGCTAGGGCAGAGGTTGGCAAACTCATTAATCAACAGAGCCAACAGTACAATAATTGAAATTTCTTTGGAGAGCCAAATTTTTTAAACTTAAACTTCTTCTAACACCACTTCTTCAAAATAGACTTGCTCAGACTGTGGTATTTTGTGGAAGAGCCACACTCAAGGGGCCAAAGAGCCCCATGTAGCTCGCGAACCACAGTTTGCTGACCACTGAGCTAGGGCCTTTTTTAAGGTTCTTTATGTAGAAGTCTAAATTATTGACTTGAGACTTTTCCTTTATTCTAATTTGGTGCTATATATTTCTCTCTCGGCACTATTTGAGTTATGTCCTACAAATTTTGATATCTTGTATTTTCATTTTCACTCAGTTCAATCAATGTATATTTTGTTTCTCTCTCCTGACCTATGAATTACATGGAACCATATTGCTTAGTTTTCAAGTGTTTGAAGATGTTCTTGATAACTTTCTGTTATTGATTTCTATTTTGACTCTGTTTTTTGTGTGTGTGATTTCAATTTATAAAAAGGATACAGTTATATTGTTATATGTTTCATGGGTACTTAAAAAGAATATATGTTCTGTTGTTGAGCGTGTTCTACAAATATTTATTAGATCTTGTTGGATGATGGTCTTGTTGAGTTCTTCTATATCCTTCCTGATTCTTTGTCTCATTCTGTCAATTGTTGAAAGAGGGGTGTTTAAGTTTCTAACTGTAACTGCAGATATGTCTGTTTCTCCTTGCAGTTTATCAGTGTTTGCTTCACATATTTTGTAGCTCTGATGTTTGTATATGTGTTTATTTCAGTACACAAACTGTGAAGAGAGATTTAGTTAAAATAGGACATGAACTTTGTTCCACTGAGTGACAGCTGATATGACTCTGTCAGGTACCTGGGAAAGACAAGCATTTAGGGTACAAAGGGCAAGTGCCTACTTCACTGGATAAACTGTTCCTCGCTCGATACCTCTCAATATTGTTATTTTCTCACTGAAATCTCTTAGGATAAAAGCCTCCAAGTTCTCCAATGTCATTTTTTGTAATGATTACCTTGAAATGAGGTCAATGCCAAGGTTCTTAATAAAAACTCTTAAAATGAGTGTTTAAATGTGAACTGATTTACTTAACTCTTACAATTTAAAAAACAAACAGGAACTAATAGAAGTAACATTATGTATAAAAAATTTATTAACTACATAACTTTTCCAGACTATCCCTACCTTATTCTACATAAGGATATATGTTTTTAAAATATTTTTATTTATTTCAGAAAGGAAGGGAGAGGGAGAGAGAAAGTAACATCAATAATAAGAGAGAATCATCAATTAGCTACCTCCTGCAGGCCTCACACTGTCACCTCCTGGTTCATAGGTTGACACTCAACTACTAAGCAATGCTGGCTTGGCTACATAAGGATATTGTCACCTACATAAAAAAAGGTATAATCCCAAAGTACAAACATCTTTCAAAAAGGTGATTTCCTTCATTTTCATGATAACATAATAAATGTCTTTAATATAAATGTGCATGTACAGTGTGCCATCCTTGTGATTTTCTTTTTTGCC
This sequence comes from Lasiurus cinereus, assembly GCA_011751065.1. Lineage (NCBI taxonomy): Eukaryota > Metazoa > Chordata > Mammalia > Chiroptera > Vespertilionidae > Lasiurus > Lasiurus cinereus. Next base: position 347,197 of record JAAGEH010000392.1, read on the forward strand.
TTTTCATCCTATATAATAAAAGGATAATATGCAAATTGACCTAAGGGTGGAACAACCAGGAACAACCAGTCGCTATGACACGCACTGACCACCAGGAGGCAGATGCCCAACATAGGAGCTGCCCCCTGGTGGTCAGTATATTCCCACAGGGGGAGCTCTACTCAGCCACAAGACAGGCTGACAGCTGCTGACAGCTGCTAACGGCTGTGGCAGGAGCCTCTCCTGCCTCCTTGGCAGCTCTAAGGATGTCCAACTGTGGCAGGGAGCAGGCCTAAGCTCCAGAGGGATGTCTGATTGCCAGCTTAGACCTGAACCCTGAGGGAGGAGGCCTAAGCTGGCAGGTGGATATCCCCTGAGGGGTCCTGGGCTAGGAGAGGGTGCAGGCTCAGCTGAGGGATCCCTTACCGCTTCTCCCACCCCCAAGTGCATGCATTTTTATGCACTGGGCCTCTAGTTTATTATAACATTCTTTAGGGGATGAGTTTAAACTGTTATACTATTTTGGATAACTTTAGGATCTAGAACCTTAACCTCAAGAATAGAAAATAAAAGTACTCTTTTTTTTTCTTAGTAAAAGAACTTTTAAGGGTTATATTTTCTGGGATTGGAAGGCTTGTTAAAAACCCCAGTTCAGCCTAGGAGGTCAATTCCAGGTCAGGGCATGTGCCTGGGTTGTGGGCTCGATCCCCAGTGTGGGAACTTTCTTGGAGAAGAAAGTTCTGGATAATAGGAGCTGAAGGCAGTGGGGGGTCTACCTCAGTGAGATCTCTCTCCCTAATCTCACTTAGAATAACCCATCTCTCCAGGCTTACTGTGGTCAGAAGACTGCTTGGGATAAGAAGAACAGATATTGTCTCAGATGCCTCTTATAAATGGCCCAGGGATGTCTGGGCCTCCTATTCCAGCTGTGCTGTCATGACCAAAGCCTCTCCAGCTTTGCCAAGGCTTCTCTGATGCAGACACAGGATATGTCCCTGGGGGTGGGCTACCCAAACAAAAGTTAACTCTCCAAGTGGCAACCTTTGTCCAAAAGAGGATACAAACATAGGGGTAAATGCTTCCCTCTTTTTCCCTTGAGGCATATTTTATGATTCTTAAAAGATCCTCAAAAGTAATTGGTCACTTTTAGGGGTAATGCATTCTTGTGTTGTTTTTCCCCCTCTTTTTACATTCATTCCTCATTCCATTCTCTCAGATGTCACATTCCTACATCAACAAACTGCACACAAGCCTCTGTCATCCTGACAATTACTGCATCCTGGCTGCTGTGTGTGCTTCCTTTCAGTGTCCACTTTTGCTGTGTTAAAAACCTTATTTCACTATTTCCCAATCAGATAGGAGGGCATAGGGAGTAGGAGGATCGAAGGGTGGGGGAAGGGAAAGAGATTGAGAGAGAAAAAGTCTCATTTCATCATTGTTTTTTAAGTGGTAAAATAGAAGTTTTACTTATTTGTATTTAAACTTATAAACCAACCAGCCAAACTGGTATTATTACCATAATATAGCAAAATACAAAATATCTTTTATAAATACTTGGCTAATAAACAAGCATAGCATGTTACAGTTCACCTGTTCACCTAAACTAAGTTTGTGTTTGTTTGTTTTTAATATATTTTTATTAATTTCAGAGAAAAAAAAGGTAAAGATAGAAATATCAATGATGAGAGATAATCATTGATCAGCTGCCTCCTGAACCCCTCACACTGAGGATTGAGCCCACAACCCAGATATGTGCCCTGTCTGGGAATTGAATTGTGACCTCTTAGGCCAGTGGTCCGTAAACTCATAAATCAACAGAGCCAAATATCAACAGTACAACAATTAAAATTTCTTTTGAGAGCCAATTTTTTTGTCTTTTTTAAAAAAATTTTAAATAAATCTTTATTGTTCTTTTTTTTTACAGATGTCCCTTTCCCCCCTCCATAGCTCCCCTCCACCTGATTCCCCTCCCCTTACCTCATGCCCTTAGCCTCCACCACTGTCCTCATCCAGAGGTGTAAGATTTTTGTCCACTCTCTTCCCGCACCCCTCACACAACCTTCCCCCTGAGAATTGTCAGTCCATTCCCTTTCTATGCCCCTCATTCTATTATATTCACCAGTTTATTCTGTTCATCAGATTTTTTATTTACTTCATTTTTAGATTCACTTGTTGATAGGTATGTATTTGTTATCACTTTGTTGTTCATAATTTTTATCTTTACCCTTTTCTTCTTCCTCCTCCTCTTAAAGTATACCTTTCAGAATTTCATATAATCCTTGATGAACTCCTTTAACTTTTTCTTGTCTGTGAAGCTCTTTATCTGACCTTCAATTCTGAATGATAGCTTTGCTGGGTAGAACACTCTTGGTTGTAGATTCTTGCTATTCATCACTTTGAATATTACCTTCCACTCCCTTCTGGCCTGCATAATTTCTGTTGAGAAATCAGCTGACAGTTGTATTGGTACTCCCTTGTAGGTAACTAACTGTTTTTCTCTTGATGCTTTCAAGATTCTCCCTTCACCTTTTGCTCTTGGCATTTTAATTATGATGTGTCTTGGTGTAGTTCTCTGTGGATTCCTTTTGTTTGGGGCTCTCTGCACTTCCTGGACTTGTAAGTCCATTTCTTTCACCAGGTAGGGAAAGTTTTCAGTTATTATTTCTTCAAATAGTTTTTAGTATCTTCCTCTCTTCTTCTTCTGGCACCCCTAAAATTCTGATATTGGTATGCTTGAAATTGTCCCAGAGCCTCCTTACACTATCTTCAGATTTTTGGACTCTTTTTGCTTTTTGCTTTTCTGGTTGGGTGTTTTTTGCTTCCTCATATTTCAAATCTTTGGTTTGATTCTTGTGGTCCTCTAGTCTGCTGTTGGATTTCTGTATTATTCTTTATTTCAGACAGTGTGTGCTTAAGTTCTGACTGGTCCTTTTTTGTTTTTTTTTGCATGTTTTTTTTGGGGGGTGGGGTTGACATTCTTATTAAGATCCTTGAAGGTCTCACTAAGTTTCTCAGAGGTCTCACTATGTTTTGGTGGTTTGTAGAAGGTTCTTGAGCAACCTTATAAATGTGGTTTTGAACTCTATGTCCAGTAATTTGCTTTCCTCCATTTCTTTCAACTGTGACATGTTTCTTGGTCTCCCCATTTTGGCTGCTTCCCTGTGTTGATGGAGTGATTTTGTGTGCTAGTTGTCCTTTATGGCCCAGTAGCTCTTCCTCCCCAATCACTTGAGGTAGACACTCTTGGTGCACCTCTTTGTGGGCTGGGTACACAGTCTTGTTGTAGTTAAGCCTTGATTGCTATTGGTACACTGGAAGAAATTGACCTCCAGGCCAATTGACTGTGAGGATTAGCTGTGTCTATAATGGAAGAACTGCTGTGCTGGAGACACCCCTATGGAGCAGGACTTGCTTCAGTGGGGCTTTGGTGCTCGCTGAGTCTGCCTCTTGAGTGTGTTACTTATGGATGTGAGGAGTTGAAATCTGGTGTCATCTCACACTGACCTCTAGGTACACTGGTTCCTGGATCTCCAAAGAAGTACAAGTCAGCTATTGTCTGAGGCACCCAGCAGGAGCTACAGGGATATCTGCAGATTTCTCCTATTTTCTTGGAGTTTGGAAGTTTTGGAGTTGTCTGACCCAGTTGCAATTTGTTAGGTTAAGCTGCCAGAGGGCAGACCATTCATATGCAAAAGCCGCTGTGCACAGCTGGGTGGGTTTGTAAATTGGGCAGGGCAGAGTTTCAGGGAATCACTGGCTAGGGTGTGTCAAACAGCAATGGCTGCCAGTCAGCCCTCTCTGAGTCCTATGTCTCATGTCCTGCGCCCTAGCGCAGTAAACAATTATTCCTGTGGGCACCTCTGCGAGAGAGCCACTCTTCTTTTCTGACCCGATGGCAGACAGACCAGTTTCTCCCTGTATGAGTCTGAGTCCCCAGAATCTTGCCAGAAACTTGAAAACTTGTTACTCCCTTCCAATTGAAAATAAATAGCACACGTCAGCCCAATTAACATGCATCTCTGTACCTCTGCCTTTCTGAGCCTCTGCACATCCTACCAGGTCTCAATGCACTTTTTTATTTCCTTCTAGTTATAGAACTTCCACTCCGCCAGCCTTCCCATGGTTCTGGGGGATAGTTGTTTTGTCTTTTAGTTGTAGTTTTGGTGTGGTTGTGAGAGGCAGCACGTATAGGTGTACACCTTATGCTGCCATCTTGGTTCTTTTTTTTTTATTAATTTTTTATTAATTTTTTATACATATATCCCCATTGCCCCCCCTCCCTCCCAGGCATACCCCGACCCCCCAGTGTCTGTGATCATTGGTTATGTTTATAAGCATGCATACAAGTCCTTTGTTTGATCACTTATTTACCTCACCTAACTTTAATCTTTCTGCTATAATTTCACAGTCTGTTTGATGCTTTATGATTTTTGTCCTCCTGAGAATTATCAGTCTACTCCCTTTCTGTGCTCCTGATTCTATTATATTCACCAGTTTATTCTGTTGATCAGATTTTTAATTCACTTAATTTTTAGATTCACTTGTTGACAGATGTGTATTTGTTGTTCATAATTTTTTGTCTTTTACCTTTTTCTTCTTCCTCTTCTAAAAGGGTACCTTTCAGCATTTCATATAATACTGGTTTGGAGTTGATGAACTCCTTTAGCTTTTTCTTCTCTGTGAAGGTCTTTATCTGCCCTTCAATTCTGAATGATAGCTTTGCTGGATAGATTATTCTTGGTTGTAGGTTCTTGTTGTTCATCACGTTGAATATTTCTTGCCACTCCCGTCTGGCCTGCATCGTTTCTGTTGAGAAATCAGCTGACAGTCGTATGGGTGCTCCCTTGTAGGTAATAAACTGTTTTTCTCTTGCTGCTTTTAATATTCTCTCTTTCTCTTTTGCTCTTGGCATTTTAATTATGATGTGTCTTGGTGTAGTCCTCTTTGGGTTCCTTTTCTTTGGGGTTCTGTGTGCTTCCTCGACTTGTAAGTCTATTTCTTTTACCAGATGTGGGAAGTTTTCAGTCATTATTTCTTTAAACAGGTTTTCAGTATCTTGCTCTCTCTCTTCTTCTGGCACCCCCACAATTCTGATGTTGGTACGCTTGAAGCTGTCCCAGAGGCTCCTTACATTATCTTCACATTTTTGGATTCTTTTCTCTTCTTGCTTTTCTAGTTGAATGTTTTCTGCTTCTTTATATTTCAAATTTTTGACTTGATCCTTGCCTTTCTCTAGTCTGCTGTTAGTACTCTGCATAATAGTTTTCATTTCAGTCAGTGTATTTATCATCTTCTCTTGGGTCTCACTAAATTTATCCATCTTTTCTAGCATATTCTTGCAAAACCTTATAAGCGTGGTTTTGAACTCTATATCCAGTCGTTTTTTTTCCTCCATTTCTTTTGCTTGTAATCCCTTCCCTTGTCTCGGCATTTTCACTGTGCGGGGGAAACTTCTGTGCTGGATTCAGCCGAAGAAGCCTCTGCTGAGCTTGGGAGGGTGGAGTCTCAGGGCTTAAGGGACCGCCTTGCCTTCCAGTCGGCCCCGCCCTCCACGGCCCCTGAGTCTCACGTGACTGGGTAATGGCTGGAGCGGTCGCCTCCAACCGCTGCCTTTCCGGCTCCCCTGCGAACCAGGACCACACGAGTCTAGGTCCCCGGGTTTCGCCCAAAACAGGGGCCCAGTGGACTCAGAAGTGGCGCAGTTGGGAGCGTCTGTCTCCCGCCCACTCGCGAAAGCCAGCGGCACAATCAGCAATCCGTCCTCCGTGCGTGGTGCCGTGCGCGACCAGACCTCCGATCCTTTGCAACTCCCCTAAATTTCCGTGCACTTCTCCCTTTTCACAGTCCAAACTCCCCCCGTATGAGTTTCGGCTGGATCTGGGGTTTAGTGTCGTAAGAGAAGGGGTTCAATGCCGTTGGGAGTCTCAGTTTCCCTCCCGCCAGAGAAAGCCAGCCAGGTACTCCGGCACCCACTCTCTCAGCGCGCTCGTCTCCGTACCTCAGCTTTTTGCAGCTCCTCTGGGTCTCCGTGAGCCCCTCTCTTTCCCTCTAGTTGTAGAACTTCCACTCAGCCAGCTTTCCTGTGGTTCTGGATGATGTCCGTTCTGTCTTTTAGTTGTAGTTTTGAAATTGTTGTGCGAGGCAGCAGTATAGGTGTTTACCTATGCCGCCATCTTGGATTCTCCTTGGTTCTTGAGAGCCAAATTTTTTTAACTTAAACTTCTTTTAACACCACTTCTTCAAAATAGACTCGCGCAGACCACTCAAGGGGCCAAAGAGCCGCATGTGGCTTGCAAGCTGCAGTTTGCCGACCATGGTACTAGTCAATCATTAATCTTCTTTTTATGTAATTGCCAAAGTATTATCCCTTTAGAAACTATAAGCCTTGAGTTTTGCTAAACAGCACCAGCTGAGTTGGATTAAGGTTTCCTATTAGGTGGGTAGACATCTAAGCTGAGAAGTCGTGGGCTGAAATAGAAAAGAGAAATAAACAGATATCTTTATTCTTAATAACAGCATTTGATTTCCACTATTAAAGTAAGGATACTGATGCCAGAACATTTGAAAATTTGTTGGTGGTCACAGCGTCCAGACTAGGAACTTGTTTCCTCTTTGCCCCATGTAGCCCCTGCCTTTAGGTTCCACGCCATACTGGAGACCATATTTTCAAAGTTTTGGATGACTACTCTGTGCTGGGCTCCAAGGGACACACCAGAAAGGAGACAAAGGTTTTGCTTTCAAAGAGCTCACAATCTTAAAGACTCAGAGTGTTTCCATTTAAACACTAGTGGTCTAAGTTAATTCTTAACCGCTCAGGCTGTCCTCACCCACTCAGACTTCAACAGAAAGACTTACGTGAGGTGATAAAACAGTGTAAAGAGGGATTATCTCCAGATGGTGCTGATACATGATTTGGTGAAATATAAAGTGAAGAAGTTACAACCTGTAACGTCTACATTAATCCATGCTACATTAAAAAGAAATGTATCTCTTTAAGTAGCCAGTCCTTTTAGGGCACCTAAAATGTCAGTTGATTTTAAGTTTAATGTACTACAGGTTTTGGGGGAAATGTATATTTCAAAATGCTTTTAATCGCTGTACCCAATGGCTGAGTTTAAGACATGCCCTGACCAGATTGTGTCCTGATAAGTAGGCTGTGGGCAGCTGCTTGCCTTACATTTTCAGCAGGTATTTTGCTTGGCATATCATCTCCCTTGTGGAAAATGGCTGGCTGGTCTTGCAGGCACTTACATAACCTTCTTCCAAAGCAAATCCTGTCCCCACCCTTTTACTCCTCAGCTCTGGCAGCATACTGTTTATTTAAATCTTTCACTTCCCCTAAGGCTCAGAGCCAGAGCCACCACTGCCATGAAGCACTCCCCTCCCAAACCCATCTGTGGCGATTTTCTCACCCCTAGATGTACAGAATTTAGTTACCGGAGCCTTTCACTAGAAAACATAGGGACAGCAGAGCATAATGGTTAACACTTTAGGCTCTTTAACTCAGGCCTCTGGATTCAAATTCACCACTTACTTGCAAATTCTTTCATCTATCTCAGTTCTATTTCTTCATCTGAAAATGGGGATGATGATGATAATCTCATAAGCTAATTCTTAATAAACTGCCTGGAATAATCCAAATGTCCATCAGCAAATGAATGCACAGATAAAAGGTCATAGTTACATAAAATGGAATATTATTTGACCTTAAAAAGCAATGCAATTTTGACACATGCTACCACATGGATGAACTTTGAGACATTATGCTAAGTGAAAGAAGCCAGTCACAAAAGGACAAATATTGCATGATTCCATTTATGGAAGTGAAATACATGGAATAAAATACACAGAGACAGAAGTAGAGCAGTGGTTCCCAGGAGTTGGGGGAAGAAGAGTATTTTTTATTGGATATAGAGGTTTAGTTTGGGATGATGAAAAAGTTCTGAAGATGGATAGTGGTGATAGTTGCATGGTAATATAAATGTATTTAATGCCATTAAAATGTACACTTAAATAGTAATTTTTGTTATGTACAGTATATCATGAAAAGGTTAAAAGGTATATTATACCACAATAAAAAATTTTTACAGAACAGGATCTGGTACATGCTAAATTCCCTCAAGTGTTACTTGTGGCATCTCTGGCATTGTCCCTACTGTGCCTTAACTCTTGCATTTTTATTCAGCACTCAATTTGAGGTCATCTCTCCACCTTCAGGGCAAGGATTGCATCATCCTTTGGCATGTCCTTCACTGTACTGGCCAATGTACCTTCCATATATTTGGACCCTGTAAATCATTGACTGATTAGGATAAATTCCAAATGCCCTATAATGTGGCCCGTGCTTTCACGTCAGTGAAGTGGATCTCAGTGTTTTCTCTGTGGGAGGCTGTAAGCATGATGACTAAGAGCCAAGTGTTTGGAGTCATTCAGGTCTGATGTGAGTGTCAGTTTTGCCATTAACCAGTCATGAACTTTTGGGAAAGTCACTCAGTCTTCTCAGCTTCTGCTTACCTGTGATTAGGATAATAATATATATTTCCCCATATTTTCTGTGATAATAAATGAAATAACATATGTTAAGAATATGACCCCTTCTGAATACTCAATAAATGGTAGTTAACACATACATTGCTATCTTAACTCCATCATTCTGAGTCAGTTTCTGAAACTGACCTTTCACTTAAAACGGATGCCAATCCCTATACAACAACTGTGGGTGTTTCTGCGATGAAGGACAATATCTTAAAACTGCTCAAGAATATTGAGGGATTTACTCTGCTCCCCAGCCCAGCAATCTCAGGTGTACCAGGAAGATCCTAGTACAGAGTGAGAGAAAAGGCTTTCTCAACTTAGAGGTATTTCCCACTCAATGCAGACAACTATTCTTAGGTGTGAGTGGCTGCTCAGAGCCCTTAGGAAGGCAGTGCTGAACAAAATTAGAGCAGAAAGCCTGGGCGAGTCTCCAAAGTCCACAGTAGATGGAGAAATAGGAGCAGAGGACATATTGGCTTTAAAAGGCAGGGACCACCTGAGAACTAGGTAAGTTGCTTAGAGGCTGAACTTAGTGAAAAGAAAATGGTGGATGACTTGGAAGGCAGCCAGGACCAGGAAGCAGAGTGGTAGCCACAGAGGGAAACCCCCCGGGAGCTGAGTATTTTGGGCAGCAGGAACCAGATCTGGGCAGATTGGATCTTGTTCTTCCTGAAACATCGGAGGGGGCTTATTCCAGAGTGGAGCACTGGGGCATGCTCTTAGCCCAGGAAAAGGGCAAGTGGTCATACTTCAAGGTGAGTGTTGGAGAACAAAGGAAGTCCTTTTGGAATGGGCATTCCAGGAAGTTTAGAAGGAGTCTTGAGCAAATAAAATATAATCATAGACTAGAATAAGAACTTTGATTTTACAACACTGGAGGAGTTTCCAAGAGAGAGAGCCAGCTGAGAAGGAAAGAGAGCAAATACCAAAAGACCATACTTGAAGTGGAGCAGTTAAGAGGAAAGAGGTCAGAGAACTAACTATAAACATGCTCCTACACAAAGCACTTAACACCTGATGGGTAGTCACACTCACCCACCCCCAGCCACCTGTCAACATTCCTTTGTCATGCACTTGATGCTTCAAAGGTACTTTGCATGTATAAGTCATTGTCTCATACATGGACAAATTCTATTTTCCTGACCATAAGGGAAAATATTTGTAACTAATCTTCCAAAGAACTTTATAATTCAGAGCTCCTACCTCTAGGTTATGAATCTTCCATTAATCATTACCCTCAACTTTAAAAAATGACAGAAAATGTCTATGTCACTAGGACTTGTCTTGACATTTGCTTAAACAGTGGGAAAACACACATACACCTGCATGGGCACACACATACACACACACACACACACACACACACCCACACACACACACACACACACACACAATATCAACAGAATGTATAGTGTATAATTATAACTAAGGAAAAAGGTTCCAAAATAAAAGACTGCAAGAATATTTACCAAGATGTTTACAGAGGTTATATTCATTTTCAATTTTTAGAATACGTTACTTTTTATAAACAGTTTTTCTCTCTCTCTCTCCCTCTCTCTTTTTTCATGGAGCCACTTTTTCCTCCTAAGCAAAACATCTGTCTCTGGGCCAGGGGATGGATAGAAGTCTTTGTGGGACAGCAATGATCATCTATTACTTAGATGGGGGCCTTGAAAGCTATAGGGACCAATGAGCTTCTTAGAAGAAAAAGGTTATATCAATTCAGCTAATCCAAAATTTTAATTTTGTAATAAAAATCTAAAAGTCTCATAAACCCATTCTTACTTTTTTCAAAGCAAATGTTAGATTACTAATACAAGTTAGGTTTTATTCTCTTCTATTACACGTGGTTTATAATGGGAAGATTGTTAATTTAATTCAGCACATATTCATAACTTACTAAATACAGAGCAGTTTAAGGAATGCAAAACTGCACTTTATCCAGTGGAACAGAAAATACGAGTAAATAAATAACTATATTATAAGTCAGAAAATGATTGACTCAGCAAAGGCAATCCAATTCTATGTGATACCATAATAAATTTTTTACATTTTCTGAATTCTTTGGGGCCATTATGAGGATTATAAACATAAATATTTGGGTTTCCTAAGCAGTCAGTTGAATATTTGATCATGCAAGAAATTCACTGAAACAATTAAGATTTTCAATAATAATTTTTTATTTATTAAATCTTTTAAAGATTTAAAGTTAAGTATCTCAGAGAAACTATAATGGATATATTGAGCTGCCATAAGAAGTTTAATTAGCTCTTTGATTTGCTAACATTTTATTTTTAATAGATGTGCTCTGATAAATTATTTGCCTTTGGTTCTATATTTGCAAATTTTTTTCCTATGTGATACTTGCCCTATTAAAATATACTTAAATCTCTATTTTACAATTTAAGGCAAGTCTGATGCCCTCCCCAGTGTTTTTGTCAAGTCCTAGGGGAAGAAAGCCTGAGTATGTCACTGAAATCACTAATCACCATTCTCTCATCCTGGGTAGGTCACTTCATTTTCTGAGCCGCTTTGAATAATAGGTTGTGAATAATTTGAGACAGTTCATGTCATTTATCTATTACCTACAGTTGCTTTGGTGGAAACTGAAAATGGTAGTGGTGGCTTCACTGGGGGAATAATAATATTTTAAAAGATATTGAAAATTAGCTATTTCGAGAACCAAGATGGTGGCATAAGGTATACACCTATATGTGCTGCCTCTCACAAACACACCAAAACTGAAACTAAAAGACAAAATGACTATCCCCCAGAACCATGGGAAAGCTGGCAGAGTGGAATGGAATGAAATATACAAAGTTATGCAAAGGAAGGGTCTGAATCCAAGAATACTGTACCAACCAAGACTATCAATCAAAATTGAAGGTGAAATCAAGAGCTTCACAGACAAAAAAGGACTAAGGAAATTTATTACCACCAAACCGGCAAAGCTAGAAATGATAAGGGGTCTGCTTAAAAAAAAAAAAAAAAGGAAGAAAGAAAGAAATAGGAACCAAAGAAGGAACACAGGAGTAAAGAATAAAAAAGGCGAGAAATAAGCACTATAAATAATAACTTTAAATGTAAATGGATTAAATTCCCCAATCAAAAGACATAGGGAAATAGATTGGATAAGAAAACGAAACCCATATATCTGCTATCTATAAGAAACCCATCTCAGAAAAACAGATGCACACAGACTGAGGGGGAAGGGATGCAAAAAGATTTTTCAGATGAATAGAAATGAAAAAAATCTGGGGTAGAAATACTTATACAGTGGTATCTTGAGATACGAGTGCCCTAACATACGAGATTTTTGAGATATGAGCCATCGAGCCAGCGATTTTTTGCTTTGAAATACAAGCAACATTTGAGATATGAGTAATCGTGCAGATCGGCCGGCTGCACACGACCCACCAGTTTACCACGACTCGAGTGTCTCATAGTTTCCCACGCCTCAGTCAGTGTGCTTGTTTACCTCGTTGTCAAAGCATTTACATACTTCATCACATTTCTTTTTATAACCATAGGTCCGAAGAAAGCTAGTGGAAAGGTCAGTACTCAGAGGAGGATGATGTCTATTGAATTAAAGCATGAAATCATAGAAAAATATGAGCAAGGTGTGCGAGTGGCTGACTTGGTGAGGCAGTACAGGTGTAGTACTGCAACGATATGCACTGTGCTTAAACAGAAGGAGTTGATAAAGGGTATAACGCCAGCTAAGGGCGTTACAATAATTTCTAAGCTCCGTAGCTCTCTCCATGAAAAGATGGAGAATCTACTGATGGTGTGGGTGATGGAGAAGCAGCTTAAAGGAGATACATTAACATAGGGCATCATATGCGAGAAGGCGCGAGCAATTTACGGTGATTTGCTGTAGCAGACCCCACACACTTCCATGGAAGAAGCATCGAAAGACTCACTTGAAGCCAGTAGAGACTGGTTTGATAACTTCAGGAAAAGGTCCGGCATTCACTCCATCATCAGGCACGGTGAGGCAGCAAGTTCGGATATGAAGGCAGCTGAGGATTATCTCAGAACTTTTACCGAACTGATAGAAGCCAAAGGATATATCCCCCAGCAAGTCTTCAACTGTGAGGATACGGGGCTTTTCAGGAAGAAGATGCCGAATAGGACTTATATAACGGCAGAGGAGAAGGCGATGCCAGGCCACAAACCCATGTAGGATAGGCTAACTCTCGCACTGTGCGCCAATGCGAGTGGCGACTGCAAGATCAAGCCTCTGCTCGTATACCATTCGGAAAACCGCTGAGTCTTTAAGTCACATAAGATTTTATAAGATAAACTGCAAGTTATGTGGAGGGCAAACCCAATGGCATGGGTCACCAGGCAGTTCTTTGTGGAGTGGGTAAACCTGGTTTTCGGCCCTTCTGTTAAGAAATATCTACATGAAAACAACCTAACCATGCAAGCCCTCCTCGTCCTCAACAATGCTCCTGCTCACCCACTGAACCTCGAAGATGAACTCCTCGAAGAGTTCAAGTTTATAAAGGTTGTCTACCTACCTCCCAACACCACTCCTATCCTGCAGCCCATGGATCAGGAGGTGATTTCTAATTTTAAAAATTGTACATCAAGCACCTGTTCCGACGCTGCTTTGAGGTGACAGAGAACACAAACCTCACCCTTCCAGAGTTCTGGAGAACCACTTTAACATCGTGATATGCCTCAGAATTATTGATCAGGCCTGGCTGGGTGTTACAAGGAGGACTTTGACTTCTGCATGGAAGAAGCTGTGGCCTGAGGCCAGAGCTGAAAGGACCTTTGAAGGATTTGAACCGGAGGTGCCAGTGGAGGAAGAGATAGTGTCTCTGGGAAAATCCATGGGCCTGGAGGTAGATGAGAGAGACGTGAATGAGCTCGTCGAGGAGCACTCTCTGGAACTCACCATGGAGGAGTTACAAGAGTTGCAGTCTCAGCAACATGCGGAGCTTCTCCAAGAAATTGGTTTCAAGGAGGAGCCAGAGGGGGACGAGATCTCTACAAGTGAGATAAAGGAGATCTTAGGAATGTGGGAGAGGGTGTCACAATTCGTGGAAAAGAAACACCACGCAAAAGTTGCTACTGGTCGTGCATAAGAGCTGTTCAATGAAACTTGCCTCACCCATTTCAGAAACATTCTGAAAGGGAGGAAGAAGCAAACCTCGTTGGACACGTTTTTTTTTAAATTGGCCAAAAATACAAAGACCAGTAGCAATTAAGTTCAGTGAAGATTAGTTAAGTTACTTTCAGTTTAGGGATAAAGTGTAGCATTAAGAGTGTAACGAGTAGGTAAATACACTTTATAAAACCAGTTTATTCCTTTACATTCTCTTTTAGTATGTTTTTATACAATATCTGTCATTTATAAATACATTTTTCTTATTCAAAAACACGTAACAAGAACAACTGGGGTGGCATTTTGGGGGCTGGAACGGATTAATGGCATTTCAATTGATTTCAATGGGGAAATTTGCTTCGAGATACGAGCAACTTGATATATGAGCAAGGTTACGGAACGAATTAAACTTGTATCTCGAGGTACCACTGTATCTGACAAACTAGATCTCAAAATGAAGGACATAACAAGAGATAAAGAATGCCACTTTATAATACTAAAGGGAACAATCCAACAAGAAGAAATAACTCTGGTAAACATATACGCACCCAATACAGGAGCCCCCAAATACATAAAACAACTCCTGGAGGATAACAAGGGAGAGATTGATGCCAATACTATAATAGTAGAAGACTTTAATACCCCACTATCACCATTGGACAAATCCTCTAAACAAAAAATCAGCAAAGAAACATCAATCCTAAATGACTCACTAGACCATAAGGAATTAATTGACATCTTTAGAACATTTCACGCCAAAGCCATAAAATAGACTTTCTTATCAAGTGCACATGGGTTATTTTCAAAGATAGACCATATGTTGCTTCATAGGCAAAGTCTCTTCAAATTGAAGAAGATAGAAGTCATATCAAGCATCTTCTCAGATCACAGTGGCATAAAACTGGAAATCAACTACAATAAAAACAAAACAAAGAAATTATACACATGGAGACTAAACAGCATGCTATTAAACAATGACTGGGTAACCAGAGAGACCAAGGAAGAAATAAAAAACATCATGGCAACAAATGACAAAGAAAACACAACAATCCACAATCCATGGGACACAGCCAAAGCAGTCATAAGAGGAAAGCTCATAGCTCTACAAGCCTACTGCAAAAAACAAGAAACAATGGTAATAAATGACCTAACCCTACAACTCACAGAGTTAGAAAGAGAGCAACAGGAAAAGCCCAGTGTAAGCAGAAGGAAGGAAATATTAAAAATCAGAGCAGAGATAAACAACATATAGACCAAAGAAACAATACAAAAGATCAACAAAACCAAGGGGTGGTTCTTTGAAAAGATAAACAAGATTGATGAATCTCTAGCCAGGTTCACCAAGAAGGAAAGAGAGAGGGCTGAAATAAACAAAATCAGAAATGAAAGAGGAGAAATAACAACAGACCCCACTGAAATCCAAAGGATTGTTAAAAAATACCATGAATAACTCTATTCCAACAAACTGGACAATCTGGAGGAAATGGACATATTCCTAGAAAAATATAACCTTTCAAAACTCAATCAGGAAGAATCTAAAGATCTCAATAGGCCAATAACTATGAAAGAAATTGAAGCAGTCATCAAAAAATTTCTAGCAAACAAAAGCCTGTAACCGGACGGCTTCATGGGAGAATTTTACCAAATCTGCAAGGAAGAACTAAAACCTATCCTCCTCAGACTATTCCAAAAAATTCAAGAGGAAGGAACACATCCAAGCTTCTTTTAAGAAGCCAGCATCACTCTAATACTAAAAGAAGATAAAGACAACACAATGAAAGAGAATTATAGGCCAATATCCCTCATGAGCATAGATGCCAAAATCCTCGACAAAATTCTAGCCAATCAGATCCAGCAGTACATCAGAAAGATCATACACCATGACTAAGTAGGATTTATCCCAGGAATGCAAGGATGGTACAATATTTGCAAATCAATAAACGTGATACATCACATAAACAAATTGAAAGATAAAAACCACATAGTCATATCAATTGATGCAGAAAAAGCATTTAACAAAATCCAATACCCTTTCTTGATAAAAACTCTCAACAAGGTGGGATTGGAAGGATCATACCTCAACATAATCAAAGCCATATAAGATAAATCCAAAACTAACATCATACTCCATGGGCAAAAACTAAAACCATGTCCCCTAAAAACAGGAACAAGACAGGATGCCCACTCTCACCACTCCTGTTCAACATAGTACTGGAAGTATTAGCCATTGCAATTAGACAAGAAGAAGAAATAAAAGGGATCCAAATTGGAAAAGAAGAAGTAAAGCTGTCCTTTTTTGCAGATGACATTATATTGTATATAAAAAACCTGAAAGACTCCATAAAAAATTAATAGACTGAATAAATGAATTTGGCAATATAGCAGGATACAAATTAACACCAAGAAATCTATGGCATTTTTTGTACACCCATAGTGAACTTACAGAAAGAGAGACTAAAAAAAGTAATCCCATTTACCATTGCACCAAAAAAATTAAGATACCTAGGAATAAACTTAACCAAGGAGGTAAAAGACCTATACTCAGAAAACTACAGGACACTGAAAAAATAGATAGAGGAAGACGTAAACAGATGGAAGAACATACCATGCTCATGGATTGGTAGAATCAACATCATTAAAATATCCATACTACCCAATGCAATCTATAGATTCAATGCACTCCCCATTAAAATAACAATGGCATATTTCACAGACCTAGAAAGAACTCTCCAAAAATTCACCTGGAATAAAATAAAAATACCCTGAATAGCCACAGCAATCCTAAGCAAGAAGAAAAAAGTCAGTGGGATCTCAATACCAGATTTCAAGCTGTACTACAAAGCCACTCTTCTCAAAACAGCCTGGTACTGGCACAAGAACAGACATATAGATGAATGAAATAGAATAGAGAACCCATATATCAACTGAAACCACTCTCCTCAATATTTGACAAAGGAGGCATGAACATACAATGGAATCAAGACAGTCTCTTCAATAAATGGTGCTGGGAAAATTGGACAGATACATGCAAAAAAATGAAACTAGACCATCAACTTACACCATACACAAAAATCAACTCAAAATAGATACGGGACTTAAGCATAAGATGGGAAACTATAAAAACACTAGAGATTTACACAGGCAGAGAAATCTCACACATATGCCAAAGCAATTTCTTCACTGATACTGCTCCTAGGACAACGGAAGCTAAAGAGAAAATAAACAAATAGGACTACATCTAAATAAAAAGCTTTTGCAAAGCAAAAGAAACCATCAACAAAACAACAAGAAAGCCCACTCTATGGGAGAACATATTTGCAAATGTTATCTCTGGTAAAGGTTTAATCTCCAACTTGTACAACTTAATAAAAGAAAGATAAATGAGCCAATAAAAAAATGGGCAATGGACATAAGTAAAATCTTTTAGAAAGATGACAGAAGGAAGGCCAAGCGACACATGAAAACATGCCCAAAGTCACTAATTATCTGAGAGATGAAAATCAAAATGGTAGTGTGGTACCATCTCACACCTGTCAGAATGGCAATCATCAACAAATCAACAAACAACAAGTGTTGTCAAATATGCAGAGAAAAAGGAACCCTGGTGGGAATGCAGACTGGTACAGCCACTGTAGAGAACAGTATGGAGTTCCTCAGAAAACTAAAAATGGAGCTCCCATTTGACCCAGAAATCCCACTTCTGGAATTATATCCCAAGAAACTAGAAACACCAATCAGAAAGGATACATGCATCCTTATGTTCATAGCAGCACAATTCACCATAGCTAAGATTTGGAAATAGCCTAAATGCCCATCAGCAGACGAGTGGATTAGAAAACTATGGTACATGTACAGAATGGAATACTATGCTGCTATAAAAAGAAGGAATTCTTCCCATTTGCAGCAGCATGGATGGACCTGGAGAGCATTATATTAAGTGAAATAAGCAGGCAATGAAAGGAAAATACCACATGATCCCACTCATTTATGGAGAATAAAGAACATTACAACTTGATGAATAAAAAGATAGATACAGAGGCAATAAAGCACCAAACAGACTGTTAAATTACAGCAGGGGAGAGAGGGAAATAGATCAACCAAAGGACTTGTATACATGCATATAAGCACACCAGTGGACACAAGACACTGAGGGTGGGGTGGGATAAAGGCATGCACCAGGGGATATCAGAGTTTGGGAAAAAGTC
Organism: Lasiurus cinereus; assembly: GCA_011751065.1. Lineage (NCBI taxonomy): Eukaryota > Metazoa > Chordata > Mammalia > Chiroptera > Vespertilionidae > Lasiurus > Lasiurus cinereus. The sequence goes on from JAAGEH010000392.1 coordinate 365,035, forward strand.
AATGGGGGAAAAAGGATATATATATATATATATATACTAATATATGTAATATTTTAATCAATAAAAAATTTTTAAAAAGGGGAAAAAAGGAAAACATTACACACACATATCCTATCTAATAAAAGAGTAATATGCAAATTGACCATACCTCCACTACACCCACATAGCCACACCCACCATCCAATCAGGATTGAGTATGCAAATTAACCCAATCAAGATGGCTGCGGCCACAAAGAGAGTAGGAGGCTTGGTTTTCCCCCGGCAATGGAGGAAGCCACACTTTCTCCCTGCCATGGCCTGTCTTGGCCTCCGCTTAAGGCTACAAGATTTCAATTATAGAGGATAAATAAATCCCAACAAAAATGGCAGCAGTCATAGAGCTGGAGAGTGCAGGAGGCTTGATTTTCCCCCAGTGATGGAGAAAGCCAAGTTTCTGCAGCCCTGGCCTGCCTTGGTCTCAACTTAAGGCTACAAAGTTTCAATTATAGAAGATAAATAAATAACAACAAAAATGGCTGTGGCCATGGAGTGAGCAGGAGGCTTGATTACGCTCAAGGCTACAAAGTTTCAATTACAGAAGACTAGAGGCCCAGCTCACAGATTTCATGCATGGGGGGAGGGTGTCCCTCAGCCCAGCCTGCACCCTCTCCCACTTGGGACTCCTTAAGATCGGGTCTAAACGGGCAGTCAGATATCTTTCTCACAGTCCAGGACTGCTGCCTCTCAACTGCTTGCCTCCCTGCCTTCCTGATCACCACCTAACCACTCCCCTGCCAGCCTGATTGATGCCTAACTGCTCCCCTGCCAGCCTGTTTGCCCCTAACTTCATTCCCCTGCAGCCCTGATCACCTCCAACTGCCCTCTCTTATGGGCCTGCTCACTTCCAACTGCCCTCCCCTGCTGGCCTGACCCCCCACAACTGCCCTCCCTTGCAGGCCTGGTCCCTCCCAACTGCCCTCCCTTGCTGGCCATCTTGTGGTGGCCATCTTATGTCCATATGGGGGCAGCCATCTTGTGTGTTGGAGTAATGGTCAATCTGCATATTACTCTTTTATTAGATAGGATAGAGGCCTGGTGCATGGGTGGGGGCCAGCTGGTTTGCCCTGAAGAGTGTCCTGGTTCAGGGTGGGCCTTCCATTGGGGTATGGGGCATCCTGGGCAAGGGGCCTGTGGTGGTTTGCAGGGCACCACAGGAACCCAAGTGGAGGCCCTGGTATCTGGGATTTATTTATCTTCTACAATTGAAACTTCATAGCCTAGAGCAGAGGCCAAGACAGGCCAGGGCTGCTTCCTCCATAGCCTCCAGCAGTTGGGGAGGGCAGTTAGAGATGACCAGGCCTGCAACCCTAGCCTCCTGTTGTCTCCAGCTCCGTGGCTGTCACCATTTTTGTTGGGATTTATTTATCTTCTTTAATTGAAGCTTTTGTAGTCTTGAGTGGAGGCCTAGGCCTCCAGGGTGTATGGAAAGTTTGGCTTCCTCCATTGCTGGGAAAAACAAGCCTCCCCTCTGCTCACTGGGTGGTCATAGCCATCTTGGTTGGAGTTAATTTTCATACTCAATCCTGATTGGCTTGTGCGTGTGGCTTATGGAGGTGGCTTGTGCGTGTAGCAAAGTAATGGTTAATTTACATATTACTCTTTTATTTTATAGGATAATTGAAACCTTGTAGCCTTGAGTGGAGGCCTGTGCGAGCAAAGGTGTGCGGAAAGCTTGGCTTCCTCCATTGCTGGGGAAACCTAAGCCTCCTGCTCCCTCCATTGCTGCATCCATCTTGCTTGCACTAATTTACATACTCACTCCTGATTGACTGATGGGCTTGGCTTGAAAGTGTGGCAGAGTGATGGTTAATTTGCATATTACTCTTTTATTAGATAGTATAAATAAATCTCAGATATCAGGGCCTCTGCTTGGATTGCTGGGAGTGTGGCCTGCCAGCAAACCACCATGGCCCTTTGCCCAGGTACAAGCCCCAATGGAATCCCCACCCTGATCCAGGACACCCTTCAGGGAAAAACAGCTGGCCCCCACTTATGCACAAGGCCTCTATCCTATCTAATCCTATCTAATAAAAGTAATATGCATATTGACTGTACCTCTGCCACACCCACCAGCCACACCCACCAGTAATGCTCACCAGCCAATCAGAGTGAGTATGCAAATTAACCTGACCAAGATGGCTATGGCCACAGAGAGAGAAGGAGGGAGGCTTGGGTTGCCCCTGGCGATGGAGGAAGCCAACCTTTCCTCACACCCTGGCCAGCCCAGGCCTCTGCTTAAGGCAATGGAGTTTCAATGGCTGTTGCCACAGAGCGAGGTTTGGATTTCCCCCAGTGATGGAGGAAGCCAAGTTTCCCACACACCCTGGCTGGGCCAGGCCTCTGCTTAAGGCAACAAAGTTTCAATGGCTGCCACCACTGAGGCTTGGCTCTGCTCCAGGCTACAAAGTTTCAATTGTAGAAGATAAATAAATCCCAGATACCAGGGCCTCTGCTTGGGTCTCAGGGGGGGTAGGGAGGCATGAATGGCCTGCAAACTACCACAGGCTTCTCACCCAGGCTGCCCCATGCCCCAAGGAAACCCCCACTCTGATCCAGGACACCCTTCAGGAAAATCAGCTGGCCCCCACTTGTGCACCAGGCCTCTATCCTATCTAATAAAGAGTAATATGTAGATTGACCATCATTCCAACACAGAAGATGGCTGCTCCCATGTGGCCAAAGATCCTGCCACCATGTGGACACAAGATGGCCACCACAATCTAGCCAGCAGGGGAGGGCATTTGGCAGGAACCAGGCCTGCAGGGGAGGGCAGTTAAGGGTGACCAGGCCAACAGATGAGGGAAGTTGGGGGTGACCAGGCCTGCAGGGAAGGGCAGTTGGAGGGGACCCAGGCCTGCAGGGGTGGGCAGTTAGGGGTGACCATGCCTGCAGGGAGGGCAGGTAGGGGCAAAAAGGCTGACAGGTGAGCAGTAAGGCATCTATCAGGCTGACAGGGGAGTGGTTAGGGAATGATCAGGCTGGTAGGCAGAACCAGTTAGGGGCAATGAGGAAGGCAGGGAAGCAAGCAGTTAGGAGGCAGCAGTCCTGGATTGTGAGAAAGATGTCTGACTGCAGTCGGACATTGCTTGAGGGGTCTCAAATTGGACAGGTTGCAGGCTGGGCTGAGGGACACACACCCCCACGCATGAATTTCATGCACTGGGCCTCTAGTAATGATTTTAAAGTACAGATAGTAGTTGAATACACACACACACACACACACACACACACACACACACACACAGACACACACTTTCTTTTGGAATAATTAATTAGCATGAAGAGGGGTATATCCAGGTTGGCATTACCGTAATCAACAAAGAAAAGATGTTCCCATTGGGCCTATAAAGTCATAGGTCCAGGGAACAGGACAACTTGCCCTGAAGCCTCAACCTAATATAGAGTCTTTTCTTGCCTTATGTGTTACTGGTTAAAAGAGTTAGAGAAGTTTGCTCAGATACAGGATAGGTTGCCTCCAAAATCCAAAGGCCTTTTCTTTGTGAGGCAGATGTTAGGTACAATAACTTGTTTGTAACTTTTAGAGAGGGGTATCTTAACATGCCTGGAAGTAGTGGATCCACAGAAACTCACTGGTATACCAGACCTCTGAATTTTCTCAAAATTTCTCTTCCACCCTTTGGCATACATATGTTTTTCTAAGGCATCTAGGGTACTTGCTTCTTCCTGCTCACCAGGTACAATTAGTATAATGCTATTAATGTAATGGACCAGTGTGATAATCTGTGAGTACTAAGATAAAATATTTCCTGGTGTATTATAGTTCGACAGGAGAGTGACATAGCCTTGAAATATGAAATGATGGTATACTGGGGATCACTTTGGAAAGCATATGATTGTCTAACCATATACTTACACTCAGCTTCCCCTAGACATGTATCACTATGCTGTGCAACTACAAAATAATATTAAATGTAAACTGTAATAGAAAAACATTTAAAAATAAACAAATACATAATCAGAGTTTAAAAGATAAAGAAAATAGAAAGAAAATAATGATATACTACTGTGCTTCCTGCCCCGTAAAGGTAAACTGCTTTTGATTACCTTTGCTAATAGTAACTGAATAAAAGCACTTTCTATGTCAGTATATGTATACCAGGCTGCAAATGACATAATCACCTAATGAAGCAAAAATCCACATTCATCCTCCAAGACCTCGATGGTTTTTGCCATCGACTAGAAAAGTTAAACTGGACAGTGAAGCCATCAGTAGGTTTTTTACACAGGGAGAGTGTGGTGTCCTCAGAACAGAGGGTGGCAATGCTCCTGCTGGCAAGGAGGGTTCAGAGGACTTGGGATTCCAAGTTCTCAGCACTACTTAATTTGCTGAAATGTCCTTACCACATATCTTAGCTTCCCACTCCCTTCTTATCCATGTCTTCACTTAGCAAGGAAGACCCAATGGTGTTGTGCATGTAACTGACACTGCAACTCTGCAGCCTTTGCAATGGGGCTCTGTGTTTAGCTCTCAGAAACATTCACCCTGTGCCTATAGCAGCGGTTCTCAACCGGGGGGTCGAACGACCCTTTCACAGGGGTCGCCTAAGACCATCGGAAAATGCAGATATTTACATCACAATGCATAACAGTAGCAAAATTTCATGGTTGGGGGGTCACCACCACATGAAGAACTGTATGCAAGGGTCGCGGCCTTAGGAAGGTCGAGAACCACTGGCCTATAGGATCTAAGGAATTCTTTTAAAAATGTGATAGTTATTTTCTGATTATCCACCCATGCCCCGAGTTGGGCATTCAATATTTAATACTTGCCATTTTTTCTGTATGTGCTCTCCAGGGTTAGGAGACATGGCCATGCCAAACCACACAATCTTTGTACCACCATTGTTGCCATCGCCACTGAGTGCCATGGCCACTTGATCTTCCAGTGCCTTGCCTTTAATCTTTCCATCCCATGCCTTTAGTAATCTGTGCCCCAATATTCTCCCTGGCAAAAAGGTTAGCCATTTGTTTTGTCTCCTGCTGCCAACCCCCTCCTCCTTTAATTTAGTCCAGGGCCTGGTAAGAAAGGGGTAGGACCCTCAAAAGGGGTATTAGAGAAAGCTTAATGAGATGACTTTTTACAAAGGTGTGATATGGTATAGGGAAACTACAAGAGATGGTGGGGTACTAGAAGGCTAGTAGAAAGTCATTAGCATCTCTAAATTGGGAAGGGCCAGGAGAGGGATTGCTGAAACCCCTGAGAGCTATAGTAAGAATTGTAGCCCACTGAGAGAGGGCTTTACAGAAGGAACTGTGGCCTTTGGTATAAAACACACAGCCTGTCTCCCAGCAAGGAAGCAATCAGGGGAGTAAATCCATCAGTCTTTCTCTGTCCTCCATTTTCCAGTCTCCTGCCAGTGCTTCCTGTTAGAGAGTGGGAATTTTTGAACATGCTTCCTCCTGGTACTACTCAAAGAGAGGCCATGGACTATACCCCAGATAGAGCTGTCGGTGCTGACATCAGGCCAGGCCTTCAGATACGATCTCATGGCCCCTTCCCAGCATGTAGGCCTTCTTTCATAGATCACTGTCAGCTTTCTGAAGAACAGGATGACCTTGTAAATAACATGGTCGTCAATGGGATGATCCTGACATTGCTTGGGAAAAACTGTTTTGTCTTGGGTTGTTTGCTCTGCAAAAACAGGATGTGGTAAATGTGCTTAAAAGTGGTCATACACAAAGGATCAGGGCTGCTCTCTAGACTCCCTGCACGGAGAAAGGCAGAGTAGTCGCTGGCCGGCTAATAAAGGCTTCCTACATTTTAATTTGGTCTGTACTCCAGTGGTCGTTCACTCACATTCGCTCCACAACACTTCCCACAGGCGAAGCCCAGCTGGCAACCTACTTAATGCTGTTGATAAAGTCAAGATCTCAGGTCACAGAGCAAAGTATGAAAAGATGGCAAGTGGATCTAACTCTGTCCTCCAGTCAACGCGCCCCCGCCCCCCCCCGCACTGCCCACCACACACACACACACACACACACACACACACACACACACACCACCTTTTCCCCTTTTGCATCCACTACAATTCTTTTTTTTAATGAAAAACAGATTTTCCTAAAATATGGAATACACACACACACAAATTTCCATTAGCATCCTTGAGTGATATCAATTCCATCACAGTTTTACCTGAAACCTAAGATATAAACTAGTGTTCTTCATATAAGACTGTAGATCTATCAAAAATAAGAAAGAGAAATAATAAATTAACCTAAAACATTGGTGCTATTGTTTAAAATGGAGAGTATCTAGCACAATAGTATATTGCTCTGGCTCCTTAGCATCTATGTGACTCATAATTGCTATGCTCTGACTGTGAGGCAATGGGAGCTGCCTGGAGAAAAATGGTTATGAGGTGGAGATGAGGCCAAGAAAGAATTATACACAGGACAGCAGGGGCAGAGGACAAACCTCAAGACTCTGAGCTGGCTTGTCTTCAAGATCAAGATCCAGTTTTAGAGACATCAGTTCTGGTCAGCACACCCTAGCCCATTTTTAGAGGAAAGTATGATCTAGACCCAGAGAAGGGACCTAGCAAAAAGTAAGGTGAGGGGGTGCTTAGAACTCCAACCTGTTAGGCTGGTGTTCAGGGCTGGGTGCTAATTCTATATTGTAACATTACAGAAGTGTGAGTAGACTAGCCTCTGCCAACACTGATTAAACAGGGTGCCAATGCTCGTGTGGCACCCTATTTAATAAACAAATATTGAGCATTTTTATGTGGCAAGATTGTCCTGAACACAGGGATACAATGTTAAAAAAAGAAAAATAAATCATTGTCTTTGTAGACCTTAGGTAGAAGTGAGAAAGGCACAGTTCAGATACATTCATTCAAATGCTGAGTTAATCATTACAGGAAAGCAAGCTGTGGAGAACTGTGGGTGCTATCATAACACACAACAGGGGCCCTACCTAATAGTCTTGGAAGACTTCTCAGGAGACAAATTTACTTCAGGATCACTAGCTGGTAGACATGAGAGCAACAAACCACTTCTATTGTGGGGAAAAAGTCACTATCCTACCAGCCATGCTATGCTGAGTTCTAGCCTGCACAGGAGAGAGCCAGGCAGAGTTGGCCCTGGAAGAGTGTCGGAGGTGTGTGTGGTTATATTTGGTGGCTCTAATTCCACTTGCTCCCTCTCTCTCTCTCTCTCTCTCTCTCTCTCTCTCTCTCTCTCTCTCTCTC
>JAAGEH010000392.1:372297-428050 GCA_011751065.1 Lasiurus cinereus
CTCTCTCTCTCTCTCTCTCTCTCTCTCTCTCTCTCTCTCTCTCTCTCACACACACACACACACACACACACACACACACACACACACACACACCACATTCCTGCAGGCAGAGGAGAGGGGGTAGGGGAGAGAGAAAGAACATTTTGTCTTTGTCTCCGTGTTATTTCCTCGTTTCCTTGTTGTTTTTTTTAAATCAGGAAACCAATCCCAGCAGCCATTAAAAGTGAATTCAGTACTTGAAGCAAATGCTAAACTCTCTTACATTATTCCTGCCTGTCCTTTCTTTTTCTTCTTGGTTCCTTGTATCTGCTCAACTTCAGATTCTTTCTGTGTTGTGGTTATAAGCTCAAACTCTGAGGTCATACAGATTCAGGTTCCAGTTCTGGCTTCCCCAGTTTCCAGCTGTGGGACTTGGGGCTAGTTTCTTAACGTACCTTAGCATCAGCTTTCCCAGTTATAATAGGAGACTAATGATAGTACTTACCTCTCAGGGCTAGTGTGAAAATAAAGTGAGATATGGAAGCTTTAGTTACTACAGTGTATTGTTTTTCCATTTTCACTCTGGGATCTGGCAGCAACACCTCACTGCTGACCTTGAATACTCATCCTCTACTAGAACACAGACTACAATTCCTCTCAGGTGCTTCTCATTCAGGGTGGCTTCACTTAAACACCCATTCAACCTCATTCTCTAGGTCACCAGAAGGGGGTTTGCCAGGCAGGCAATGCCACCTGGGAGTGTCAGGCAGCTCCTTTTCTTTTCTTCTTTTCTTTTTTTCATTCCATAACTTTCTAATGTGTATAGATTTTTTTCATATTTATGAAACAATTTTAAGTAAACTCTTCTTAATTTTAAAATCACATGAATATAAAGTCTCACATTTCTATTTCTGAAAAAAACAAAAACAAAAACAAAAACAAAAACAACCCTCTCCAAAACTAACAACCAAAGTAGCATTAAGTTGCTTTGTACTAATGCTAATGATTTTTTTTTTTAATGGTCTATGAGCCTGGGTGGGAACGAAGTGCTCCCCAACCTTGATAAGATGATCTCTTGAGGTTCCTTTAGAGATATAAAAAGCAAGCTAATGACAAAATAATGAGTTCTAGCTTACATGATGTGCAAGCTATGTGCCCAGGCTTTGTTGATAGGTCTGAGATGCTGTTGGTCAGTATTAAAAGAAAAAAGGCAGGAGTTGTCTATATTTCTTTTTATTTAAATATTTTTAGGATTTATTTATTTATGCTAGTTTCTTATGTAATTTCTGGATTCAACAATAAGGCTATTGCTTAGACATGCATCTTTTTTTTGTGATACTGAATGCATTTTAAAAAATATATTTTATTGATTTTTTTTACAGAGAGAAAAGCAGAGGGATAGAGAGTTAGAAACATCAATGAGAGAGAAACATTGACCAGCTGCCTTCGTCACACTGCCTACCAAGGTACCTGCCCTTGACCAGAATCAAACCTGGGGTCCTTGAGTCCACAGGCCAACTCTCTATTTACTGAGCCAAACTGGTTAGGGCCTGTGTATTTTATTATAACATTTTCCTAAACTTTTTATTTTGAAACAATCTAGGTTTACATATAAGTTACAATGATATTATAGAACTCTTACATATTTTACACTCAGCTTCCCCTAATGTTATTACATTATCTATTACACTTATCAAACCTAAAAAAAAATTGACATTGCTACAGCATTATTAACTAAACTACAGACTTTAGTTGAATTTTCTCCCTTAAGGATTTAGTAAGATAAACATTACATTCAGTCGTCAGATTTTCTTAGTTTCCTCCAATCTGTGTCACATTCAGTTTTCCCTTGTTTTTCATTCATTGACACTTTTGAAGAGCACTGTTAGATATTTCATAGGATGTACCTCACTTTGGGACCAGAACTTGCCTGATGTTTTCTCATGTTTAGACTGGGGGTATAGTTTTTTTTTTGAAAACCATAGAGATTAAATGCCCTTCTCACTGCATCATATCAGTGAAACATCAGGTCAGCATGTACTAATCATGGAAGTGGTGACCTTGATTGCTTGGTTAAGGTGCTGTCTGCCAGTTTTCTCAACTGTAAAATTAGTGTTTTTACTCTTTTTATACTTTATTCACTAGAAGAGGTTACTAAGTCCAGTTAATAACACTCAAAAGCTGGGAAAGTAAATTACATCTCCTGGAGAAAGAAGTATCAAAGAATTTGTGGACATTTTTTAAAAATCACAAAAGCATTTAACAAATATTTTGGGAGAGATAGTTTGGGGTTATGCTTCTATTCTGTCTTTCTTTAAAGTTTTACTCACTAATCTTATCATTCACCCTTGAATCTTATCCACAATAATTATTACTATGGAGTTCAAGTGGTGGTTTTTCTATTGCCCTCATTCTGTCTACATTGTTATTTAAAGTTCTGCAATTTTTCTATAAGGAAGAATTTTCCCTTCTCTACCATTTATTTATTCAGTCATTTATTTGTATCAGTATGCATTAATAGATACTTATTTTATTCTTTGAGTTATATTTGAATGTTATTGTCATTAATTTTGTTGCTCAAATTTTTCCAAGTTTGGCCAATAAGAGCTCTTTAAAAAAATATATTTTATTGATTTTTTTACAGAGAGGAAGGGAGAGAGACAAAGAACTAGAAACAACGATGAGAGAGAAACATTGATTAGTTGACTCCTGCATACCTCCTTCTAGGTATGTATCCTTAACCGGAATCGAACCCGGGACCCTTCAGTCCACAGGCCGATGCTCTATCCACTGAGCTAAACTGGCCTCGGCAAGAGCTCTTTTTATTCTGTATCATCTCTCTGCCTGCCTAGCTTTCTATCTATGAGTTGATGCTGATATCCTTGACTCCTCCAACTCAGTTCATTCTAGCCTTCCCTCCTTTGCTTGTTATCTTACTTCTTCTGACAATGAGGAACATCATTTGTAGATAATAATTGTAATTATCTACAATTTATGCACTTATTTGTTCAACCCCAATGTGCTCAGAAAGCAGTATCAGACTTACTGACCTGTATTCTTGTGGGAAACAATGATCAGGTAGAGTGCAGTGTTTTTGTCGATTCTTTTTGTCTTTGGCATTTCAGATTACAGTAGAAGCACTGCTTTCCCAGATTACCTAGTTCAGGTCTTCCCCACTCCTGTGCAGCTTTGTTAGACATTTTTCATACAGTTAGATGCATTTTTCATCATCAATCTGCATTTCAACTTGGGATTCCCTGAAGTCCTGATTTACTTTTTTAAAGCTGCCTGCAGTAAAGTTTGCTCTTTGTGGTATACAATCTAGCGGGGTTGTACTACATGCATGGAGTCAAGTGTTCACCACCACAGTCCCTTTGGGTGAACTCCTTCCCCTGGCCTAACACATATGCTAACATTTTCAATAATATTTCTAAGGACTAAGTGATATTAGGAATCAATTTGCCCAAAACTTTTCTATTTCAAAATTTTTGGTATTTTAAAAATGTATAAAAGTAATACATGTACATTTTTGTTTAATGGTAGAAAAGGTATAATATGAAAAACAGTTCTCTCCCAGTCATTTGTATGTGTCAATATGTCAGAGCTTGTCTCCTTCAGTGAGTCTTTAGATCTCCATTGGCATGTCCTTGTCTGCCTCAGTGTCAGACCTTTACATCTGGATGTCTCTCCCAGCAGCTAATGGTTCCAAGTCCTGTTCTCAGAAGTAACTAGTACTGACCCTTCATTTCACATATAAGAAAGCTGAGAATCAGATATTAAGGTCAACCAGTTATTTACGACAAAACGTGAGGTGAAATTCAGACTCAAGCCTCCCAGCCCATTGTTCTTTCTGCTTCCTGGTGTTTTGTCCAAAGGCACATACTCAGATCAATTTGCAACCCAAATACGGGTGAGTGTGAAATGGAAAACTTATAACACACCCACGAAGTGGTAGGCAAATCGGTTGCTTTGACTTCAGCTGCTATAAGCATTTGTGTGCTGAGGGTGGGTCTCAATCCACATGATTTTTATTTCTCATTCATCTGGCTATAGCAGGGAATTAGGAGGGATTTGTAGAAAAGCTCAGACACAAGGCATCAGTAAAGTTTTCCTTATGGAAGTCCCTGTTTTGCAAAGATTTAAGGAGTAGCAATTAGAAGCACAACATTCTAAACCAATAAAAGAATCATTGATTAAATTTGTCCCCTTGAAACTGATGTTTGAGGAACAGAAAAGAAGAAGAAACTTTAGAATTTGTATATTAGTCATGAAACGACCCCAGGACTGGACCATTGTGGCACTCTGAAGCCAGAAAGGTGGAGAAAGAACCCACAGTGGCAGCCTGATGGAAGACAGAGTTGCCACAGGACCAGAACAGGACATCACCCTTCCACCTCCTGGCGGAAGCTTCACCAGCATCTAGACTAGCTGCTGAAGCTCTAAAACTAAACCACAACTACAGCTGTGAGTACTTGAAATATGGCACAGATATTTAAACTCACATTATTTCCATGATGGAGCTTAGTTTTTCTAACTAATCCTTTTATCACTTGAATAAAATGAACTCCACATACCGTTAAAGAGAAATGCCTGAAGTGGGTGGAACTTGCTAACGTGTAAGTCGCAGCTCTAGTGGGGTGCCCAGCATGGGCAGATTGGGACAACATGCCCAGCATAAAATGTTGCCCAAACAGGTCCCAATTCTATGAAGATGTGCCATTCCTTAGAGGAATGAAACAAAACCCCAAGCAGCAAAATTTAGAAGTCCTTCTAGAAAGTGTAGCAATATATTCACCTTTCTAGGTTACAAAATGGTTTATATTTTGAAATTAATTGTACAATTGTACATTTATTTTAAGAACATTGTAACATTAGTAAATACCATGAAAACATCACCCTAACATAATATAGAACGTTTTCATTACCCCCAAAGTTCCCTCATGCTATCTTCCAGCTAATTTTACTTCACTTTAAAATGCAGTCACTTTCTGACTTCTATCATAAATTTATTTTACCTGTTCTTGTACTTCATTTAATCTAGGATGTTGTGTGTGTGTGCATGTGTGTGTTTGCATACACGTATCTTTCACTGTTTCTTATATTCATCCATATTGCTGTACTTATCAATAGTTCTTCCCTTTTATTGTTGAATAGTATTCCATCGTAGGGATATACTACAACCTGTATTCTCACTCTCTTATTTTTTTTTCCAGTTTTACCCATTTGATTTGTTCTTTTTTTAAAATTAAATCTTTATTATTCAGATTATTACATTTGTTTCTCTTTTTTCCCCTCCATAGCACCCCTCCACCCAACTCCCTCCCTTCCCTCTGCCCTTACCTCCCTCCCATTGACCTCATCCATAGGTGTATGATTTTTGTCCAGTCTCTCCCTGCACACCCCTCACCCCTTTTCCCTGAGAATTATCAGTCCACTCCCTTTCTGTGCTCCTGATTTTATTATATTCACCAGTTTATTCTGTTGATCAAATTTTTAATTCCCTTAATTTTTAGATTCACTTGTTGATAGATATGTATTTGTTGTTCATAATTTTTTGTCTTTTACCTTTTTCTTCTTCCTCTTCTAAAAGAGAGTACTTTTCAGCTTTTCATATAATACTGGTTTGGAGTTGATGAACTCCTTTAGCTTTTTCTTATCTGTGAAGCTCTTTATCTGCCCTTCAATTCTGAATGATAGCTTTGCTGGATAGATTATTCTTGGTTGTAGGCTCTTGCTGTTCATCACGTTGAATATTTCTTGCCACTCCTGTCTGGCCTGCATTGTTTCTGTTGAGAAATCAGCTGACAGTCGTATGGGTGCTTCCTTGTAGGTAACGAACTGTTTTTCTCTTGCCGCTTTTAATATTCTCTCTTTGTCTTTTGCTCTTGGTATTTTAATTATGATGTGTCTTGGCATAGTCCTCTTTGGATTCCTTTTATATGGGATTCTGTGTGCTTCCTGGACTTGTAAGTCTATTTCTTTTACCAGATGTGGGAAGTTTTCAGTCATTATTTCTTTAAATAGGTTTTCAGTATCTTGCTCTCTCTCTTCTTCTGGCACCCCCACAATTCTGATGTTGGTACGCTTGAAGCTGTCCCAGAGGCTCCTTACATTATCTTCACATTTTTGGATTCTTTTTTCTTCTTGCTTTTCCAGTTGAGTGTTTTCTGCTTCTTTATATTTCAAATTTTTGACTTGATTCTTGCCTTCCGCTAGTCTGCTGTTAGGTCTCTGTATAATATTTTTTATTTCAGTCAGTGTATGTTTAATTTCTATTTGGTCCTTTATCATCTCTAGTTGGTCCTTTTCCATCTCTAGTTGGATCTTTTGCATCTCTAGTTGGTACTTTTTCATCTCCTCTTGGGACTTGCTAACTTTATCCAACTTTTCTAGGATATTCTTGAAAAACCTTTTAAGCGTGGTTTTGAACTCTATATCCAGTCATTTCTTTTCCTCCATTTCTTTTGTTTGTGATCCCTTCCCTTGTCTCAGCATTTTCACTATGCTGGGAGAACTTCTGTGTTGGATTCAGCCTTATGATACCAGACTTGAAAAACCGCAGAAGCCTCTTGGTTGAGCTTGGGATGGGTGGAGTCTCAAAGCTTAAGGGACTGCCTTGCCTTCCAGCCGGCCCCTCCCGCCACGGCCCCTGAGTCCTACGTGACTGGGTAATCGCTGGAGCAGTCCCTGTGCACGGGCACCGTACAGTGCCTCTAGACCACTGCCTTTCCAGCTCCCCTGCACTCCAGAACCATATGAGTCTAGGTCCCCAGGGTTTGACCCAAAACAGGGGCTTAGTAGAGTCAGAAGTGCTGCAGTTGGGAGGGTCTGTCTCCCGCCCACTCGGGAAAGCCAGCAGCACAATCAGCAGTCTGTCCTCTGTGCAGTGCCGTGCGTGCCACTATCCTCTGATCTTTTGCGACTCCCCTAAATTTCCATGCACTTCTCCCTTTTCATAGTCCAGACTCCCCCCATATGAGTTTCGACTGCATCTGGGGTTTAGTGTCGTAGGATAACGGGTTCAATGTCGTTGAGAGTCTCCGTCTCTCTCTTGCCAGAGAAAGCCAGCCAGGTACTCCTGCACCTGCTCTTTCCACGCGCGCGTCTTCATACCTCAGCTTTTTGCAGCTCCTCTGGGTCTCCGTGAGCCCCTCTCTTTCCCTCTAGTTGTAGAACTTCCACTCAGCCAGCTTTCCTGTGGTTCTGGATGATGTCCGTTTTGTCTTTTAGTTGTAGTTTTGAAATTGTTGTGCAAGGCAGCAGTGTAGGTGTTTACCTATGCCGCCATCTTGGATTCTCCTCCTCACTCTCTTATTGATGGATACTGGGGTATCCAGTTTCAGGCTGTTATGAATAAGGTTGCTATGGATATTCCTGAATTAATCTTTAATTTTTATCTTCTTAAAAAACTTATTCTTTTGAATGAATTTCAAATTTACAGAAAGTTACAAAAATTACAATAGCACAAAATGCTATCCAGATTTATATATTATCAATATTTAACCTTTACTTTATCATTTGTGTGTGTGTGCTTTCTCATTTTGTGTATGTATATGTGTGTTTTCCCCTGAACCATTTGAAGGCCTTTTACTCCAAAATTACGGCCCTTTATTCCTAAAAGTTCAGTGTGTATTTCTTAGAATATGGATATGGTCTAATATAACCACAGTATATTTATCAATTTCAGTAATGTAACATCAATATAATACTCTAATATACCAATCATATTCCAGTTTTGTCAGTCATTAACCTAATAATGTCCTAACAAAGTCTCTTATTCTCCCCTCCCTCAATGCTTTTAATTGTCACTCATCTTTAGCCTTCTTTAATCTTGAGTATTTCTAAAGCCTTTCTTTGACTTTATGACATTACATTTTTTACAAATACAGTACCCGCCCCTTTTAAATGTTGCTTATATAGGTTCTGAATTTCCTCAAGATTAGATTCACATTATGCGTTCTAGACCAGAATATTGCATAAGAGATATATCTTTTTTAGAGGAGCTCATTTACAGAAATGAACCCCAGAACACCGGTCTCCAATTGACGCAAACACGTGGATACAGAGGAGCTCTACATTCCACCACAGAAAGGTCAGATTTCACCTGGGATAAAGTGAGGTCTCTGGTCCCTGCAGGAGAGAAAAATACATGCACTACGGGAGCTAGAGGACCAGGGGAAGTCTGCACTTTTAAAAATCCATGGCTGTTGGGGCTGGCGTGATCCATGAATGTGGAAAGGGGTCCTCAGAGCTGCTAACAGAAAGGAACTCTTAAAAGCAACCCATTTTGATCTGATGCAAAAAGATAGCCTAAAACTTTTTAAAGTGTGCCGGCTGCTTAAATCCAAGGAGGGAAAAAGACTGCACAGACGTGCATGCAGCCCTAGATTTCCCACACTTACTCTGGCTCTTTTTTTGTTGTTTGTTTGTTTTTTGTTTTTTTTTCTTTTTCTTTTAAATCCTTGCTTCTGATTACTAAGCCCAATACATAGGATCACCCAATTGGGGACACCCTAAGAGACTGCAGGGGAAAGTTGTTTTTCTGGAACCTGGGGATCAGAATAGGGAATAACCATCAGAGAACCATCAGCTCTGGGGCAACCCACTTCCACAAACCAGTATTGAATGCCACAGGGAAAGCAGGATCTAAGCACTGGCTAGAGAGGACCTATAGACCTGGAGGTCAATCCAGAAACACTGCCACCCAGGGGTTGAATAACAAATTGACTCTTGTGTAAACACAAATAAAGGAATACAAGAAATTAAGACACACTGCCTGCTTAAAAATCAGGACTAGCTTACAACACTGAGGAGCAGTGGAATGAAGGGAACTGAAATATTGTCCTGACTAGGAAGCAGTCGTGCCAAACAGAACAGTAGAGGAAGTAAATGACCTTCACTACTGCACATTTTTATTTTTATTTTTTTTTCTTTTATTTTTATTTTTTTTCTTTGCTAATTGTTTTATAATAACAAATGAGTACAGTGAATACCCTATAAAAAACACAATAAAGGTTCAAGATCAAGGTGTTCCTTTAGGCAAGGCTGAAGATTTTCAGTCTCTGGTATTTGGAATTTAGGCTGCAATCCTTATTTTTGGATGGATCACTGGGTGTGTAGTACAGTTCATGCTTTTAACCATATTTGAACAGAAGAATGGCCACTTGGCCCAGGTAGAAGTAGATGAAGTGTTTGGTTTCATGTGTCATGTAACTACCGAAGTTCCTCCCCACAATGCAGTGCCAGGTGGGGTTGTACTTCTTATCAAACTCCTTCTTAATATGGGCTGCAATATCCTTTTCTATGTTATATTTCTCCAATGCCTGAGTAGCACATTCCATGGAGTCCTGTTGCATTTTCTCCGACATATTGGCATTTTTGATCACCGCCTTTCGATTGCACATGGTTACGGTGGAGCAGCGGCTGGCCAACTGCAACAGTCTCCTGGGGGAGGGGCTGGTGAAGCTCAGACCCAGCTATAGAAGCCAATGCTACCGAATCCGTGGCACATCTGAGCCCCCTTTATTTTTTTCATCTTTTATTTAACAAACTAAGTTTTTTCTTTTTTCCCCACTTGATTTACCTTTTTAACTATTATATCTTTATTTTCAATCAGTATTATTACTACTACTATTTTGCCTTTTTTAAAGTATCATTTTATTTTCTCTTTATTTTACTTTGAGATTACTGTTCTACATTCTATTTTCATCTTCCCTTTAGCAACAATTTACTATATCTCAAATTTACCTTTATGCCATCACTATCTTCCTAACTTTTCCCCTTTTGTTTTCCTGTTTCATTACCATTTTCCTGCTTTAAATTTTCCCTGTTCTTTCTTTTTACCCCCATTAAAATTTGACCCTACTTATATATCTAATTTCCAGTCCCCTGCTCCAACTTCATACACACCTCTCTCTTTTGTCCTCACTATCCAAAAAATTGTTTCTCTCTCTGTATTTTGTTGTTGTTTGCTTGATTGTTGATTATATCGATTTTTTATGCTTGTTTGTGAGATTGTTTTGCTTATTCTTTTTTTGTTTTATTTTTGTTTGTTTTTTGCTTCTGTTTTCCCTTGCCTCATTTAATATTAGTTATTGTTTGTAGTTTGTATTCATCTCCATGTACTTGTGGCTGGCATTTGCTGGGATTAGTAGCTGTTCTATTGGAATTTTCTCCCCACTTATATAGTTTATTCCCCTATTCTTTCATATTCTCTTTCTTTTCTCTCTTACTTTTTTCCTTTTCCCAATTTCATTTTTGCACTCCTTTATTTCTTTTTTGCTCTCTTCTTTCTCCCCTATACTCTAATTTGCCTTTCTCCGGTGGTCACCTTTATTTGGGGTTATTAATATTGTGAATACATTTCTGTTCAGTGTCTTGTGTGTTGTATCTGGTGTGTTGTATTTTGTGCCTTTAAATCAATGCAGGAGAGAGAGAGAACTATATAACCAGACATCCGGAGAAGAGACCATGGAGAGATAAAGAAACAGCCCACATATGAAAGAAAAGCAGGCATCACCAGAAAAGGAAGTAAACAAAATGGAGGCAAGCAACCTCCCAGAGAAAGAATTCAGAGAGATGGTCATAAGGTGGCTGAAAAGAATGCAAGACAAATTTGACAATATGAGTAAGAATCAAGAGAAAAGGAAGAAGAACCAAGAAGAAATGAAAAATGACATAGCTGCTGTAAAGAACTCAATAAAAAGAATCAAGAGTAGACTAGAAGAAGCAGAGAACCGCATCAGTGAGTTAGAAGACAAGGTAGGAAAAATACCCAAGTAGAGCAGCTTTTAGAAAAAAAAATTAAAAAGCAGGAGAGTGTAAGGGAATTTTGGGACAACCTGAAACAAAATATCATCCGCATAATAGGGGTCCCAGAAGAAGAGGAAATTGAGCAAGGAATAGAAAATATGTTTGAAGAAATAATGACAGAAAACTTCCCTGATATAGGGAAGAAAAAACTCACACAAACCCAAGAAGCTCACAGAGTCCCAAGCAAAATGAACCCCAAAAGACTGGCACCATGGCACATTATAATTAAATTGGCAAACACCAATGACAAAGTAGGAATCTTAAAAGTGGGGGAGAAACCAAGATGGCAGCATAGGTGAACACCTAAACTGCTGCCTTGTACAACAATTTCAAAATTGAAGCTAATTGACAGAACGGACATCATCCAGAACCACAGGAAATCTGGCTGAGTGGAAATTATACAACTAGAAGGAAAGAGAGAGGCTCACAGAGACTCAGAGGAGTTGCAAAAAGCTGAGGTACAGAGACACACACGTGGAGAGGATAGGTGGAAGAGTGCCTGGCTGGCTTCCTCTAGTGGTAGGGAGATGGAAACTCCCAACTGCACTGAACCCCAGTTCCAACTACACTGAAATCCAGTTACCAGTGAGACTCACACGGGGGTAGTTAAAGGCAGAGGGTGGGGTAGGAGCCAAATGGAAGAGAGCTATGGAAGCAAAAAAGAGGAACAATTGTAATAATCTGAACAATGAAAATTTATTAAATTTTAAAAAAGAATCTTTTTTTATTTTTATTAAATTAAATCTTTATTGTTCAGATTATTACAATTGTTCATCTTCACCCGCCCCCATAGTTCCCCTCCACCGGGCCCCCCCCCAACCCTCTGCCCTTACCTCCCCCCCCATTGTCTTCATCCATAGGTGTAACATTTTTTGTCCAGTCTCTCCCCTCTTCCCCCTCACCCTTTTCCCCTGAGAATTGTCAGTCTATTCCCTTTCTATGCCCCTGATTCTATTATATTCACCATTTTATTCTGTTCATTAGATTTTTTATTTACTTGATTTTTAGATTCACTTGTTGATAGATATGTATCTGTTGTTCATAATTTTTATCTTTACCTTTTTCTTCTTCTTCCTCTTCTTAAATAGTACTTTTCAGCATTTCATATAATACTGGTTTGGTGGTGATGAACTCCTTTAGTACTTGTTGTTGTTGTTATTATTATTATTATTATTATTATTATTATTATTATTATCTGTGAAGCTCTTTACCTGACCTTCAATTCTGAATGATAGCTTTGCTGGGTAGAGTAATCTTGGTTGTAGGTTCTTGCTATTCATCACTTTGAATATTTCTTGCCACTCCCTTCTGGCCTGCACAATTTCTGTTGAGAAATCAGTTGACAATCGTATGGGTGCTCCCTTGTAGGTAATTCATTGTTTTTCTCTTGCTGCTTTTTAAAAAATATATATATTTTATTGATTTTTTACAGAGAGGAAGGGAGAGAGATAGAAAGTCAGAAACATCAATGAGAGAGAGACATCGATCTATGCTTCCTGCATGCCCCACAGTGAAGATGTGCCCGCAAGCAAGGTACATGCCCCCAACTGGAATCGAACCTGGGACCTTTCAGTCTGCAAGCCGACACTCTATCCACTGAGCCAAACCGGTCTTGGCTCTCTTGCTGCTTTTAATATTCTCTCCTTGTCTTTTGCTCTTGGTATTTTAATTATGATGTGTCTTGGTGTGGTCCTCTTTGGATTCCTTTTGTTTGGGGTTCTGTGCACTTCCTATACTTGTAATTCTATTTCTTTCACCAGGTGGGGGAAGTTTTCAGTCATTATTTCTTCACATTGGTTTTTAGTATCTTGTTCTATCTCTTCTTCTGGGACCCTCATAATTCAGATGTTAGTACGCTTGAAGTTGTCCCAGATGATCCGTATACAATCTTCACATTTTTGGATTCTTTTTTCTTTTTGTTTTTCCAGTTGAGTGTTTTCTGCTTTTTTGTATTTCAAATCTTTGACTTGATTCTTGCATTCCTGTAGTCTGCTGTTAGGTTTCTGTATAATATTTTTTATTTCAGTCAGTGTATGTTTAATTTCTAGTTGGTCCTTTTTCATCTCCTCTTGGGGCTCGCTAAATTTATCTATCTTTTCTAGGAAATTCTTGAAAAACCTCATGACTGTGGTTTTGAACTCTATATCTAGTCATTTGTTTTCCTCCATTTCTTTCATTTTTGATCTGTTTCTTTGCCTTGCATTTTAACTGCTTCCCAGAGTTGGTAGAGTAGCTTTACGTACTATGTGTCCTGTTTAGCCCAGTAGCTCCATCTTCCCAGGTACCTAAGGTGGACTCTCTTGGTGCACCCCTTTGTGGATGGTGTGTACAGCCTTGTTATAGTTAAGTCTTGATTGTTGTTGATATCACTGAGGGGAATTGTCTTCCAAGCCAGTTGGTTGTGAGGATCAGCTGTATCTATGCTAGGAAAACTTCTGTGCTGGAGTCAGTCTTATGATACCAGACTTGCAAACTTGCTAAAGCCTCTGTGTTCAGCTTGGATGGGGTGGTGTCTCAAGGCTGAGCAGACGCCTTGGCTTCCCATCAGCCGTGTGGCCCGTGGGTCTCAGTGTCCCTCGGTAATCACTGCAGCCCTCTCTGAGCACACTTGTGTGCTGTCCGCCAGACATTTGCCTTTCGCGGCTCCCCTGAGTTTCTGTGCACTCTGGGAACTTGTATGAGTCTGGGTCCCCAGGGTCATGCCTGAAACTGAGGTTCCGTGCAGTTAGAAGTGGAGTTCAGTGCAGGAGGATGTTCCCTCTTCTTTCCACCAGAGAAAGCCAGAGGCACAATCAGCAATCAGTTCACACTGCACACACTGACACACACTCTCCCAGACCTCTGCCTTTTGTAGCTCCCCTAAGTTCCATGCACCCCTTGCTTTTTCGGACAGTCCAGACTCCCTCCATATGAGTCTCACTGGAACTGGGTTTCAGTGCAGTCAGAACTGGGTTTCAGTGCAGTTGGGAGTCTCCATCTACCTCCCGCTAGTGGAAGCTGCCAGTCCTTTCCACACACATCTCTGTACCTCAGCTTTTTGCAGCTCCTCTAAGTCTTTGTGAGCCCCTCTCTTTCCTTTTAGTTGTAGAATTTTCACTCAGACACCTTTCCTGTGGTTCTGGATGATGTCCATTCTGTCTTTTAGCTGTGGTTTTGAAATATTTGTGTGAGGCAGCAATGCTGCCATCTTGTTTTTTTTGTTTTTTGTTTTTTTCCTTCATAAAAGAATCTGAAAAGAAGCCAGAGAGAAACAGAAAGTTATCTACAAAGGAACCCCCATCAGACTAGCGACTGATTTTTAAACAGTAACTCACTAGGCCAGAAGGGAATGGAATGAAATATACAAAGTTGTGCAAAGGAAGGGTCTGAATCCTAGAATATTGTACCCACCAAGGCTATCAATCAAAATTGAAGGTGAAGTCAGGAGCTTCACAGATAAAAAGGACTAAAGGAATTTATTACCATCACACAAGCAATGCAAAAAAAAAATGCTAAAAGGTATGCAGGGAAAAAAAAGGGGAAGCAAAGAAGGAACACAGGAGTAAAGAATAAAAAAGGTGACAAATAAGGATCTATCCATAATAACTTTAAATGTAAATGGATTAAATGCCCCAATCAAAAGACTTAGGGTAATGGATTGGATAAGAAAACATGATCCAGCCAAAACCGGTTTAGCTCAGTGAATAAAGTTTTGGCCTTTGGACCAAAAGGTCCTGGGTTCGATTCTGGTCAAGGGCATGTACTTTGGTTGGGGGCACATTCCCACTGAGGATTGTGCAGGAGGCTGCTGATCAATGTTTCTCTCTCATAGATGTTTCTGACTATTTCTCTCACTTCCTCTCTGTAAAATATCAATAAAATATATTTTTTAAAAAAGAAAAGAAAACATGACCCATATATATCTGTCTATAAGAAACCCACCTCAGAACAAAAGATGCACACAGACTGAGGATGGAGGGATGGAAAAAGATTTTTCTGACGAATGGAAATGAAAAAAAAAAAGCTGGGGTAGCATACCTTATATCTGACATATTAGATCTCAAAATGAAGGACATAACAAGAGATAAGGAAGGCCACTTCATAATACTAAAGAGAGCAATCCTACAAGAAGAAATAACTCTGGTAAACATATATGCACCCATTACAGGAGCTCCCAGATACATAAAAAAACTCCTGGAGGATATCAAGGGAGAGATTGACAGCAATACAATCATCATAGGAGACTTTAATACCACACTATCACCATTGGACAAATCTAAACAAAAAAATCAGCAAAGAAACATTAATCCTAAATGACTCACTACACCACATGGAATTAATTGACATCTTCAGAACATTTCACCCCAAAGCCATAGATTATACATTCTTCTCAAGTGCACATGGGTCATTTTCAAAGATAGACCATATGTTGGGTCATAGGTAAAGTCTCTTCAAATTCAAGAAGATAGAAATCATATCAAGGATCTTCTCAGATCACAGTGGCATAAAACTGAAAATCAACTACAATAAAACAATCCGAATAAATCAAACACATGGAGACTAAACAGCATGCAATTAAAGAATGACTGCATTACTAGAGAGATCAAGGAAGAAATAAAAAAACATTATGGCAACAAATGACAAAGAAAACACAACAATTCACAATCCATGGGAGACAGCAAAAGCAGTCATGAAAAGGAAGCTCATAGCTCTACAAGCCTACTGCAAAAAACAAGAAACAATGGTAATAAATGATCTAACTCTACAACTCAAAGAGTTAGAAAGAGAGTAACAGGAAAAGCCCAGTGTAAGCAGAAGGAAGGAAATATTAAAAATCAGAGCAGAGATAAACAACATAGAGACCAAAGAAACAATACAAAAGATCAACAAAACTAAGGGGTGGTTCTTTGAAAGGATAAACAAGATTGATGAACCTCTAGCCAGGCTCACAAAGCAGCAAAGAGAGGACCCAAATAAACAAAATCAGAAATGAAAGAGGAGAAATAACAACAGACCCCACTGAAATCCAAAGGATTGTTAAAAAATACTATGAACAAGTCTATTCTAACAAAGTAGACAATCTGGAGGAAATGGACGTATTCCTAGAAAAATGTAACCTTCCAAAACTCAATCAGGAAGAATCTAAACATCTCAATAGGCCAATAACTATGGAAGAAATTGAAGCAGTCATCAAAAACTTCCAGCAAACATAAGCCCGGGGCCAGATCATTTCACAGAGGAGTTTTACCAAATATTCAAGAAAGGAATAAAACCTATCCTCTGCAGACTATTCAAAAATATTCAGGAAGAAGGAACACTTCCAAGCTCCTTCTATGAAGCCAGCTTCACTCTAATACCAAAACTAGATAAAGTCAATACAATGAAAGAGAATTACAAGCCAATATCCCTCATGAACATAGATGTCAAAATCCTCAACAAAATTCTAGCAAATCAGATCCATGGAATAGAATAGAGAATCCCGATATCGACCCAAATCACTATGCTCAATTGATATATATATATATATATATATATATATATATATATATATATTTATATTTTTATTATTCAGATTATTACATTTGTTTCTCTTTTTTTCCCTCCATAGCTCCCCTCCACCCGGTTCCCAACCCTCCCTCTACCCTTACCTCCCTCCCGTTGACCTCATCCATAGGTGTATGATTTTTGTCCAGTCTCTCCCTGTATACCCCTCACCCCTTTCCCCCTGAGAATTATCAGTCCACTCCCATTCTGTGCTCCTGATTCTATTATATTCACCAGTTTATTCTGTTGATCAAATTTTTAATTCCCTTAATTTTTAGATTCACTTATTGATAGATATGTATTTGTTGTTCATAATTTTTTATCTTTTACCTTTTCAATTAATATTTGACAAAGGAGGCATGAACATACAATGGAGTCAAGACAGTCTCTTCAATAAATGATGTTAGGAAAATTGGAGAGATACATGCAAAAAAATGAAACTAGACCACCAACATACACCATACACAAAAATAAACTCAAAATGGATACAGGTCTTAAACATAAGACAGGAAACCATAAAAATACTAGAGGAATCAACAGGCAACAAAATCTGAGATATATGCCAAAGCAATTTCTTCACTGATACTGCTCCTAGGGCAATGGAAGATAAAGAGAAAATAAACACATTGGACTACATCAAATAAAAAGCTTTTGCACAGCAAAAGAAACCATCAGCAAAACAACAAGAAAGCCCACTATATGGGAGCACATATTTACAAATGTTATTACTGATAAAAGTTTAATCTCCAGCATCTATAGGGAACTTATACAACTTAATAAAAGGAAGATAAATGAGCCAATAAAAAAATGGTCAAGGGACATAAATAAAATCTTTTAGAAAGAAGACAGAAGGAAGGCCAAGAGACACATGAAAATATGCTCAAAGTCACTAATTATCTGAGAGATGCAAATCAAAACGCTACTGTGGTACTATTTCACACCTGTCAGAATGGCAACCATCAACAAATCAACAAATGACAAGTGTTGGCGAGGATGCGGAGAAAAAAGGAAGCTTCGTGCACTGTTGGTGGGAATGCAGACTGGTGCAGCCACTATGGATAATAGTATGGAGTTTTCTCAAAAAAACTAAAAATGGAACTCCCATTTGACCTAGTAATCCCACTTCTAGGAATATATCCCAAGAAACTAGAAACACCAATTAAAAAGGATATATGTGCTCCTATTTTCCTAGCAGCAAAATTCATCACAACTATGGTTAGGATACAGCATAAATGTCCACCAGCAGATGAGTGGATTAGAAAACCATGGTACATGTACACAATAGAATACTATGCTGCTGTAAAAAGGAAGGAATTCTTACCATTTGCAGCAGTATAGGTGGACCTGGAGAGCATTATGTTAAGTGAAATAAGCCAGGCAATGAAAGAAAAATACCACATGATCTCATTCATTTAATGAAAATAAAGAACATTATAAACTGATGAACAAAAAGATAGATACAGAGGCAGTAAAGCACCTGACTGTCAAATTACAGCAGGAAGGCTGGGGAGTATTGGGGAGGGAGGAAAATAGATCAGCCAAAGGACTTGTATGTAGCATATAAGCACACCAATGGATACAAGACACTAGGGGTAGGGGGGTGGTGCTGGAATGAGGACATGCGACAGGGTGTAGGGGAGACTGGGGGGAGGTCCATGGGGAAAAAAAAAGGAGATATATGTACAAATATATGCAATACTTTGAGCAATAAAAAATATTTTTAAAAAAGTTTAAGAGCAAAAATTACTTAAACTTCATTGTAGTAAGTTTTCCCATCAGTGGGAAATAAAAGTGAGAAGTTATTTTATTTAATGATTTAATGCGTTCATGACCTTGGCCTTCCTTTTAACACAGAAGAATGAGACAATCTGGATCCTCTGCAGATGTCCACCCCACATATACATTCTTAACCCTCTCAGGAAAGAGGAAAAGAAAGGTTGTGCGAGGCTGAGGCAGCAATGAACAGCATCAGCAATGTTCACTGGGAATGAGCTCTAGATCCAGCTTCACAGTTTATAAACACTTCCAGTGGTTTGTCCATTCATTCATTTGTTGACTGAGCACCAACTTTATACCAACCACCTCAGCTGTTCTTTAGAGAAACTCTTCAAGAAAATGGCAATGTTCACAAGTCAGCATACCAGGCGTTCTAGAGATTTTATGGACACCTGCTTGGATTATGATGGTGCACAGAGGATAGAGTAGGTAAAAACACAAGGTGAGAGGCATGGAAGAAAGAAAGAGCAGCATGAGCAAGGCCATGAAAGCTCTAAAGTCACTTGATCAGGATCATTTGAGGAACTGCAAACGATGCCTTATGGGTGATGCTCTAGCAGTGAGGGATTGAGTGGTGAAGGAGATGACATGCAGGGTGGGCTGGGGACAGCCAGTGGAAGAAACCAAGTAAAGGTGTTGGTACTTTAAAAGGGAACCTCTAGAGGACTTTTAAGCAGAGAAGAAATAGGCTGAGATTTGCGTTTTAGAAAGACCATTCTGAAATTTTTGGGACACAGTGAAAGCAGTCCTGAGAGGGAAGGTCATAGATCTACAGGCCTACCTAAAAAGCAAGAAAAAATGGTAATAAATTATCTAACCCTAGAACTTAAAGAATTAGAAAGAGGGCGATAAGAAAAGCTCTGAATATGCAGAAGGAAGGAAATAATAAAGATCATTGCAAAAATAAACAACATAGAGACAAAAAAAATCAATAAAATAAAGTGCTGGTTCTTTGAAAGAATAAACAAGATTGATAAACCTCTAGCCAGGCTCACCAAGAAACAAAGAAAGAAGAGCCAAATAAACAAATTTAGAAATGAAAGAGATAAAGTAACAACATGAAGGATAAAAAAAAATACTATGAACAACTGGTGTGGTATGAGGGCATGCGACACGCAGTCAGGGAGGCTGGGGGAAGGTCAATGGGAAAAAAAAAGGATATATATGTACTAATATATGTAATGTTTTAAACAATAAAAATATTCTTAAAAATTAAAATAATATACTAAAAAAAACATTTTGCTTTGTCCTTATGTGTGAAGTAAAAAAGCGACTTGTTTTGCTGGATTTTTCACTTTGATAAGTATTGAAATTTGAGGGAATACTAATATTTTTAGCTAAATTTAAAAATTGTTCTGTTTTTAAAGGATACTCCATCTGAATTGGGTTTGGCAACATAGTTTTCATTAGCAATGAAAAGGATGTTTGATTCTTATGACTTGGTAGACCTCAAACAAGCTCACACACAAGCTGTAGTCAGGTAACTAGTGCCAGCTGAAGCTTGTGCTGCCGGCAGTGGCAGCAGCAGAGGTGTGATGGGGCATCTCCTTCCCCTGATCACTGGGTCGCCTCCTGTCCCTGAAGTCTCCCAGACTATGAGAGGAGGTAGGCCAGGCTGAGTGACCCCCTCTCCAGGGCATGAATTTTCATGCACCAGGTCTCTAGTGTACTTATATATATGAACTTTATATGCATACATACACCCACTATCTACACATTTTAGATTTCATAAATTCACACCTGAGAACTCCAATTCCAATCCATCCTCTCAGATTCCTTTTTTTTTGTCTTCTTCTATTACATATTTCTATGTCCTTTCCACCTTCCTGAGATCTGTAGTTACCAACAATATCAATACATTTGCTCAATCCTATAATATATTCTAAAATAGCTTCAAAATCACTTTTCCCATAATACTATAACTAGAGGCCCGTTGCAGGAATATTCCTGCAAGAAGAAGGCTTCCTGTGGCTGCCTCGCTTTCTTCTCTGCTGCCTCACTCCCTCCCATCTCCATGGCCTCGCTCCGTTTTGTCTTTGCTGCCTCTCTGCTGCCTAACTCCCTTCTCTGCCACTTTGCTCCCTTCTGCAGTGCTTGACTTCCGTCTATACTGTCTTCAGTCTGCACTTGCGTTTGTGTATGCAAATCAACTGCCATCTTTGTTGGATTAATTTGCATACTATCTCCTGATTGGCTGGCGAGTGTAGCAGACGGTGATCAATTTGCATGTTTCTCTTTTATTAGTGTAGATAAAGACATTTCTAACAAGAGCTCAGGATTCATTTGTAATTCGTTCTTATGCCTCACCTTACCAAGACTGAGCAGTCAAATATTTGTTCATCAATTACTCAGCTTCCTTCCATCTTTCCTTCCTTCCTTAGCTCTTTTCTTATTATTGCATCCTCCTACTCTCCTCACCATTTTGGGTTATGGTTTCATCTGAAATACAATTAGGTTCATTTGTTTTGTTTTCCTTTCAGTTTTTTATTTCTCCTTCATTCTTAGTGATTGACTTTAATTTCATATGTAAACTATAAATATCCTTCAAGAGTCAGAATTATGCAAAAAAAAAATATTCTCAGAAAAGTGATACTCCCTTCACATCCCTTCCATCTGGTTTCCTGCCACCCCCATATACCACCAATTCATTGTTATCTGTTTTCTCCCTTAGTGTTTCTTTTACAATGATAAGAAAATATGTATATATATATATATCCTTGTTTTCCCTTGTTTTGTACTTAAAAGGTAGCATTCTCTATAAACTTGTCTGCTTTTTGTAACTTAATGATTCCTTCTGAAATTATTTCATTTCAGTTCATAGAGATCTCTATTATTTTTTACAGCTGTATAGAGTTTATTCTGTGCCTTTACCAAAGATTTTACAATTATGTCCTATGTTTGATTATTTTGTAATTATTTTGTAATTTCAAAGAATGCTGCAGGAAATAATCTTAAATAAAATTGTTTAATGGAACTCATTTATCTAGGGTGTCATTTAAAATTTAATTTTAAATAATCCTGTTTTGATTATTAAAGTCTGAATTTAATAACTTTAAATAGAAATATCTAAATCCAGGGGGTACCAACACTGATCATATTACTATTCTGAATGGGTCTATCTTGATGTAACTAACTATATTAAAGAGCAGCGGTTCTCAACCTGTGGGTCGCAACCCCTTTGGGAGTCGAACGACTCTTTCACAGGGGTTGCCTAAGACCATCGGAAAATGCAGATATTTACATCATGATGTATAACAGTAGCAAAATTTCATGGTTGGGGGTCACCACCACATGAGAAACTGTATGCAAGGGTCGTGGCCTTAGGAAGGTTGAGAACCACTGTTATAGAGGAAAGAAGTGGGAAAGTAGAGAAACAGGTGATGAATAGGAGAGGTAATAATGATTCCACCATTAATTGGTCACAAAATATTGGCCAAGTCGCTTTACCTCCTGAACTCACCTCTCCCTATGATTGGTCTTCATCTGTAAATAAGGCCATTGGTCTGGATGTCAAGGTCCATTGCAGTTCTGAAATCTTCCTATTTTGTTTGTCTCTTTATAGATTCCCTCTAAAGCTATCATTATTATTTAAGTAATCATCTTCTGATATCTGTTTAAAAGAAAAGAAATAAAGTAAATGTGAGACTAGATACCAAGGTATAAATAAATAAACTAAGTCAGTTGAAAACCTAAATGTTGGTAGTAATTTTCTTTTTAAGCAGTGCTAGTCTTAGGCTTTAAAAATTGTTCCACACAATCAAGGATCATGAGTGCACAATCAAGAATTATCAGGTTCGATTCCAGTCAAGGGCATGTACCTTGGTTGTGGGCACATCCCCAGTAGGGGGTGTGCAGGAGGCAGTTGATCGATGTTTCTAACTCTCTATTCCTCTTTTTTCTCCCTTCCTCTCTGTAAAAAAATCAATAAAAATTAAAAAAAAAAGAATTATCACACAGCCCTGACCTGTTTGGCTCAGTGGATAGAGCATCGACCTGTGGACTGAAAGGTCCCAGGTTCAATTCCAGTCAAGGGCATGTAACCTGGTTGCAGGCACATCCCCAGTGGGGGGAGGAAGGGTGCAGGAGGCAGCTGATCAATGTTTCTCTCTCATTGATGTTTCTAACTTTCTATCTCTCTCCCTTCTCTCTGTAAAAAGTCAATAAAATATATTAAAAAAAAAATAATTATCAGACAGCCCTGGCTGGTGTGGCTCAGTTGGTTGGGTGTTGTCCCATGCATGGAAAGGTTGCTAGTTTGATTTCAGGTCCGGGAACATGCCCAGGTTGTAGGCTGGATCTTTGGTATGGGGCATTCAGGAGGCAGCCAATCGGTGTTCTCTCACATCGATGTTTCTCTTTTTTTCTCCCTCTCCCTTCCTCCACTGAGTGCCTGCTATGTGCTAGCATGGTACAGGGTCTGAGGATATAGCTACTGTAAAGAAACAAGTGTGCACATACGTTTTTAATCAGTATCATCTGCTTCATTAGTCTGGGGTAAAAGTCACATAACATTTCATATTAGTTATTTTTTCCCAATAAATTGCCCAATTAATTCCCTTATTAGAAAATCCAGTATTTGGTGTTGCCTCTTCCATCTAGTTTACCAAAACTGATAGGTTATTAATCTTATTTGCAGATAAGGGAGGGGATTGAAGTTTATAAGTAGTTTGGTGACTGGATTTTTGGCTAATAAAAATCTTTGGCTGCTAGTTGGTGTTACCATTGCAAATTGGCTCTGTCAGTCCCAAGAGCCCTTGTTCCACCGCCCCCCAGTGCACCAGGTACATAGGTTGTAGAATGGCTGAAGCACAGACTCCCAAAGCTTCTCATTGTCCCCCCAAAACATGGGTAGTTCCTAGGTGACTGAACTGGGATGGCTTTCATAACTTAGTTCTACCTGTGGCCACAAGGATCTGCTGTTGAACTAGTTTATTAGCTCAGATTTCTATTCCTCCTGAAGAGTTTCTCTTTAGGACCCTGTGCTAGTGAGACAGGACTATCTCAGTCATCAGAGTAGTTCTAATCATGTTAAACCTGGACAGAAAGCGGTTGGGATGGAAATTTCTTTCCTCTCAGAGGCTCTCCTGGGCAAACTTTCTCTGTATGGGTTTGGGCTAATAGAGCTAATAGGAATTGTTTGTCAGGATGTCTTACTACCTAATCTCCCTGGTGCAATGGGTACCTAACTCTTTGTCCATTTGAGTCAGTAAGAGGAGCTTCTCAAGTGACTCCTTTCTAAGCAAAGATGATATGTTCCTGGTGACTTATGTGTTTACTTCGTCAGAGCAATGACATGCCTCTCCAGACACCCTATCATACATTAAGTAGAGGTCCAGTGCACAAAATTTGTGCACTCAGGGTGGGAGGGAGGTCTCTCTGTCTGGTCTTCTCCCTCTCACAGTCCAGGTACCCTCAGGTGATGACTGACTGATGGCTTAGGCCCATTCCACCCAGGGAGCAGGCCTAAGTCAGCAGTTAGACATCCTTAGTACTGCCATGAAGGTGGGAGAGTCTCCTGCCACCACCACTGTGCTCACCAGCCATGAGCCTGGCTTCTGGCTGAGCAGTGCTCCCCCTGTGTTGAGCATCTGCCCCCTGGTGGTCAGTGTGCATTATAGTGACTGGTTGTTTCACCATTTGGTTGGTTTGCATATTAGCCTTTTATTATATAGGATAGAATTATATATGAAACACAAGTAGTACAAAGGAGGAAGTGATTGACTTGCCAGGAAGTGGGGGGTAGGTAGAAATGGTCAGAAAACATAGTTTGGAGTAGAAGACCATCAGTGCCTCCTATTAAAGGATGAGCTGAGTTGGGAGGATGGCAGGGCAGGAGGATTGGTATTTTAGGTAAAAGGAATAGCCTAGTCAAGGGAAGACAACAGAGGGAATAACAGTGTACTTTTGTCTCCTGGGGCAGAGGTAGAAAACATCTATTGGAGGGGAGGAGTGCCAAGACAGGAATTCAAGGAGGTAGGCAGAGCTTATATCATAACTACCTTTATGTAAGATGCTAAACATCCTGGAGTTGGTATTGGTGATGAGGAACTAGTGAGGAATTTCTTCATTTGCATATTACCTTCCTTGACAAGCACACACAACTTCTCTGCTCCTGTTCTCAGGTAAATATTATCATCCTCTCAGGCACCCCACCAGGAAATCTCAGAGTCCATTTAAAAATTTTCTTCCAACTAAATAACAATCTTTCCCACTCCATCCATTTGAAACCTTTCTTCTTGTTTTCTTTGTTTTGCCCTGACTCAGATGATCACAACCTCTTACCTAGGTTATTTCAAGAATGTTCAAACTGTTCTCTGTGCTTGATGTTTCCTCCTTCCATCCATCCTGCACACTGCCACTAACATGTCTTCCTTAAATAGAAGCTGAAGTTACTATTCAACCCCGAACTTGAATTAAACATTAAATAATTAACTCCATTAAATATTGACCTCCATTAAACATTACAACTGTTTGTCCTATTTCACACCTTTCCTTGAACCTCCATCTATACCATTTCTTTGCTCTCATTATATTTAAAGCCCCTTTCTTCTATCTATTTTCCAAGGTGTGGCCCATATCACATCAGCTGCATAAAAAATTACCCCAAAATGTGATGGTTTAAAACAAGCATGTCAAACTCATGGCCTGCAAATATTTTTGAGGCCTAGCCAATACAGCAGTATGTAAAAAACATTTTAATAAAATTTTTGTAACTTAATTTTTACAATATCCTGTTACACATAATTATTAATAACGAATTACAATGTTCACTGACTGATTACTATAATCTTTGCATTTCCCTTACACGTCTTACACACAGGCGGACCATTTCTCTCCACTAATACTGGCAGCGAATATTTTAGCAGCCGATTGCCATGTCATTAGTCTTGGACTGACTTGTTTGGTGTGCACAACAGAAAATAGTTCACTTTTGGAGAACAAGAAAAAAAGGTTTATTTGCATTATACTTATTACTTATTCAGTGTCTGGTAAGTTAATGTTCAAGAAAAAAATATTAATTTTTATTAAAATGCTCTATTATTTTATTTTAACAGTTACTCATTGATTTCAGCCCTTTGAATTCAGCATGTCTCTATTGCAATAAACCTACATTTCTATGAAAATTTGAAGCTTTTGTTTTTTATGCGGCCCATTTAAACTTAAACCTTTTTTATTTGGCCTTTGTTAGTCCTTGAGTTTGACATGCTTGGCTTAAAACAATGATAAATATTTATTAT
This sequence comes from Lasiurus cinereus, assembly GCA_011751065.1. NCBI lineage: Eukaryota > Metazoa > Chordata > Mammalia > Chiroptera > Vespertilionidae > Lasiurus > Lasiurus cinereus. The sequence goes on from JAAGEH010000392.1 coordinate 397,626, forward strand.
CTCCCACAGTTTCTATGAGTCAGGAATTTAGGAGCATCTTGGCTGGGCCAGCTGGCTCAGGGCTGCTCCTGAGGCAGCAGGCTGAGGCTTGACTGGGGATGGAAGGCCTGCTTCCAAGGCTGGCAAGCAAATATTGTCTTTTGGAGGCGGGGAGAAGTCCTCAGTTCTCCCCCAGACTGTTTGAGTGTTCTCTGTGGCAGCTGGCTTCCCCAAGAGTAAGGAAGCCAAAAGACCAAGATGAAAGCCACAAGGCCTTTTATGATCTAGTTTCAGAAGATACATATTACTCTTTTGATCACACAGACTAGCTCTGATGTGAGGAAAATTACACATGGGCATGAATGTCAGGAAGCAAGGATTACTGAGAACAGTGTTGGAGGCTGGCTAACACAACGTCTCTTACAAGGTTTTCTAGAGTCCCTAACTCTATATGACCTTCTCCTCCTTATTCTTTATATATATATTATTGATTTTTCACAGAAAGGAAGGGAAAGGGATAGTTAGAAACATCGATGAGAGAGAGACATTGATCAGCCGCCTCTTGCACACCCTCTACTGGAGGTGTGCCCGCAACCAAGGTACATGCCCTTGACCGGAATCGAACCTGGGACCTTTCAGTCCGCAGGCCGACGCTCTATCCACTGAGCCAAACCGGTTTAGGCTCTTCCTTATTCTTGATAGGTCAAACTCTATAAAAGTCAGAGCTCCTGGAGATCTACTGATAAAGTAATATTTTTTTCTTAATTATTCAGTATTATAAACTGTGAGCCAGAAAAACTGCTTTGGTTAATTATCAAAGGACAATGCTGAGAAAACTTGTTCTCTAAAATCAGGTTAACAGAACTTGGTTATTTGGAACTCATATTAGGATGAACAGAGCATTCCTTTCTTGTCTGGGAGATGTAAACTATCCAAATCACTTTCACTTACAGGAGCAGCCTCAATTTAGAGTGAGTGCATAGGTTCAGATAAGGACTCTAGGACACAATATTCTACGTTAACCTTAAATTTATGTTTCCTAGGAAATAGAACCTCCAGTCTGCTTGTCAATTGAGGTCTGATATTAAGCCATTTTACATACAGATCTGAGTGTCTTAAGTACAGTTTCACTTAGATCCTACTTAAACTCTCCCTTTCCCCTAATACTATAATGACCCCCATTTCTTCCCCTTTTTGGAGACATGTCTACAGTTGTTCTGCTGTGTGGTGTCCTTTGCTGCAAGTTAATATACCTAACTTTGTTGGGTTACAGGTTTGGCTCTGGAAATCTTTATCTGATGGGCTTTATGAACAGCTAAAATAATTTGAGCTCATATTATCTAGTTTCATTTTTTTAGAATCACTCATGCTTCTTGATCAAGGGTACCTTTTAGAATATCTTGCCCAGTGAATCCTTATCTTTCCTCTGAACTACAGTCTACTTCCTAAATATATCGTTCCTTTGAAATATAGTCTATTATCTATACAGACTACATTTTTTTAAAAAAAATATCCTTATTGATTTCAGAAAGAGAAAGAGAGAGGGAGAGAGTGATAGAAACATCAAAGATGAGAGAGAATCATTGATCTGCTGATTCTTGTATAGGGGAATCGAACCATCAATGCAGGCATGTGCCCTGACCAGGAATCGAACGGTGACCTGTTTCATGGGTTTATGCTCAACTACTGAGCCACATAAGCTGGGCCAGACATTTTGGACTAACGTTGCATGCTGTTCCTTCACTGCTATAGACTCTAAAATGATTCATTCAGTCACTTTCTCCCACGGTTCCTAATACTTTTACATTACTAAGCAATTTATTACTGCACTAGTAATTGTCCCTTTTGTCCTTCTGAGCAACTTCTTGGTCACTGAAGGAGGAACACACGAGGCCAGAGTGGAGAGGGATTACAGATTTCTTCAATCATCTGCACCCAGTGACAGGAGTCTGCGGCTTTTAAAAGACCTTTGGTGGGCTTTTTTTCTGGGTGGATACTTTATGCATACCCAGAGGGGAGAAAATGGAATGTGGTCTCAGCAAAGGGAATTTCCATAGTGAAATGATCTAGAAAATCAGTTCCCAGGGGAGGGGTATCAATTCAATTGCCTGATCAAACCTAACACTTCTCTGGTCGTTAAGATTCTTCTGTGTCAAGCCTTAATCAAAGGCTCTGGATTTAGAAAAACTAAGCATTTACTCTTCTGTGCCTTGCTTATACCTTTAACATGGCACTTAACCATGTTGATAATTTCCCCCATGTTTTTCACCTCCACCACCTCTGCAAAATAGGATTAGAATCTGTTCATCCTTGTATCCACTGTGCCAGATTTACCTAATTACAATTGTTACATGAGATAATGAAATGTGTACATGGCAAATGAAGAATTTAATAGCTCTAGTTCATGGAAAGTTGGACTGTTGAACACTTCTAAACACACACAGATACACCGTAAGTATAGGTATCTGGTCCTTGTGATTCTTGTCATCTGTATTAGCCAACTACCCACTTGTACTGAAACCAACGTTCCGTGGGCTATTTTAATGAGGGGTTACTTCAACACACAGACTAATATGCGTGCCTATTATGCAAGGTTTCATGTACTCATTTTCTGAATGACACACTTGCTTTTCTCCAGTTTTCTCAACTGAAGAGAGGATCTAAGTTACTGTACACATGCCAGTCTAAACGCTAGGAACCACGATTTTTGAATCATTGGGGCCAGGCAGGAGAAGAATGCTGTAATCTGGAATGCTCTTCAGGTCCTGGGAGTAAGGCCAGTTTGACACAATGCACGATTGTTATTTCTGAATGCTTCTCTGCAAAGAACAGTGTTTCTCAAACTTGTTGTTCGATCAGACCCACGTAAAGAAATGCACCTTATATTGCTACTTGAGACACACAGATACAAAAGACTGGAATAAAATTTTCAAATAACTCCTTTACCCGCGATGCATCCTGAGATTTCATATCGTGTTCGATTCTTCAGATTTCATTAAAACACAAAGAAGTAATGGTCTCGGTCCGCCAAACTGATTTCACGGTCCCCTAGAAATTATAATCCATGGTTTGGAAAATACAGGTTTTGAATTTGTAGTCTTTTTTTCCTCATCTCCTTGCACTTCGGAGTTCCCCACAGTCGTTTTTGTGTAAAGGAGGACCGAGCCCCCGCTTTATGTAAATGCCCTGTGACAGGGCCATTCCCTTCTTCCAGGGCTCCTTTAAGAGGGTGGTAACGGCTCCGCACCGGGGGTGGAGCGGCAGATCCCACGAAGTCCCCGGCGCAAGCCCGGCTCGCTTTTCCAGTTCTTGTGAAAGCCTGGGTGTGTGTGTGCGCGCGCGGGGTGGGAGGCGGGGTGGGGTAGGAACAAGGACCCGAGCAGCCAGGAGGCACCGCGGGAAGCTCGCGCTTTCTCCACGCCCGCGTGCCCGGCGACGCTGCGGGGGTCCGCGCGTGCGCAGAGAGCGCCCGGTACGGTTCCGGCCTCCGCGGTGCCCGAGTCCGAGGTGGGCTGCGGCGCGGCGGCGCGCGCCAGGGGGCGGTCCTGCGCGGCCGGCCCCGCCCTCCCTCCGCGCTCCTCCCCTCCCAGTCTCCCCCGCGCTTCCTGCACTAAGGCAATCACCGCCGCGTACCCTTGCCCGGCTGCTCGTTCCCGCGGTGCCATGGCGGCCTTCAGCAAGTACCTGACGGCGCGAAACTCCTCGCTGGCGGGGGCCGCGTTTCTGCTGCTCTGCCTGCTCCACAAGCGGCGCCGCGCCCTCGGCCTGCACGGGTAAGAAGGCCCGTGGCCGCGCCGCTTTCCCGAGACCGAGCGGACGCTCCCGCTCGTCCGTGCCGTCCGGGGGCCCCGCCCGGCGGCGGGCAGACCGGTGCCTTTGCCCCGCGGGGTCAGGCGGAGAGAGCGCTGGCGGCGCTGCTGCCAGGCTCCCACTGTCAGGGCGCCCGGCTGTGCCCGCGGAGCCGGCGTCCTTCGCGCTCCCGGCGCCCCTGCCGCCCTGGCCGGTCCCTTACTCTGCCCCCCGGGCGTGGGTACGTTCTGCGCCCGCTAGCAAACCCATGTGCCGGTGCCCAGACCTCCTCCTTTCTGTGACCAACTTTCGGGGCGTGCTCGAGTTTTGCCATCTCATCTCCTGCCACATGGTGGGTTTGCTTTGTGGAAGTGTGTGTGTGTGCGTGTGTGTGAGGGTGGGATTAGACTTGCCAGGCTGGAGGCTGTTGGCGCCGACGAGGTTCGGCACGATGCCTTAGTAGTTGCTGTTGAAAGTTGCGAGAATGGCTTCTGTGAACTGTCTGGATCCTCTTGGCCGAATGGCTTTCGAAAGCGGTGTCACCTTGGAATTGGCCAGTGAATGCCCTGGCGTTTCGTCCGGAAAGCCAGGTTCCCTCCCTTGACTCTGTAGGTGTTAAGTGTGTTTTAGGTGAGGATCAAGATTATTTTTTCAGAAACTGATTTGTGAGCAGAGAATGCAAAGTATAATTATTCTTGAAGTTTAAATTACTGGGATGAAATCACTGAATTATTTTAAAACAATTAAGAATGGTGTTGAGTCTGTTGTAGACTTCCAGAATCCTATGAATGCCTTTTTAGTCGCTGTCTTTTGGCATCACCGTTTAAAGATTAGAAAATTATAACTTTAAATTGTACTGGCTTTTTTGAGTATACTGTATTTGGCAATAGGGCTCGTTAATGTTACTATCTGGTACCTAAGGAACCTGTGGCTTCTCAGGTTTTTTTTTTTTTTTTTTTTGTCTGTGCTATCAACAGTAGGTTTTCCTTAGAAGATATTTTTTAGAATCATAGAAGTTACAATTATTTCAAATATTAAGAGAATTAATTTAATTTTGTTACTTTTCAGTTTTGTTAATGCAGTTTTTCCATCCATTTAAAAATATGTACATATATGACTTTTTATTACAGAAATTTTCACATATTACATTCTCGAAAAGTAGATGCAGAATAATATACTCTACACTTTACCCAAGAAGTATCATCAGCATTCTTCAAGTCTTGTTTCATCTATAGCTTTGTGCTCCCCATCCCTTACTTTTATATGTTTTTAGGTAAAATTTGCATATATTGAATTACAGATCTTAGTTATATATATTTTATTTTTTTAAAAAATTTTATTGTTGAAAGTATTACCTATGTCCCTCCTTTTCCCCCATTGACCCCTTTCAGCACCCTTCCCCTTTGCCCCTGCCCCAGGCCTTCCTCACACTATTATCCTTGTGTGTCCATGGATTATCATATATATATACATACAAGTTCTTTGATCTCTTCCCTCCCCCTGTCTCTCTGATATTTAAGTTTGTTCCATGTTTCTATATCTGGATCTATTTTTTATTTATTTTAATTTTTATTGATTTCAGAGGGGAAAGGAGAGGGAGAGATAGAAACATCAGTGGTGAGAATCATCTGCCTCCTGCACACCCCTACTGGGGATCAAGGTCACAACCCCAGTGTGTGCCCTGACCAGGAATCTAACCATGACTCTTGGTTAATGTGTTGATGCTCAGATATAAAACCACTGAATTAACACCAGCCTGGCTCTGGATCTATTTTGTTAATCAGTTTATTTTGATTTCACTCATATGAAATACTTGTCTTTCTCTGTCTGGCTTATTTGGCTAAGCACAACACTCTACAGGTCCCTCCATGCTGCCTCAAAGGGAAAAAGACCCTGTTTTACTGCTGTTTAGTATTCCGTGGTATAAATGTACCATAGCTTTTTTATCCACTTATCTACTGATGGGTACTTGGGCTGTCAGTATATCTTACCTATGGTAAATTGCTGCTGTGAACATAGGGAGTGCATATATTCTTTCTGATTGGTGTTTCTGGTTTCTTAGACTATATTCCTAGAAGTGGGATCACTGGGCAGTTCCTATTTAATTCTTTGATGAAACTCCATACTGTTTTCTATGATGGTAGCCATTTTGATAGGTGTGAGGTAAAACCTCATTGCCATTTTAATTTGCATCTCTCTGATGACTAGTAACTTTTGAGCACTTTTACTTATATATAAAATATATGGGCACCACAGTGTAGCGCGCACACCTATCATTTAGAACAATTAGAACGGAAAGTTCCCTTGTTTACATTCCCTGCTGTCACCGTACTAATTTTTTTCTCAGTTTTGCCTAATTATACATCTTATTTTGTTCCTCATTTATGGGGAATAGTAGAATATTTTTACTCATGGATAAGGGAGACCATGTATTCAGTTCAAAGGCATTATTTGGTTTAGAATGTTATATTACTCTGCTAGGTGCTACGGGATGAAGAAAGGTAGGGGTGTGTGTGTGTGTGTTAAAAAACACAAACGTTAAAAAAAGAAAACTTTTTTTTTTCTCTCGGGGAGCTTGTTATGTACTTGTTAGGGAGAAGAAATTTAAATGTAAATTAGACAAAAATGTAAAGTGCTGACAGTGCACTGCAGACAGATATTCCTTAGAAGTTCTGAGAAAGGAAAGATTAATGTGTTTGGGAAGTTAGGGGAGGTTTTATATCTGAAGGATGTGTGCTATGCCTAGTTTGGAGATAGGAATGGATAACAAGTGATAAATTGAATATTATAGCAGCCTACATCAGATTTTAGTTGTATATTATGTTAGGAAGAGAAAAGGTTTTGTGGTGTCCTTTCAATCCGTGTTCCACTTCTTAAGAAACACAAATGTGGTTGTTTTTTTTTTTGTTGTTGAAACTTTGCTATGCTCATATACCAAGTTCTTAGCATGAGAGAATGGTGTTCATGGTATGGTACTTTATGACTTCTACCATGTATCCATATGGGATTAAAAATCTTTGAATATGGCTGTTTCTGCCCAGCCTTTGCAGTCTGATGGTAATCACTGTTATCTCCAGGTCTCCTCCCGACCCTTTGACGTTTCTTTTCCTTCAAGACTCAGTGCAGTCAACACTTTCTCTTAAGTGTTTTCTATCTTTTCCTGATCTCCAAACTGATGTTGCTGTCCTCAGCTCTCAGGATACTTTAAGCATTCTTCTACAGCATTCTGTATTGTATTAGTTCATTAAAAAAATATTTTTACTGATTTCAGAGAGGAAGGGAGAGGGAGAGAGAGATAAGAACATCAATGATGATAGAGAATATTGTTTGGCTGCCTCTTGCATGCCCCTACTAGGGATTAAGCCTGCAACCTCTTGTATGTCCCTACTGGAGATCAAGCTTGCAACCATACCCCTACTGGGGATCAAGCCTGCCCTTGACTGGAATTGAACATGGGACCTTTCAGTCCTCAGGCCAACACTCTATCCATTGAGTCAAACCGGCTAGGGCTGTATTAGTTCATTTTATTGGCTTCTGCCCACATCAGATTCTGAGCTTCTTGAGGGCATAGATTGAGTAATATTTAAATTCTTTGTTTGCACATATCATGGGATGGACAATAAGTGTTTATAGGCTGGGCCAATGATATATGATAGGTGAAGACCTTGTGAAGGTAGTTGACAGGCAGTTGGAGCCCTGAGGCCAGTACAAACATGAGTAGAGACATTATCGTTGCAGAAATGATTAAATAGTTGTGTACCTAGGGTAGTGTAATATGAGCTGAGTAGTGGGAAATCAGTGGGCTAATTTTAGAAGGCAGGGAAACAATCAGTCTGCATTGCCAAAGTATTTTACGATCTTCAAAAACAAACACCTGCTCCCCCCCCCTCCAAAAAAAAAAAAAAAAAAGAACAAGGAAGTTCTTTTTCTTCTTATGAATGCTCATCAAAGTTCAGATTTCTTGTCCTGGATTTCAGAGTCTTCCTCCATCTGATCTCATTTTACCTGGCTAATCTTATATGCCACTGCCTGCCAGTGGGCAGTGTCTGTTCCAGATAGGCCAGTTTCTGCAATGTTCTCCAAACAGGCCAAACTCATTCCTGGCTTTGGAGCTTTATTCACCACGTTAGCCATACCTGGAATATCTCACTCTGTATCCTCTGCTCTTCAACTCTTATCCTTTAAGGATGAAGTCAGGCCCACCCCTTCCATGAAGTATTATTTAACAACTTTTGATAATTTAAATGATGATCACCCCCTTGAAGCATGAATTTAGGAATGCTTCTTATTTTATCTGTTAACTAGTGACCAGGTGCATGGATTTGTGCACATTGAAACAAAATTAATTAGAAGAAATATTTTAATATTGCTATTCGCCCTTTCTCTATAATAGAAGTGTCAACCAAATTCACGATCAACAATGACTGATGGAAACACATGCGTGTGATTGGCACCAGTGAGAGCTTTATATGTATCACGCAAGTGCGAGTAAACTTAGCCTTTTATACTAGAGGCCAGTGCATGAAATATGTGGGGGTGGTGTTCTTCAGCCCAGCCTGCATCCTCTCCAATCCTACTGGGATCGGACCTAAATGGGCAGTTGGACATCCCTTTTACAATCCAGGACTGCTGGCTCCCAACTGCTCGCCTGCCTGCCTTCCTGATTGCCCCTAACTGCTTCTGCCTGCCAGCCTGATCACCCCCTAATCACTCCCCTGCCAGCCTGATTGATGCCTAACTGCTCCCCTGCCTGCCTGTTTGCCCCTAACTGCCCTCCCCTGCAAGCCTGGTCACCCCTAACTGCCCTCCCCTGTGGGCCCGGTCACCCCCAACTTCCCTCCTCTGCCGGCCTGGTCACCCTTAACTGCCCTCCCCTGCAGGTATGATCACTCTCAACTACCCTTCCTTGCAGGCCTGGTCCCTCCCAACTGCCTTCCTCTGCTGACCTGATTGCCCACAATTGTCCTTTCTTGCAGGCCTGGTCCCTCCCAACTGTCCTCCTCTGCTGGTCATCTTATGGTGGCCACCTTGTGTCCACATGGGGGCAGGATCTTTGACCACAAGGGGGCAGCCATCTTGTGTGTTGGAGTGATGGTCAATCTTTATATTACTCTTTTATTAGGTAGAATAGAGGCCGTGCATGGATGGGGGCCAACTGGTTTGCCCTGAAGGGTGTCCTGAATCAGGGTGGGTGTTCCCTTGGGGAATAGGGCAGCCTGAGCAAGGGGCCTGTGGTGGTTTGGAGGCTTGCCACGCCCCCCTGCGACCCAAGCAGAGGCCCTGATATCTGGCATTTACTTATCTTTTACAGTTGAAACTTTGTAGCCTGGAGTGGAGCCAAGCCTTCTGCTTGCTCTGTGGCCACAGCCATTTTTGTTGGGATTTATTTATCTTCTATAATTGAAACTTTGTAGCCTTAAGCAGAGGCCAGGACAGACCAGGGCTGCAGAAGCTTGGCTTCTTTCATTGCCAGGGGCAACCCTGGCCTCCTGCTCTCTCCAGCTCCATGGCTGTTTCCATTTTTGTTGGGATTTATTTATCTTCTATAATTGAAACTTTGTAGCCTGGAGTGGAGGCCTGGGCCTGCCAGGGTGTGCAGAAAGCTTGGCTTCCTCCATCGCCAGGGAAACCCAAGCCTCTCTCCTGCTCTCTTCGTGGCCGAGGCCAACATGGTTGGATTAATTTGCATACTTGCTCTGATTGGCTGGTGGGCATCACTTGTGGGTGCCATGGAGTGATGGTTAATTTACATATTATTCTAATAAGGGGAGAGTAATATGTAAATTAACCATATATAGAATAAATTTGCTTAATTAGACCTGCTTTCTGATTTAGCTAAACTTTTCCCAGCCCATCGAAGCACCCCAACTTCTCTTTCAGGTAATTGTCCGCAACACAGTAGTAAATATCAACACGAAAAGCAGATTATTATTGTAGATCATGCAGGGAGGACAAAGGGTAAAATATTTATCTGTAGCAGTGTTTGACTGGATTCTGTGCAGTGAGAAAATCTACAATCATTTTTAAGTTTCACCGTTTTTTATTTTCCAGTCCAGTCAAGTTTCTAAAATCTCTGTTTTCTGGCTAATAAAAAGAAAATAGCATCATTCTACTGAGTCTCCTATCTACCTGCTCCAGGACTTCTATGAGGATCAAATGAGATGAGGCATGGAAAATGCTTCACGAACATTTGGTTAAATTGTAAAATGTTCGCACCTGGCTATAAAGCAAGTTGTGTCCTGGGCTAAAGAAACTCCAAAGAGGCTAGTTGCTAGGGAGAGGAGGTCTGGTGTTGCTATGTGACATCATTACCTGGCCCATAGCAACTGTTTCTGGGCTGAGCTAGGTTGTGGGCCGCATTTTGCGCCATGGGGTCTTGGCAGTGTTGGCTGCAATTTGGTGGGATGTTGTTCTGGGGTGGTGGTGGGGCCTGTGTCCCACTTGGGGGAAGCTGAGTGTTGGTTTGTCGGTGCCAGATCTGTGGTGCTGTTTATTTGTAAATGGCCAGTGTGCGTCATGGTAGCTCCTGCATTGAGTGTCTGCCTCCTGGAGGTCAGTGCGCATCATAACTTCTAGTTGGATGTACACTTAGCCTTTTATATATATAGATTGGGTGTCAGTTACCAGGGTGCAGCCAAGTCCACCAGCTCATGGGGTGATCCTTCTTCCTTTTCAAAGCTCCATTCTGTAGATGATGGGAACACAGTCTCCTCCTCAGATATAAAAGAGGTGTTTCTGGGAGCTTGTGTTTCTCGTAGACATACCTACTTCACTTCTGCTCTGTTTTATTTCCCATTTACATCTTATCTCTTGAGCCTGTCTTCATTCCTTTACAGCATCAGTCACAATACAGGTATTTGTAGTAGAGTTGAAAATTTGGGAATGGTGGCAGGGATTTTATCACCATAATGAACAGCTTAAAATGGAGACTTTCTTTTACTTATAAGCTCTTTAGACATTCCCATTGTTGGAAATTTGTTCACTATTTTTCTCTAAGCCTCAGCTTTGTGGCCTGTTGCTGGCCCTTTTCTATATTCCTTGGATGTTCTCATATCTGTGGTTTCTGCCCCTTGTACTTTCCTCCCCACTAATCTCACTACAACTTTTCTGAATGTTTTCATTCTGAGATCTCCTTTCAAATCAAGCTCTGGAAAGGGCTGGTTTCACCTTTCTCAGTTTCACAGGCCCACTGAATGCTTTGCAAATGTAGGCATGAGTCTTGTAAGGGGCTGTAGCTGCATGAGATCCTTAGGATGAACTGAGAGTAGATCTTACAGGGACAGTCCCTGGTCCCATTTGGATCCTCAGAATAAAAATGAGATGCTTAAGCAGCCATAGGTGAAGCAGGCCTTAAAGGATTTGTCAGGAAAAGCAGTGATATACAGAAACCAGCTAATGGCAAGTATGATCCAGATGCAGACTTCTCAAACTGTGTCACTGTGCATAATGGGGGAAGTAGGTATAGGTTGTTTAATTAATCACACTTCTCAGTTTTGGACACATTAGCATCATTGGCCAGGCATTTTGTTTCAGGGTTTTTGTACTTGCTGTTCCGCTGCCTGACATGCTCTTTGCCTAGATATCCACACTGCTTACTCCCTCCCTTTTTTCAGTCTTTTATTAGACATCTCACAGTGAGACCTTCCATTGCCACTCAGTTTAAAATAGCATCCTCCACACATGTACTCTTCTGACTTGCCTGGCTTTAGTTTTCAGATGTGCACATGAACATCTCTCTATAGAAGCCTTTTGAATTGACAGAATCATTTACTCTTATTCCTGGATAGTATTTAAGTTACTTTTATGTGACATGGTTTCAGGCCTCTGTATTTTTTTCAGTTGCTGCTTCCTGAATATGATACACTTTCTTTATTCTAAGTGTAGTTGACTGACAGAGTGGAACTTGCTTTGTAGATCCTAAGCTTTTGTTAGAATAGGTGAGGTTACATTCATTTTTATGACAAATAATATTCTTCACTCATCTTTAGCTTACACAATTGCTTTTTCCCTTCTTTTCTCTTCTTCAATTTTTTTTTTTTTAAACTTACGTGCAGGTATTTATTCTTCTTTTTGTTTGGGCACATCACTTCCTCTAATTTAAAAAAAAAAATCTGGCACACTTAATTAGTACTATGCCTTCTCTCTCTTTTCCCAATAAATTAAGTATAGAACAGAGTTTTTACATTACTGTAACCTGTCTACTAATTGACACCCTCTGGGTATTATATTGGTTCTCATCTTTACCAACCACCTTGCACATTTCATTTTGCTAATGACCTAGCATTCTGACCATAGGGCAAGGCATCTGATCTATATTGGGCCAGTTAGAATCCTCCTTTGGGATATTTTTGCTGGAGTCAGTAGGGAAGGAAGGACCTTTTTTCCCCCTCTAGGTTACCAAACTGTGAAGATGAGACCCTAGAGCTGAATGTGGCATTGCTCTCTTACCTGGAAAAGGTGGAGAATCCCCAATTGGTCCATCATCAAGTGCTTTGTAGTATAATAAACTAAATTTAGAGATTTTCATGATTTCCTTCATACAAGAGAATGAGTTTGATCAGACATGACTTTGGTGAATTGATTTTTGCTCCTAGAATTTACCATTTTCTTCTAAGTACCTATGTCATGCTATCAATTTAGATAAATAAGTTGTAATTTTTTTCTCAAATTAACATCAAACTAATCCATGATCTAATGAATAAAATATAAGTTGTTTCAATAAAGTATAAGTTGGAATTATGAATAAGAAAGACAGGCTCTTTGTAATTTCCTTTAGAATTATATATACCAAATTAAGTTGAATAAAAACTGGGTACTGTATTTCTCTATTGTTTTTATTAAATTAACTTTATGGAACATTAGAGTTGTTTAAAAGTGGCATTTGTAGTCATTTCTAAAAAAAATTTAGGCATCAGGCCTTTGTTTAAGAATATGGCTTTCATTATACATTTTTTTTTTCCAAATAAGGAAATCACTCCTTTTAGGCATCTTCTGTTAAGAACATAGTCTTCCATAATATAGGATAAGATACTTTGGATAACTGCTATTTGTGCTTTAATGGGATTATTTTTTTATTGAGATAACTTGAAGCCTTATTATGTAAACTATAGTGAGTATGCTTAAAGTTTTTTTTTCTTTTAAATATATTTTATTGATTTTTCATAGAGAGGAAGGGAGAGAGATAGAAAGTCAGAAACATCGATGAGAGAGAGACATCGATCAGCTGCCTCCTGCACACCTCACACTGGAGATGTGCCCGCAAGCAAGGTACATGCCCCAGATCGGAATCGAACCCGGGATCTCCCAGTCCGCAGGCTGACGCTCTATTCACTGAGCCAAACCGGTCTCGGCTAAAGTTGTTTTTTTGAAACATGTATTTGTTATCTCTTGCTAGATTAGCAGTCCTGAATTAATGCAATTAAATTAATAAACTACAACATTGAAAATAAAGGTCATCAAAGCATAACCAGTTGTTTTGTTATCTGAATAGATATAGCAGTCTCAGATATTACTACGTATAATGGTACCACAATACTACCCATAAACATAGATTATATGATTTATTCTATGCTTTAGAAGTTATCTGTTGCCATTGAAAATAAATATGACATGTGGAATGAGGCAGTATCTTTTGGTAAATAATAATTTAGTCATTTAATCAGGATGCTGTGTCTGTATGTCACTGTTTAAAACATTTGTATACTTTTATTAACCTATGAAGTAAGCAGCATGACATGCTATTTCTTCAGAAAGAAAAAATATGGTCCTATAAGGTTATGTTACTATTGTGAGAAAGACTAAAATTTTTATAAAAATGTTAATGTTGAAAGTATTACATATGTTCCCTTTTATCCCCATTGTTGACACCCTCCACTCTGCTCCCACCCCCTCTCCAGGCCTTCCCCTACACTGTTGGTTTGCCCATGGACTATGCATGTATGCATATAAATTCTTTGGTTAATCTCTTCTTACCCTCAGCCCCCTCCTCCTTCAACCTCCCTTCCCTCTGAAATATATCAGTGTTGCTGGGCCTATTTTGTTCATCAGTTTATTTTGTTCATTAGATTCCACATATAAGTAAGATCATGTGATACTTGTCTTTCTCTGACTGGCTTATTTTGCTTAGTATAATACTCTCCAGGTCCCTCCATGATGTCTCAAAGGGTTAGAGATCCTTCTTTTATACCGCTGCATAGTCTTCCTTGATGTAAATGTACCATAGTTTTTTAATCCATTCATCTACCTATGGGCACTTGAACAGACATATAGATGAAGAGATCAGAACAGAGAACCTAGAATTCAAGAAGCCATTATACTCAAATAATATTTGACAATGGAGGCAAGGGCGTACAAAAATTTTAAGATTTTTAGACCTTTTTATTATATATTATACCACAAATACAGGAAACTGCAATAGAATAAAGGCAGTTTCTTCAATAAATGGTGTTGCTGAGGGATAAAAAGCTTCTTAGGGAAAACAGCACGAACAAAGTCATGGAATTACTGGAATTAAGATTTGAGAAGAGACTGCAAGGACAGGAAACTGAAGACAATACATACTATTAACCATTTATTGAGCACTTATTATATTTGAAGCATTGTTCTAAATAATTAACATTTATTCCTCACAACAGTTTTTTGAGATAGTTATTTTATTATTTTCATTTTACCAGTGAGGAATCAGGTAAAAATGGTACCTGATTCTAAGACTTTCAAGTTTGAAATAGCCATGTGGGAGGTAAAAGTCAGAATAAAGCATTTTTATCCAATGGACTTACATTCAAAAGAACAATCAGGAATTATTTAGGGGTTTAAAAAGTCTTACATTAAATTCAAAATGAAGGTAACTGTTAAAATTTTACTATTGTAAATTAATATTAAAATATATAGTCATGGTATAATACTCAAGATTTTTAGATCTTTTATTGTATATTATACCACAAATACAGGAAACTGCATAAAACACATACTTTAATAACTTTTTAAACAACAACAAACAAACAAAACATATATCCTTGTAAATACTCCTCAGGTCAAGAAATCTTTGTCATCTACCCTAGAAGCCTTCCACATACCCCTTCCCAATCTTAGCCCCTTCCTTCTCCCCTAACTAGTTACTGATATCTTGACTTGTATAGTAATTGCATTTTAGTAGTATTTTATAATTTTATTCCCCAATAGTGCATTCTGAATACACTGTAATTTAGTTGTGCCTATTTTTTGTTTGTTTGAAGTCTCAATCTTTATGGTCTAATGCCATCTCTTCTTACTGCTTTTTACATTTTATTGAAGCAACCAGGTTTTTGACTGCTACAGATTAAATAATCTGGGTTATGCTATTTGTTAAATTTTTGTTCATTCTCTGTATTGCCTTTACAAGTAAATTGGTAGTTGGATCTAAAAACTTGACCAACTTCAGATTTTTTGTTTGTTTTTGGAAAAGAATATTTCCTCAGTGTTGATGTGGTCTAACCTCTATCAGAAGTTATATCAGTGTCTGGTTATTTATTTTTCGTGAGTTTAGCAACCATTGATATTTAATGCCTAGATCAATGAATTTATTAGATATTACAGAAAGGAGATATTTAAAATTCTGTTATTTCTCATTTATAAGATAAAATGCTTTCATAAAAAGAAACTTTATTTACTATTTGGTTATCCAGTGGTACAATTTAGTTAGGAAAGGCAGGGTAGACATTTGCTTCTTTACCAGTTTTTAAAGTAATACATTTTAGTTTCCTTTTATCCTCTGGTGGCGACCAATGAGTTTTTTTTTTAAAAAAATATATTTTATTGATTTTTTAAAGAGAGGAAGGGAGAAAGAGAGTTAGAAACATCAATGAGAGACATCGATCAGCCGCCTCCTGCACGCCCCCTACTGGGGATGTGCCCGCAACCAAGATATATGTTCTTGACCGGAATCGAACCTGGGACCTTTCAGTTTGCAGGCTGATGCTCTATGCACTTAGCCAAATCGGTTTCGGCAGTGAGTTTTTTTTAAGTATCATTATAAACCTATTGATTTACTCTAAATAAATAAATAAATATTTAATGCTCACTGTTAGGGTCACTGAAGGAGGAACATACGAAGCTAAAAGGGATAAAGAATTATTAATTTATTAGGACATCTGGCACCAGCCCCCAAAGATGGGGAGTCAAGAGGGTTTTAAAGGACTCTACATGGGCTTTTTCTGGGTGGGCTATTCTCTGTCCAGGTCCAGATTCTGGGAAACTCCAGAGGGGAGAGAGAATTGTCTTAGCAAGTGAAATGTGGTCTAAGTAAGTCAAATGTCCATTGTGAAGTGGCCTAAAGGTCAGTTCCCAGGGGTGTGGGCATCAATTCAATTATTTGATCAGACCTAACACTCACTACCATATAAATGCATTGGAGGAACCCTATTTTAAGATAGTGACTCAAACAAAATATAAAAAGTACCTCAGTTATCAACATTTGCATTGGTATTACTTTTTTATAAATTTTAGAATCAGCATGTTGAGGTTTTGATGAGGATTGCTCCTAATCTGTAGATCAATTTCTAATATTGACTTCTCTCTCTTTTTTTAATTTTGATCAGTTTTGCCATGAGTTTGTAAAATGTAATAATTTTTTTCAAAATTCCAACTTTTAGTTTTGCTTTACCTCTGTTGAATGACTATATTTTATTATTTGCTTTAGTTGTATTCTTTTATTCTTTACTAGTGGCCTGGTGCATGAAATTTATGCATAGAGGGGCGGGAAGAGGATGTCCCTCTGCCCGGCCTGCACCCTCTCCAATCTGGGACCCCTCAGGGGATAACAGCAGTCAGACATCCCTCTCACAATCCAGAACTGCTGGCTCTAACGGCTCGCCTGCCTGCCTGATTGCCCTTAACCACCTCTGCCTCTGCCCTGCATCCGGAACCCACGATTCCCTCCTCCAGCCCACCACAGGCACCTGGGATCCAGGCTTCCCTCCCTCTAGTCAGTCATAGGTGCCCAGGCTGGCTGCAGCCACAGGGGATGGTGGGCAGGTGGCTTCGCCTGGGCCGTGGGTGGTCGGCTTCTTGTCTCCTGGTCCACAGCCAGCCACAGGTACTGGTGCCCCAGACTTTGGGGTGGATGGCTTCTCCGTCTACCAGGCTGTAGCCAGCTGCATGTGTTGGCGCCTGGACCTCAGGCAGGCGGCTTCTCTGTCTTCCCTGGGATTCAGTGTGGGTAACTTCTCTGCCTGGCTGCATCCTGGGATCATGAGACAGGCGGTTTCTTCGTCTCTCCGGCCGTATCCAGCCTCAGGTGCTGGGCCCAGTTTCTCTTGTCTCTCCCAGGACATGGGGTGGGTGGACATGGGGTTGGTGGCTTCTCCAGCTGGCTGCAGCCTGGAATCACTGGGCAGACAGCTTTACTTCTCCCGGGCCGCACCCAGCCTTAGGAGCTGGGGCCCGGATTCTCTGTCCCCCAAAGGGTGTGGGGCAGGCAGGCGTGAGAGATCAGGGGGCAGGCGACTTCTTTGTCTCCCTGGCTGCAGCCAGCTCAGGCACTGTGGTCCAGTTTCTCTGTCTCCCCCAGAACATGGGGAAGGCAGACATGAGGCTTCTGCTGCTTTCTGAGGCCTAGGATCATGGGGCAGGTGGCTTCTTTGTCTCCCTGGCCACAACCAGCCTCAGGCGCTGTGGCCCAGTTTCTCCATCTCCCCCAGGATGTGGGGCAGGCAGACATGAGGCTTTTGCTGCTTTCTGAGGCCTGGGATCATGGGGCAGGTGGTTTCTTGGTCTCCCTGGCTGCAGGGGTCTGCTCCAGCAAATCACTGTAAATCGCTCGCACCTTCTTGCATATGATGCCCTGTGTTAGTGTATCTCCTTTAAGCTGCTTCTCCATCACCCACACCATCAGTAGATTCTCCATCTTTTCATGGAGAGAGCTACGGAGCTTAGAAATTATTGTAACTCCCTTAGCTGGCATTATACCCTTTATCGACTCCTTCTGTTTAAGCACAGTGCATATCGTTGAAGTACTATGCCCGTACTGCCTCACCAAGTCAGCCACTCGCACACCTTGCTCATATTTTTCTATGATTTCACGCTTTAATTCAATAGACATCATCCTCTTCTGGGCACTGACCTTTCCACTAGCTTTCTTCGGACCCATGGTTATAAAAAGAAATGTGATAAAGTATGTAAACGCACAGAAGATGCTTTGACAACGAGGTAAACAAGCACACTGACTGAGGCGTGGGAAACTATGAGACGCTCGAGTCGTGGTAAACTGGTGGGTCGTGTGCAGCCGGCTGCGGCTGATCCGCGCGATTACTCGTATCTCAAATGTTGCTTGTATTTCAAAGCAAAAAATCGCTCGCTCGACAGCTCGTATCTCAAAAATCTCGTATGTTAGGGCACTCGTATCTCGAGGTACCACAGTATTCATTTAGTGCCCAGCTCTTATTTATGGTTTTCCTCACCTATATTTCCAGCTATTTTCCTATATTTTCCTTTTCATCCCCATTGCCAGTGCCTTTGTGCATCTCTTCATCTCTGGGCCTTGATTGACCTCGGCTGTGTCCATCTAGGCCAACTCCATCAGGACTGTGATACCAGCTTTCACCCATGCCCTAATGACTCCCCAAATCTCTAGCTTCCTCCTCTTTCCAGAGCTTCTGAGTTAAATATCTGTGTGTGTGTGTGTGTGTGTGTATGTGTTTAAAATAAGTTATCAGTATCTGGGCCTACTGAAACCCTTGATATTGGCATGTCTTTGTTGAATTTACCTTTCCATCCCAAATCTATTTTTCCAACTTCTTATACTGAACATGGGCTCTAACTCTGAAGGTTTCTTTAGGGCCTGGAGACAATAGATCTAAAAATGAATTCTCTAGGGTCGTGTTTGGCAAACTGTGGCTCTCGAGCAACATGTGGCTCTTTGGCCTCTTGAGTGTGGCTCTTCCACAAAATACCATGGCCTGGGCGAGTCTATTTTGAAGAAGTGGCGTTAGAAGAAGTTTAAGTTCAAAAAATTTGGCTCTCAAAAGAGATTTCAATCATTGTACTGTTGATATTTGGCTCTGTTGACTAATGAGTTTGCTGACCACTGCTCTAGGGTTCCAAAGTTTTTTGAGAATTTTCTAATTTTGTGTTTTCATTTTGCTAATAGATAGCTCAGTTGGTTAGAGAGAGTCCTCTGGATATGCCAAGATTGCAGGTTCAATCTCTAGTCAGAGCACATAGAAGAAGCAACCAATGAATGCATAAAGAAGTGGAACAACAAATTGAGGTCTCTGTCTCCCTCTCCCTCTTTCTACAATCAAATAAAATTTAAAAATATGTAAATAAATTAGTATGAGCACATTCTGGGTCATGTAACTGATTTACCATACCATTGAAAATGTTTGTGCCTATATTTGCATATGAATTGTTGCTAAGTGATCATCCGAAGACCCACCTGCATGGTAATCTGCTGCATTAGTATCTGCCTTAGGTTGAAGTGTAGTAATTTAAAATTAAGAAAATCGTCTTTGACTTTTGTACTCATAGTAAGTAATTTTGCCATTAATTTTTTTTGTAGTGGTAATTACAGATAAAAAGTTTTTATAGAATTACTAAGAAACTGAAATCTTATAAGGAAACTTTTATTTGATATGAAAATGACACAGAACAATGGAGAAATGCACCATTTTAATTGTCACAGACTGATAAAAAAATACAGAATTTACATGTAGATTATGAAAAGGCCTTATAAGATGTCATGATACACTCTGATGGGGTATTTCATGGAAGCCTGAAGAGAGAAAATTGTAGATCTGACTCATCTTGTGGCCCAGTTGTGTTTGTTGTGTGTGTGTGTGTATGTGTGTGTGTGTGTGTAAGTAAGTAACATATATGCTTATGTGTGTCAAACATAACAATTTGTTTTTTATTTTATTGATTTGTTTTGTTTTTTTTATTGATTTCAGAGAGGAAAGTAGAGGGAGAGAGAGAAATATCAATGATGAGAGACAATCATTGATTGGCTGCTTCCCGCACAACCCCTACTGGGGATTGAGCCCACAGCCTGGTCATGTGCCCTTGACCAGAATTGAAGCTGGGACTCTTCAGTCTGCAAGCCAACGCTCTATCCACTGAGTCAAACCAGCTAGGGCAGTGGTTCGCAAAATGCGGTTTGCGAAGCAATATGTGGATTGTGAGCCGCGGTTTGCCCCTCTGTTGAGTTTGCCGACCACTGGGATAGGGGCTTAATCACAAGGAACAACAACAGCCTGTAATTATTGGAATGGTGAATCTAGGTCAGTGGTCGGCAAACTTACTAGTCAACAGAGCGGAAAACCATGGCTCTCGAGCCGCAATTTGCCGACCACTGAGCTAGGGTGTAAATACTTATTTTATTTCTAAATAAATTTGGGGAGAATTGACATCTTAACAATATTGAGTCTTCTGATCCATGAGCATGATATTTCTCTGTCTAATCTTTAATTTATTGCCAATGTATTTTAGTTTTCTGCAGGCAGATCTTGCACATCTTTTTTCCCCTTCCAAATTTATCCATAAATTCTATTTTTGATGCTTTTGGAAAGGGTAAGTTTAAAATTTCAATTACTAATTGTTCTTTGCTCTTATGTAGAAATGCAGTTGATATTTATGTGTAGATGTTGTATCCTGGAATCTGATTGAACTCAGCTTTCCTGTATATTCCTTCGGATTTTCTATATAGATGTTTATAAAGTCTGCAATAATGTTTCTTCCTCTCCCCTTCCCTTACCCCTCCCATCCTCTCCCTCTCTAAAATCAATAAACATATCCTTAGGTGAAGGAGGAGAAAGATAGTTTTGCTTCTTCCTTTCTACTCTATATGCCTTTTATTTCTTTTACTTACCTTACTGTAGTGTATGTGTCCTCCAATACCAGTATTGAATAGAAGTGTTGAGAGTCGGCATCTTTGTCATATCCAGATATTACAGTCTTAGTCTTTCATTAATATGATAGTTTTAAGTTTTTGTTGATGTCCTTTTAAGATTGAGGAAGTTCCTTTTTATTCCTAATTTGATGAGAGTTTTTATGATGAATAGGTATTGGATTTTTATCAAAGATCTTTTATGTATCTGTTGATATGATTATATGTTCTTTCTTTTTTAGATGAATTAAAATATGAATTAAATTGATTTTTTTTAAATGTTAACATAAGCTTCCATTTCTTGGATAAAACTCTCCTATATGTTTTATAAAAAGTTTGTTATTGGTCTTGTCTTTAACTTTTTTGTAATGTCTTTGCCAAAGAAAAATAAGTTTTCACAAAGCAATTCTTGAAATATACTAAAGTGCAGAGGTTATCTGGAGGAAAAGCACTTGTGCAATTGTTTGAGTTATGAACTGAACTTGGGCACCCTTTATGTGGAGCATCATTTTTACTTAAGAATGACTGAATCACTGTGCTTATTCAGCCTTAAATAGTACAGATATTTTCTTTTAAGGCCTTCAAGGAAAAACAGCTGGTAATATTTGTTGCTAATGCTACAATTTAGGCTTTCAGTTGAAATTTAGAATTTGGAAAACTTTTCTCTGCCACTGTGAGCTTGGTAGCTTCCCAATGCTTGAGACTTTCCTTATGAGATTAGTGGCAATATTAAAAAATACAATTTTATAAAATATTGTATAATAAATGTATTGCATTGGGAAAGTCTACTTCATAGCTTATTGATTGAATCAATATTTTCCAAGTGACTAATGCAATATTTTCCATGTAATGATGTTACAAAATTTTTCATGAGTAAAAGATTCATTGAAAGTGTAACATAAGCTAATGAATTTAATTGTAGCAGAGTACAAAAGTTCATTGATATGGTTTCAGATTGTATCGCAACATTTTAGTATCATGGAAGAATGTCCACAACATGGGACCACCCCCAGTCCCAGAGTCCCACCCCATGTGGCTGGCACACCTTGGGATGGCCCTGCGTCCTGGAGTGCTACCCTGATGCCCTGCATCCGGGCCCCGCAGAGTGGCGCTGGGCCCCGCCCCTGTGGCATGCATACAGGGCCACAGAAATCCTGGCAGAAGCTTTGCAAAGCGGCTGCTGTGACCTCCACACTTCCAAAGGGCTACAGGAACCCCCGGCAGAAGCCATGCAGAGTGGCCACCAGCCCTGCCTCCACTGCCCCGCCCCCATGTGCATGCCGCCATCTTGTGACAGTTACAGCATGAGGGTCAATTTGCATATTACCTCTTTATTATATAGGATTCCTGTTTTTTTAATAGCTTTGTGTATTGTAATAGCTAGAAAGAATGCAGAATCAGATATGAGAATCCATTGTCTTCTCCCAGAATCCAAGCCAGGCATTAATGAGATTTGCCACAATATAAAACAACTAGAGGCCCATTGCGTGAATTCGTGCACGAGTGGGGTCTGGCAGGCCCAGCCCCAGTTGGGGCAGATTGGGCCGGGCCCGTCAGGAGGAGGAGACAGTAGAGGTTGGCTGGCTAGCCTGCCCTGTTCAGGACCCGGTCAGGGTCGGGCTGGCTGGGGTGATTGGCCACAGGCAATTGGCCGGTGAGCCCTACCCTGATTGGGGTGAAGGGGTGTGATTGGGGGCCATCAGCCTGGGGTAGGAGCCATGGGTGGTTGGCCAGCCAGCCCTACCCCTGATCAGAGTAGGGGGCGGTCGGTGATCAGGGGCAGAGCTGGCTCTGGGGAAGGGTCGAGGGCCAATCGATGTGGTGGGGGCCCATTGGTAGTGGGGCCTGCTGGGAGGAGGGGCTGCAGTTGGTTGGCTGTCCGGCCCTGCCCCTGATTGGGGTGGAAGGGCCAATCTGGGGTGGGGCTAGGCCGGGGGAGGGGCTGCAGGAGGTTGCCTGCTGGCCTGCCCCTCATCAGGCCATTTCGCTGTTCATAAGAAAAGTAGCATCTACACACACACACACACACACACACACGCCTCCTGCTTGCTCTCTCTGTGGTCGTAGCCATCTTGATTGGGTTAATTTGCATACTCGCTCTGATTGGCTGGTGGGCATGGCTGGTTGGTATGGCTTGTGGGTATAGTGGAGGTATGGTCAATTTGCATTTTACTCTTTTATTAGGTAGGATAGAGATGCTAGCTACTTTTCTTATGAAATTATTTCATTTGGGAAAATAATAGATTTTTATTTAATATATAAGGTGTCTGTTTTCTTTAAATGAATAAATAAATACTTTAAACATTATTGAGGTTTAAATATGATAAATAGCCCTAGATATAATACAAGTAAATAATCCTGAGACTACCAGATTTGAAAGAAACTGATCTAGAATAGTGCCTTGTATATAATAAGCAGTTCATAAACATTTGAATGGTTCTTGACCATGTCACTTTTATAATTTATGTATCTTTGCAGGAATACATGTAATGGATGTGAATCTTTTTTATGTATCTTTCTTTCATACTTTAGGCACCAAGCTTTTTCATATCTTGTCTTGGTTCAGTGATGCTCTTTTCTTTGCCTCTGCTCAGGTAGGGCTGCTGTGTAAACAGTGAAAAGGATTGATTCAGGAACTGCCATTCTGTTTTGGAAACTCTGGTGATTTACTGAATCAGAAGAAAATAGATTATGAGCTCCTCATTGAACATGGCATCACTGTTGATATAGACTGGATATATAAATAGTCTCAAAATTAGATTTTAAAGTACTTTCATTTGATTATACTATGAAATATAACAAGACAACTGATATTCAGTAATTATTACGGATATTATGGATATCTTACCATTACTATGCATATATTGTGAACATGTTGAATATCTTTATTTTAATCTGTGCAGCTGATAAATTGTTTTTTTGTTTTTTTTTTTGTTAGGCAAAAGGAATACACAAAGAAGACATGTCTATTTGTTGTAGAGCGTTTTTAGTTTCATAGGATAAAAATCAAGAAAAGGAAAATACCAAATTTTTGTTAGACTTGAATCTGCCTACCGGTAGATCATGTTTCTAGAATTAAATTCTCTCCAGTCTTTAGCATAACATTTCAAGTGAAAACAATATAACCAATTAAATGGGATTCTAATATACTGCTCTAATTTATCCTAGATCTCTATAGTTTATATAGCTAGTATCTTCAAAATTGAGAACATCTGTGGAAAATATTTAAAGAATTCCTTAAAAAATGGATTTTAGAAAGCCTTACAAAAGAGTGCTCATAATTAACTGAGTGTGCATGAATATATATATGTATATATATATATTCCTGAAACAGGTTTGCAATCTCATAAAAATTTAAAAACAGATAATCCTGTAATACAGTTGAGATTAGAAACAATAATAAGCTTAAGCACTCCTAAAATGAGCATCTACTCTTACTAAATTGTAGTTAAGTTTGGCTTTCTAGCCTTGTTCAGTGTGAGCAAGGTATCTTATTATTGAAAATGTTTATTCTACAGATTCTTGGAGCTCAACTAGATGTTGAATAGAGGGTTGAGTAATTTATGACCCCTATAGTAGGTGCTACCCAGATTCCCCTTCAAGAAGATTCAGTCCAGCCGTGATAAGTGCAGACCAGGTAACTTTTTCAGCCCACTTTTTAGGATCTGCATAAGTTGCAGAGCTACCTTCCTGACCTCCCTGGAGCAGCATGCATTTGTAAACTGAGCAAGGAAGAGGTATAAAGACCTGATCATTTCAGCTGGTTAGGTAAAATTTTGTTAGGCCTGCATCATAGTTTAAATTATGCCTAAACTTGTTTTCTTCATCTTCCTTTTACAAGTGTTGAGCCCCAATAAACTTATTGTACCCCAAACACCACCTTACCTGTATTTTGAAGAAGCCAATCTGCAATAGCTCCTGATCTCATAGAACTAATGTACTGAGAGGAAATAGACATTAAACAAGAGATGTAAAATGTGATCATAGCATTGGGTGCTATGATAGTGTGTTATAAAAAGAACCTAAGCCTGGTCATGATATTATTCAGGGTGGTGGCCTAGATCTGAGTTAATGCCAGACTAATACTTTGAGTAGCATGAAACTTAGATATATTACTTCCTCCTTTCCAAGCCAGTTTTTTCATTTGTAACATGGGAATGACAGTTGGTCTCTCATACTATAGGTAACTAACCTGGGATTGTTCATATGGCTGGGAAAAGGTTCCTAGCATCAAGAGAGAGTGTCCAATGCACAGACATTTTCTGGCCTTGCTTGCATCAACTTGCTAATGTCCTATTTCCAAAGCAGTTTACATGGCCAAGTCTTAATTCAAGGGTGGAAGAATAGACTTCACATCTCTATGGGAGAATTTGAAAAACAAGTGTATGTGTATGTGTGTAAATTTACCAACATATATTATCTGATAGTAGTAGTTAACATTTATTAAACACTTTCAGTAAATGATCTATCTAATAAAAGAGTAACATGCTAATTGACCATACCTTAGAGACACCTACCAGCCAATCAGGAGTGAGTATGCAAATTAACTAAACAAAGATGAATGGCTGGGAACTGGTGGGATGCTTTCATCGTTGCCATGGTGGTGACACAGGTGTTCCACAGCCGCTGGAGGCCTCTGGGCAGCGTTGGAAGGCAGAAAGGCGGCTCCAGCCAGAGTAAAGGTAGTGCTGACAGCCAGTGGAATGAAGGCCCATTCATGCATGAATCTTCATCTATGGATCAGGTCACTAGTCCTGTATAATAAAGACCTGATATGTAAATGGTCATCACATGCAGTAATGGCTCAGACATTCAACACGGAGAGGAATGGGGACCAGCCAGGCATAAATGAGCTCATGAGAGAAGAATGGAGACCAGCCAGGCACAAATGAGCTCATTAGAGAGGAATGGGGACCAGCCAGGCTGCGGCCTGGGAGAGGGACAAGCTGCATGCCTCGAGTAACTGGGTGCCAGTGGCTGCACCTGTGCCTGCGGCCCAGGAGAGGGACAAGCCGCAGGCTTTGTGATCTTGAGCACTAGGAACTACGCCTGCAGCCTGGCCTGGGAGATGGACAAGCTGCTCCTCGGTCTCAGGCACCAGCAGCTGGGACTGTGGCCTGGTAGAGGTACAAACTGCCCGCCCCGTGATCCTGGGTGCCAGCGGCTGTGGCCCAGGAGAAGGACAAGCCACCCGCCCTGTGGTCCTGGGCGCCTGCAGCCTGGGCAAAGCTGCCACCCACCAGCCCTTGTGGCTGCAGCCGGCCTGGGCAAAGCTAGCCCAGGTCCTGGGTTCCTGCAGCCAGCCAGAGGGAGGGAAACCTGGGTCCCAGGTGCCTGTGGTCAACCGGAGGAAGAAATCCTGGGTCCTGGGTGTAGGGCAAGGCAGAGGCGGTTAGGGGCAATCAGGCCAGCAGGGGAGCCATTAGGGGCGATCAGGCCAGTAGGGGAGCAGTTAGGGACAGGCAGGCGGGCATGCAGGCAGAGGTGGTCGGGGGCTATTAGGCAGACAGGTAGAAGGGTTAGGGGCGATCAGGCAGGCAGGCAGGCAGGCAGGCAGGTGAGTGGTTAGGAGCCAGCAGTCTCATATTGTGAGAGGCAGTCAGACATTCCCCTAGGGGTCCCAGATTGGAGAGGGGGTGTAGGTCAGGCTGAAGGATCCCCATGCCCTCCCCACCCCCCACCCCATGCATGAATTTTGTGCACCGGGCCTCTAGTACTTAATAAGATGCAGCTGTACTATTATGCTTGATATATTCTATGCATGACATTGTGAAAGAAGAGATACTTGGAGAATTCAGTACGTTCTTTTGATATCTTAAAACACATTTTATGATGGGAACAGTTTGCAAATAAAGTGCTTTCTTTTTTTTTTCTGCAGTAAGAAAAATGGAAAACCATCATTACAGAAAAATGAGGTAAAATATTAAATCATCAACTCTTTGGAATTTTATGCATTTACTTATATAATTTTGAATTAAGATAACAATCATAGCATTTTACATTTGGAGAAGTTAAATATCACCTCCAATCTGCTACATACTATAGGAATTCTTCCTGAAATAGGAATCCTTGATAGACTTCTGGTATTTACTTGAATCTTTTCATTTGTTGGAGAATACCCAGGAGGCAACATAACTGTATTAGTTCTAGCCCATTATGACATTAATCCCGCCTCTGGGCACTTAGTGATGGATTATTTTGTCTTTTGTAGCAACATAGGATAAGTCCACTCTGTTTTCTCTGATAGGCTCTCATATTGTTTGAAGACAGTTATATCCTTTGAGTCTTTTTTTCTTCCATGCTAAGGAACCCTCATTTTTTCCAAGTGTTTTGATCCTTTTTCAATTCTATACTCATTCCTCTGGACCTGTACTCATTAGTTTCTCTAGGCATTGTACTTAGAATAGAATGTATTGACTAGACATGGGTCGACTAACATGGAATATATCAGCACTATTATATCTCTTTTTATGTATTGCTAAAAGTCAGCCAAAAATTGCTTTTACTTCTTTAACCATAACTGCTATTTACATTCAGTGGAAAGTGAGTAGTAGGAAGCAAACAATAAAGATGAGAGCAGAAATAACAATACAAAAGATCAACGAAACCAAGAACTGGTTCTTTGAAAAGATAAACAAGATTGAAAGACATTTAACTTGACTCATCAAGAAAAACAGAGGACCCAAATAAAATCAGAAATGAAAAAGGAGAAGTAAAAACCGACATCAAAAAAAATACAAAGGATTGTATAAGAAAATGTTGTGAACAACTATATGTCAACAAATTGGACAATCTGGAAGAAATGCTTAAATTTCTGGAAACATACAATCTTCCAAAACTAAATCAGGAAGAATCAGAGAATCTAAATAGACAGATTATAGTCAGTGAAATTGAAGTAGTAATAAAAAAAAATTCCCAACCAACAAAAGTCCTGGACTGCATGGCTTCACAGGTGAATTTTCCCAAACACTAAAAGAAGAACTAACACCTATTCTTCTCAAACTATTTCATAAAAAGGAGGAGGGGAGACTCATATGCTCATTTTATGAATCCAGTATTATCCTGATTCCAAAACCAGATAAAGACACTACAAAGAAAAAAAGTTATAGGTCAATATCCCTGATGAACATAGATGCTAAAGTTCTCAACAAAATATTAGGGAACTGTCTCTAGCAATACATTAAAAAAAAAAACATACACCATGATTAAGTGAGATTTATTCTAGGGATGTAAGGTTGGTATAATATTCACAGAACAACAAATGCACCACATAAACAAAATGAAGGATAAAAGCCACATGATCATAGCAACAGTTGTAGAAAAATGCATTTGATAAATCCAGCATCCATTTCTGAGAAAAACTCTCAGTAAAGTGGGACTAGAGGAAATATACCTCAATGTAATAAAGGCAATATACAACAAACCCCACAGCCAAAATCATACTCAGCAGGCAAAATTTACTATTTTATTATAACCTTCAGGTATCATTCTGATGATCTGGTCATTTGACATTCTCAACATCTGTATTTGTCAGTTGATGGTTCATTTCTTTTTTTTTTTTAATAACAGCTTTATTGATATATGATTTATATGCCATAAAAGTCATCTATGTAAGTGTATAGTTCAGTAGTTTTAGTTGTGAGACCATCACCACTAATTTTAGAAAATTTTCATCTCCCCAAAAAGAAATCCTATACTCATTAGGACTTACTCCTCTTTATCCTCTCCTCCTGGGCCCTGACAGCCATTAATCTATTGTTTCTACTGATTTGCCCATTTTGGACATTTCATAAAAAAGTGGCTATTTGTGACTTGCTTCTTTCACTTAGCATGATGTTTTTAAGTTTCATCTATGTTGTTGCATGCATCAGTACTTCATTCCTTTATATTGATGAATAGTTTCATTGTGCAAATATACCATTGAGGGAAATTTAGATTGTTTTCAGTTTTGGGGCTATCATTAATAATGGTACCATGAACATTCATATGCAAATTTTTGTATGGACATATGTTTTCATTTCTCTTGGGTATATACCTACGAGTAGAATTGCTGGGTCATATGGTAACTCAGTTAATTTATTTGAAATAAACACTAGTTTTTCCTGTAAATGTCAGCTTATTTGGTTTATAATATTAGTCTGTCTATATGATATTTATACTATTATACATATTACACTATATACTGTTATATATATATTACTGGAGGCTCGGTGCACTAAATTCGTGCACAGGGCAGGGTGGGGGATCCTTTAGCCTGACCTGCTGCACCCCCTTGCAATCAGGGACATCCCTCTCGCAATCTGGGAACACTCGCTCCTAACTGCTCAGCTACCTGTCTGCTCACTCCTAACCACTCGCCTACCTGCCTGCTCAATGTGCATCGTTCCGGTCATTCCGATTGTTCCATATTAAAAAATCGCTTAGGCCAGTGGTTGGCAAATTGCAGCTGGCGCCACGGTTTTCCACTCTGTTGACTAATGAGTTTGCCGTCACTGCCTTAGAGAAAAACACTTAAAAACACTTAAAAAACATGTTAATAATGTGTCTTTAAACTGAGGTCAGAACTTCTGGGTAAGGGTAATGCCTTACACAGTGGTTGGCAAACTCATTGGTCAACAGAGTGGCAAACAGCAGGAGAAGGGGAGGGGAGTGTGGGGAAGGGAAGGGAAGAGGGTGTCTAGGCCAGCAGGGAGGGCAATTGGGGAGGACAAGTCCTGCAGAGGAGTTCAGTTGTGGGCGATCAGGCCAGCAGGGAAGATAGTTAGGGGGACTCGCGAGCCTCAGTTTGCCGACCACTGGCTTAGGCTATTTTATATATATGTGTGTGTGTGTGTGTGTGTGTATTAGTATAATTTTGAAAGTAATTCTAACATCTAGTCTATTAGGTAGCAGGTATTATCTAATTTAATTGGCCTTTTCTTTCATCGTCAGAATTGCTGATAGAATTGACTAGGTAAGGACTAATGAGATTACTTTGTGACATCTCTTACTTTTTTTTTATGGTTATGTTTTATACAGCTGTAACTTTATTTAACTGTAGCAAAAACCTGTTTTTTTATTTCTCCATTAAGGCCACAATAATTTTATAAGAAACACCAAATTCCTTGATTAATTTATTAATCTTTCAGTTGACTCTCTTATATATGTCTGACATTGTTCTTGGCTCTGGGTGTATAGGAGTTATAAAAGTAAGTCTCTATCCTTATGGAGTTTACATTGTATATGTTAGCTAAATACTAGTATAATATCCTCAAAAAGAAGAAAATTAGAAGAGTTTAATGTGATTTATTCCTAGTAAACTTACACTGGCTTAGAGTTTCTTAAGTATTCCTAAATCCTGGAGATTGACATAAAAATTGCTTTTCTTTAGTGTACATAATCTTTTCCCCAGGCTTTGAAAAAATGGGACAAGATGTGTTTCTCTCTAGTGGTCTGGTATTTCTCCATCTTCATAATCTCTCATATCTAAGTTATATATCAATAATCAAACCATGGTTGATTTATAACAAACCTTAGTTATTTATATCTATTATCTGCATATTATATCTGCAAGTTTTAGGACATCATCGAAACTAGTTAGTGCAGCTAAATTCATTCACCTGTTTTAAAATTTTCTTTTTTTGTACAATGTTTTTATCATATACTTATTTGCTGATCGTACTGCGTGAGCAAGATAAATTCAGGTTAGATTAAATTGTTGTGCACACTAATACCACACTTGTAAAACTTAATGAGGATGATGTGCATACACATGCACATTATATATATATATATATATATATATATATATATATATATA